>CANJKZ010000871.1:0-165000 GCA_947471745.1 Closterium sp. Naga37s-1
GTATAAAACCTATACACCCCATACCCCTCCTCAGCCCTTCCTGTACTGCCCGCGATACCGACTCCCCCGCGACCAAGTCTCAATCCCATACCCATCGTATTTTCCGTCCACCAGTCGCCTTCATACCGCCCGCTGCCCGAAAAAATGTACACTCCGCTGCCCGAGCATCTGCCCTGGTAAAATTCTCCTTCGTACCGGTCCCCGTTGGCATACACGTGGACACGTGCCCGCACCAGATGCCGCTCGGGAGGCGCTACGAGACGAAAGACCCGCCGCACCGGCAGGTCCGGCAGCTGCTGTGGAAGACCCCTCTCCTCCCCCGCTATCCGAACCACCCTCCCGGTCCCTCTCCCTATCTCTCTCCTCTCACCGGCAGCACCAGTGCCACCACCACCATCATCACCACCACCACCACCATTACCATTATTACTGATCCCTCTCCCTCCCCCCCTGCCACTACGATTGTACCCTAGATATTCCCAGCTTCCGCCCCCACTAGACGCAAACTTCTTATCCAGAGCAGAGTAGTTCCCTGTTCCTCCTGTCCCTCTTAGCCTGAACGGCCGAGGGCCAGACGCATACCCCATTCCTGCTCCGGCTGCTGCCGCCGCGCCGCCGCTGCTGCCCCTCCCCCTCCCCCCTCCCCCACCCAGCCCCCCAAACGGCAAGTAATGCGCCCAGGAAGGGAGGATACTCCCCCCTCCGCCTCCGCCTCCCCCCCCCCCCGCCCCCTCGGCCCAGCCCAGACCCGATTCCCAACCTGCCAAACCCAGTACCGTCCGCCACGGCCCTCACCACCACCCGTTTCACTCTCTGCAGCCGCTTAACCAACAGCCGCGAGCGGGGGAACGCGGTGTGCAGCAGCAGCGCCAGGCGATCAAAGAAACGGGGGAAGGCGGAGCGCAGAGCAGCAGCAGCGCCGAGGAGTAGGATAGAGAGAGCTACCAGCTCCACCCAGGTGGTCCCGGGGGGGGTTTCGTAATCCTCCTCGTCAGGCGGAAACCAGTAGAAGACTGAGAGGAATCTGAAGCCCCGCAGGTGCCAGAGGATCAAGACGAGGGCGAAAAAGAGCATGGCGCTTAGGGTTTGAATGTCCACTCTATGGTGGTTCTCCCAGAAGGTTGAGATTGAGTGTGTAGCTGCTGCTGCAGCTGCTGCCGTTGCTGATGATGGTGGTGTACTCGTTATAGAGGGGTCCGGGAGCGACGATAACGCGGCTGCTTCTGCTAGGGATGTCAAGCTGCCTATGTTTTTCGTTATTGTTGGGGATTTGGGGATGGAGCCAATTCGTCGAAATCCTGGTCTCTTGGAACCTGACGCTCCTCCCCCTTTGCTGCCTCCTCTTCTAGCCCCCCAAAACTGAAACCCTAACGTCGTCTCTATAGCATGTATAGCTCGTCCCGGTAGCTTACCGAGTCCCTCTACAAACGCGTACAGCCCCTGGGACGCTGCTGACACGTGGCTGTAATCGTGTGGTGGGATCTTCACTCGCCCTCTCCGCCAATCCTCCTCCGCCTTCTCGTCTTTCTCTTTGGGTTCCTTCGCCCGCCCTTCAGGTAACGGTCGCGAGCTCTGCGCTGGGATTGGCTGCTCGCGTTCTAGGGTTTGCTGCCCTGGCCGACCAATCCCGAAGAGGACGCTGTAGCGGGGTGATCGTCCCATGCGGGCGGGACCGTGATTGTGATTACTTCCGGGTGGGGCGACGAAACGGGGGGCCCTAGATTCACCCCGCCTATATTCAATCCGCCTATTCCGGCTCTCGCGCCGCCTATCCCGCCGCCACTTCCGCCGCTTATTCCGCCCGCGAGCTGCGCGCCTTCGGACGAGACGAACGTGGCGCGCTTGTGCGCCGCGGACGGGATCAGCACCTGGTGGTGATGTGGATGGTCGGCCTGCAGCCACGTGGACGTCCCTCCGCCCACCGCCGCGCCGCCCGACGGGATGTTAAAGACATGCGGGGAGAAACCCGACGCAACTGTCGCGGTTCCGCCGCCTTGGTCCTCGACTGCTGAAGAAGAGCTGGTCGCGCCGCCGCCGCCGCCGCCGGTGCCAGTGGTGATGCTGATGGTAGTGCTGGCGACGGCCGCAGAGGCAGCAAGGCGCGGGAAAGGCGGGGAGAGGTGCAGGGACGAGGAGGGAGCGGCAAACGCGGCGCTACCTCCGGTGATGCCGCTGCTGGTGCTGGTGGTGCTGCTGCTTCCAGTGCCGCTGCCCCCAGTAACTCCGCCTGGTAACCCTGTAACGGGTAATCCTGTCCCTGTTCTCCCGCCAACGGCCCCTGTAACCGGTAGGCCCGACCCTGGTGTTGCCGAGTACATAGGAGAAATTGGAGGGAACCCTAGCCGCTGTCATGTGACGTGGAGAGAGATGTGAATGAGTCAGATTGAGGGGTGTCTGAGTCGGACAGAGTCGTCGCTGAGTCACACTGAAGGGTGGCTGAGTCAGACTGACACGCGGCTGAGTCAGACTGGGAATTAGGCCGTTCTATAAATCAAGATGCGGCCCGGCCCAGTCCGCGACCTCACGCGGCTGCGACCAACGTAGCTGCGACCAACGTAGCTGCGACCAACGCGGCTGCGACCTAGTCAAATTACGGAAATGTCGAAGACGATAACCTATGAGCCATGATGGCGAAAGTTCACAATTCGTGGTGACGACCTACTGGCAACGGTCCTCTGCTCCTGGTTCCCATTATCTTTCAGGTTGACGCCAACGCCGGAGAACTCGCCAGCTGAACGTCAACGTCTGTAACCTAGATAGACGGGCTTTAGATGGCGCATATGCGGAACGACATACACGGTAGGGCGGCGGGGGGCTTTGCAGAAATCAAATGCGCATCATCGGGGAGATATGCTATGGACGTCTTTATTCTCGGAACTAGTAAGGTTAGGCTTTTGATGGAGCTTCCATAATTGCCCAGCTTTAGGATTCAAGTAGCATCACTCAATCCGCTTACTAACTGCATTCAAGGAACACCAGGATATCAATCAAATCGCATTCAACCCTTTTGTGAAACAATCATATCGTCTTTGACCCTGTGAAGAATGATAGGTTTCCTTGGCTTCGGGCCTTCAGGCCCTGGGACATCACAATACACTTACTACCCCGTTGCATCCATTGCATACTAAAAAACATAAAGTTGAAGCTTTTTCCTTGGGGTAAGTGCATGCATGCACGAGTGAGTGCCAGGTGTGTGTGTGCCATGTGTGAGCTAAATAGTGTGTATTGCACTTCCTGTGTCTTCGTTCATCTCACCGACATATTCATAAGCCCCCTCACTGTGTTGTTAAAGAGTGTACACAAGCATTGATACCATAAATTGATGACTATCAATCACCCTCAACTCAAATGACATCTCGTACATTTACTTCCGCAGGAGCATCAGCTACTCCTACAATATCTTGAAGAACATCAGGAACACTATAGCTAATATTATTCAATGCAATATCAAAATCAGCAGCATATGCTGACTCCACAATCTTGATAGTGTCCTGAGACATGACATGACAGTGAGGGGGAGCATTAAAGGGACAGCAAAAGACCATCAGTGGGCACAAAGGCAAGAGTTACCAAACATGTTTGCTACTACTTCAGATGATCCAAAGGAAGGGAAAAGCATGTACGCACTGTACCAACTCACTGCTAAGAGATGAACAGCAAAGCTGCATACCTGATCATACGCCGCACGCATGCGCTGCTCCGCCCTTGTCTTGTGGAACTTCGAACCCAGCTTGAAGCTCTTCATTGCGTTTTCCGTCGACCGGTTCAGCCGCGTCAGCCACCCCGCAGACATATTCCTCTTGCAGGGTTTCATATTGCCCAGCAAATTGTCGTATTTGATTATGCCAGTCCCGCAATCAGCTGTGTCCCTGCGCGCAGATTGAAACAAGCGAGCAGGGGACCACATGGAAAGGGAAATCACACCATTATGTAAAGGAAGGATAACAAATTTGAAGGAAAAGAAAAAAGAAAGAATGAGAAGAAAAGTGGCGTAAACCCACCGAGGAATTATCACAAGAACGTGTACCGTCCCTTAGCCAGCAAAGCCACAATCCCAGCTGCAGACTCAGATGGGTAGAGATTTGATACCAACAAAGCAGCAGCGTTAAAATATTACATGTTGCACTGGACAGTAGCTTCAGTCTGTTCTTACTTTTCAAAGCGACTCTGGTCTGACAGTAGCTTTCATGATAGATGATGAAAGCTATAGGTCCCATATGGTCCCATGCGGTCCCAGTACAGTCACATGCGGTCACGTACGCTAAGTCTGCTTTCTTACCTGTGTGGCAATATGTTTTATCCCCATTACCGCCCGTTTCTCAGGAGAATCTCTGCCACCAAGCGAGCCGAAATTTTTGAAGCTCACAGTGCTGTTTCACTCCGCGGAACCCGTGACGCTTCAAGCGAGTCATGGCCCAATCAACAGCTGCACGGCACGGGTAAATCACCAGGGAGAGAGGCGTCAAGGCGTACGCAGGCGGTCTTTCGACGCGGTCACACACACCTGGACAATCATGCATTGGTTCAAACACAGATTGGACAGATTGGTTCTTGAAATTTCCCAAAACCAGCTTGTCATCATGCATTGGCTTGAACTAAGAGATATTCGGACAAGCCATCCGATGCAATATCAGAATGCGTACCGACGGGGCAATACCTCACAGGCACCCCCCCTCCCCTCCTCTCCATCCCTACACCTCCAGCGCAGCAACCCGTACAGCAGCAACCCACCTCGTTCCACATGCTGACATGGCACCTCATCTCGATTCCCCTCACCACCAGCACCGTAAGCCACCCGATCTAACCAGCGCAGCAACCCGTTCAAGCAAAGCGGCAAACCCAGAAACCCACCTCTTCCACATGCTGACGTTGCGACCTCTCCCCGCCATTGCCAGCTTATCCCCGTGCGCCGGGACAGCAACCGTGGCAGCAGGTGGTGTACAAACACCACCTTCACCATGTGAGCGAGTTTAAAAAATCATAGACATCACATCAACCCACCTCGTTCCACAGGCTGACGTTGCGGCCTCTCCCCGCCGTTAGCCAGCTTGTCCCCCGTGCGCGGGACAGCAGGCGCGGCAGCGGTGGCGCACAAACACCACCTTCACCCAGGTCGCGCCGCGTCATGTGGAACATCACATCGTCCTCGCCCATCTCGCGCCAATTGAGCATCAGCCGTTCACGCCTATCCCCCCTTACCCGCAGCGCAGCAACGCCACACAAGCAGCACAGCAGCAACCCACCTCGTTCCACATGCTGACGTTGCGGCTCTCCCCGCCATTAGCCAGCTTGTCCCCTAGTGCGCCGACAGCAGGCGCGGCAGCGGGTGGCGCACAAACGCCACCTTCAAACAGTCGCGGCCGCGTCCATGTGGAACATCACTGTCGTCCTCGCCCATCTCTCGCCCCATTGAGCGTGAGCCCGTTCACGCCCGCCGTGGTGCGTGTGGGAAGTAGGATGTGATGTGCTTAAAGCCCGCGCTCGCTGCGCAATCCAACATCTTCCAGCTCGTTGACGCCACTTTCTGAATCTGGCAGTACATCACCCCGATTTTTCTGCCACGGGGGGGGGGGGGGGGGCAGGAGACATGGGGGGATGAGGGGAGGCGGGGATGCGGGGAAGTGGGGGTGGGGTGGGGGGAAGGGGAACGGGGGAGAGGGGAAGGCAGGCGGCTGTGAGGGAGGGGTGGAAGTAAAGGCGATGTGCTGCAAGCCCCGCTCGCTGCGCATCCACATCTTCCAGCTCGTTGACGCCACCTTCTGAATCTGACAGAACATCACCCCGAGCTTCTCTGCCAGGGGGGGTGAGGATGGCGGGATAATGGCGGGGAGGGGTAGGGGGATGGGGGTTGAAACGGGAGGGAATGGGAAAGTTCGTGTGTTCTAGCCTTATCCAGCAGCTCTGAATGGAAAGTCATATCCACGTGAAATACATGCTTTTGAACCGCTTTCAAAGGAAGAGCATTGGGATCTGGGGACAAAGATACGTTGGACTGAACGTTCCATGAGAATCACAACTTTTGTGAGATTTCAATACTTGGGAACAACATGGGAAACCACAGGTGACATAGAGAAAACGTTTCAAAGGTCCCACCGTGCATCTCCCACCGTCCATCTCTCCACCGTGCATCTCTTACCGTGCCATCTCTTTACCGTCCATCTCTCACCGTCCATCTCTCACCGCCCATCTCTCACCGTCCATCTCTCACTGCCCATGCTCTCACCGCCCATCTCTCACCGCCCATCTCTCACCGCCCATCTCTCACCGTCCATCTCTCACCGCCCATCTCTCACCGCCCATCTCTCACCGGCCATAGCTCTCACCGTCCATACTCTCACCGTCCATCTCTCACCGTCCATCTCTCACCGTCCATCTCTCACCGTCCATCTCTCACCGTCCATCTCTCACCGTCCATCTCTCAGCCGTCCATCTCTCACCGTCCATCTCTCCCGTCCATCTCTCACCGTCCCATGATCCATCTGCTGTGCAAACCGCAGGGAGGCCAGGGGGCGGCACATGGCGAGGGGCAGACAGCAGCTCCACCGCAGCAGGGGGGGAGGCCGAGGGGACCCCTGGCAGCTAGCAGCCAAGGCCGTGAGCAGGCGGGCCTCGGGGGAATCGTGGAGGGCAAAGACGAGCGAGGGCGCGTGGGGCCAGAGCGAGAAACTCCACGATCTGAGGGTTGGTGTGGGGGCGGGGCGGGATGGGGTGGGGTGAGGTGGGGTGGGGGGGTGTTGAAGGGGTGCATTCGCTCATTGAATTGCGATTGACCTTTGGGTAGATTTCTAATAGAACTCCATCCGTGTCACACCCATTCCATCCCACCACAGTTTCACACAGTTGAGAAGGCACATACCTCCAGTTGGAGCACACAGCTCCCTTCTTCCTCGTCCTCCAACCACCCACTTCCACCCCCACCAACTCTCCATTCCGCCACTCCTTAAGTCGCTTCCTCCCCCATTGCCCCGCCCCTAGCACACCGCTCCAACCACCCCTCCTCCTCCCCCACTTCTTCCCCCTCTTCCCTCCCAATCCCTCCCCAGATGCCCCCGCGCCCCCACCCTCTCCCCAGACACTCCCCCCGCCCATCCCCCCCACCATGCCCCTGCTCCGCACCCCAACTCCCCTCTTCCGCGTTGCCTGCAGCACCAGCGGTGCCCGTGACTCGTGGAACATGCCGGCCACAGCCTGGGCGGCAGACGGCACTGTAGCAGCCACAGTGAAGTCGCGGTCCGGGCGGCGCAGGGCGGCGTAGGCGATGCGGCGGGCGGCGCAGGAGGAGAGGGAGTGGGAGAAGGGGAGCGTGTGGCAGTTGGTGCAGGAGGGGGGGACGAGGAGGGAGAGGTTGGCTGGGCAGCCGGGGCAGGAGTCCAGAGGGGTATCCTGATGGGGGAAGTGGGGAGGAGAGGGAATGGGAGAAGGGGAGGGTGTGGCAGTTGGAGCAGGAGGGGGGGATGAGGAGCGAGAGGTTGGCAGGGCAGCCAGGGCAGGAGTCTAGAGGTGTGTTCTGATGAGGGAAGGGAGGGAGGGGGGGGGGAGATGGGAGATGGGGGAGAGAAGGGGGGGGGAGGGGGGGGGGGGGGGGGGGTTGGTTGGGAGGGGGGATAGGCAGCAGAAAGGTGAGGCTGCTGAAGTTGCATAGTGTTTTTGAAAAATTCTAAAAAACACTAGGCTGCGTAAAAGCCCATGTGGCAGGAGTGGTGCATCAGGTCCTGAGTGACTACAGCGAAGGATACCCACTGAGCTGAATGCCTGCAGCGACCGAGTGATAATAGCGAAAGGCTTTCACGGTTGAAGTGGGTGATTCTAAAGGTAAAGGCGAGGAAGGCGGGAGGTACTTCCTTCCTACAGGATACAGAGAGGAATAGAAGGGTTCAGAACCACAGCAAGCTCTGGTGCAATATTAGCAACACTTTTAGCTAAGAGGGAGGTACTTCCTACGGGATACACATCTTGCCCACCCTCTAGGAACACTGCTGTGGATTGCTGCACACGTGGGCAGGTCCTCTGCTGCCAGCTGGCGGAGGATGCGCTGAGTTGGACGCAGCGCCTGCAGGCTGGAAGCCAGCTCAGCAGCGGACCAGCAGAGGGTGGGCCTGCGGTGGGAGGAGAGGTGGGGGAGCGGAAGAAGTGAGGAACTTTTAGAAATAAATGTTAACAAGATGGGGTTTGCGAGGGGGGGGAGGGGGAGCAGGGTGAGAGGGGGACAGGGGGGGGTGGGGAAGGTGTTTGGGGGGGGGGGGGTGGGGGGCGAGGGGGGAGCGAGGGGGGAGAAGGGGGAGGGAAGGTGAGACATTAGAAAAAATACACTTCAATTTCAAGAGACAAAGTGTGTGAGGTTGGGTTGGAGGAGTGTTGAGGGAGCGACAAGGGAAGGACACAGCTGCACTCAGTACTTCCTCTCTCTCTCCTGCCCCACACACAACACACACCCCTCCCTGCCGCAAACACCACACGTCACATACCCCTCCTAGTGATGCCCGCGCATGTTTCAGACAGCAGCATTCGCACGAACATGCCGTTGACCTGTTCCGCATTCCCCTCCTCGCTCCTGTTTCCCGCTCCCGCTCCCCTGCCCGCTTCCAATTTCTGCTGCGCCGCTGCTCGCAACACCGCAACCTGCGGCTTGGCGTGCGCTGCTGCTTGCACTCGCCGACGCACACCTGTGTTTGTTGCGAGGAAGCGGGAAGCGGAGGGGCGCACGCAGTTGGTTCGGGTTGTAAACCCTAAACCCGAAACTTGGGGCACACATATAGGTAGATAGGTTGAAATGAGCTACAAGTGGTGGTGGAAAGGGGTAGGATGGAATGAGTGGCCAGGGGAAGGTAGGGGGGATGCTGTCACACACTGATTACACAACTCACCTCTTTGTATCAAGTGGCACATCACTATTGTGTTTGCAAGGACAAACCACAGTCTCCTCAATTTCTGAGGCGCCTCAAAATCCGCGTGAACTGCGACGAACTTTTTTCGGCGCCGCAAAAATCATCTTTTGTATCAATCAAGTGGCCCATCACTGCTCTGTTTGCAAGGACAAACCACAGTCCTCCTCAATTTCCTGTATGAAGGGGCAGATACCATTTTCCTGCTCAGGAAAAAAGGTAACCCACCCACCTCTCTGTACGAAACCGTGAGTTCCTGCGGCGCCTGTTCCAGCAGGTCGGCCACACATGCTGTTGTCACATCGTCCACAGAAAACCTTGGCAAGGTTGGTGCGATTAGGGGCGCAGATGACGACTTTTGAGGCCCTCAAAGTTGTGTTCCAGCAGGTCGGCCACACATGCTGTTGTCACATCGTCCACAGAGAATCTAGCAAGGGTGAGAACAGGGCCGCAGCAAACATACAACAAGAGACGCAGCAGCAGCGGTAACGGCGGCGTAGCCAGCGGCGGCCGAGCAGCAGCAGCAGCAGCAGCAGGAGGATTTAGGACCACCAAGAATCAGCAAGCATGAAAAGATGAGGGATCTGGCCTTTTGAGCACTAACCATTGGAGCATGTGCGTATGCATGTGCGTGTACTGTGCGTGTACTGTGCGTGTGTGTCCATGTGCATGTGCATGTGCATGTGCATGTGCTTATGCATGTGCTTATGCATGTGCGTGTGCATGTGGTGCGTGCATCTTGCATGTGCATGCCTGTGCATGTGCATGTGCATGCCTGTGCATCTGCATGTGCATGTGCATGCCTGTGCATGTGCATGTGCATGTGCATGTGCATGCATGTGCATGTGCATGTGTACAGGGTACCTTTGGTCATAATGCAGAGCGAAGAGCGAAGAGAAGGAGGAGGCAGCGTGCACGTGGCGGGCGTCTAGCATGAAGCTGGCGTCAAGCACCCACAGCGCCTTCACAGACAGCCCTGCCGCCAAGGCTGTGCCTCGCACCCCCGCCAGCGACACCAGGCGCGCTGCTGTGCTGCCCTGGTGGTGGGAATGGGGGCAGGGTGGAACACAACCGCGGGTTGGGGAACAGGAGTGCGGGAGGAATGGGGGTTGAGAGCGCGAGAGTGGGAGATGTGAGGTAAGGTCAATCAATGACACCAGAAGGTATGATGGCGTGAGCAAGCAATACGAACATGCGGAGCGGAGAGGAGGTGAGGACGTTTGAGGCGCGTCAAAAGATTACCAGAGGGTATCATGGCGTGAGCCAGATGAACATGCGGAGCGATGCGATGCGACGATGGACAGAAGGCATGCCGATCCATCAAGCTTTGCTGCGAGAAGATATACGCTAGGGAGACAACACGAGAGTCGTTGGGCGCGAGCGAGCGCAACCTCTGTTATAATCACAACGTCGTATGGGAATAGCCCAGAAAGCACCGCCGCGCATGACTCCTCGGAGGAAGATCCCAATCGGAACCACCGATCGTGGTGGTACTGCGAGCTCCCCAATCGGAACTGGCCTGCGAAGCCCCGCGAAACCGCCGAGTAACGCGACGAGACCCGTCGCGAGCAGAGCAAGCAGAGCAAGCAGCAGGCGTTTTGTCGCAGAGGAAACGGCCAGAGGCCAGCAGCGGAAGCAGCAGCGCGGCAGAGGCGCGGCGCGGGGGCGTGAGGCTTTCGGCGACGGAAGAGGGAGTGGCGGCGGGAGCCGTGGGCTGAAGCTTGGGAATGGGAATGGTTGCTCGTCGTCGCAGCCGCCGCCGCGCCAGACGCTTGGGGTGCGGCTCCATGATAGAGCAGCAATGAGTCGAATGATACTGGAGATGATGATAACGATGATGGTGCTGATGATGAAGCAGCGATGCCAGGTGGTGACTTGTTGAGAGCAACAGGTGTTGGTGATGCCCTGAGGGATGGAGGAGAGCCCCGCGACCTGACACAGAGTAGTAGCAGAGAAGTGTGAGGGAGGGACAGGTTAGTAGCAGGAAAGTGGGACAGATCAAGTAGCAGAAAAGTGTGAGGGACAGACAGTGGCCACTTTATAACGTAAGGGGTGGGGGTTTGGGGTTGGGGGGGAAAGTGGGGAATGATGCGTGAAGTGTTCTGGGGCCTCATAGATTATCTTTTTTATCTCTCAAAACCGAATGTTATGCTCATGCAGCCAACATCACACGCACGTTTTGTGATGTGCCATCAGGAGGGCACTATGGATGCTCATATTGAGATTAATCCACGACCTCGTCGTCTGGCCCGTCGATTGAACCGACTCCGAGTCGCTGTCTGACTGTCAGGTGCCTTTTTGAGTCTGACTCAAAAAATCGACTAAGAGTTGACTCAAGATACTGAACCGGCTTGATGTCCTTTCCGTCAGAAGCCTTTTAAGGAGAACGTCAGTCTAAACTAGACAGCACACAATCTGGCTGAAAAAAACGGAAGCTGCTGTGACTGATTCGCGCGGAAAGCGATTAGTGTTTTAACACGCGATTGAAAATGGCGGCGTTGAGAGGACTGGAGGCGAACAATACATGATGCTCGTCACGAATCATGCTTGATCATTATTCATTAGCCGCTACTACCACGCTTCCTCACGATTTCCGATTCATCATGAGCAGCAACTACACGTCGTCACGGAAGGGAAACTAGCACTAGGACGGTGCTCCTCTTACAATGAGGGGACGGAGAGTCGCGTCGCGCCATGGCAGCGGAAGACCTCGTACCGCACCGATCTTCAGGTGATTCGCTAGCTTTGTTCGTTGCGGCGGGTGAGGACCAGGGGCGTCACCGACCAACGCCTTGGTACTACAGGACAAACAGCAGTACAGTGACCACTACAGTAAACTACTTCTAGTACAGTACACTAATCCGTCGTACTACTAATTACCCTGCCCGTGGTTCTGCAGAAGCATCTTCTCTGGTTCCGCTGCCCGTGGTTCTGCACGCGGGTTCGGATCATTGCACACAGGGGATGCAGTACAACGCATTACAGCGTCAGGGGGTACCGTCACTAGTACTTTACCGGTACAGGTATACCTTTACTCGAGGAATCTTCAGGAGAATCTATGATTGGTGCCGCGCCGCAGCTAGGGTATTCCTTTCCCTCTCTGCTGCTGGTGCCAACTGTGCTGTGCCGCAAACAAAGCTCCACCTTGCAACCGCGAGCCTCGTAAATGTGAATTGCTGCAGGGTGGCGTGACTGTATCGAGCTCATGGTAAGTACGTGTACAAGGTGCAGGTGCACTCTGCTCTGCTCCGCCAGAGATCCAGGGAGCAGTGCTGCTTTGGTCGGTCGGTTCCTCACCAGGTAGCCCTTCCCGCAGCACCGCCCTCCCTTTCTTACTGCATCTATCTCTCCTGTCTCCCTCCCTCTACCCCAAACGTCCATATTCCTCCCTCGGTACATCCGAGATTCCGCGTGTTCGAGCGAGCCGGTACCCCCAACGCCGCACAGCGGGACACGCGCGACGCGAACCCCCACTTCGCTGCCTTCCTCCGGAAAGCCCTAGAGAGAAACTGGGCGGCCGCCAAGGGGGTGCCATACCAGCACTGAAACCCAACACCCGAATCTCGTTACTCTGCAAAGTAGAAAAGAAGAAAAAGAATACCAACAAAAGGTAATGAATTAACATGCTAATATTTAGTGCATGCACATCTCACCGAAATCAGTGAAATCTCTGTGAAATCCACGTCTCCTCGAATTTTTTTGGAGGACAGGGTGTCTCTCATTATTACCCAGCGAACAAGGAACCGGATCCATCAAATCCATGTGGGTTACGAATCATGTGGTTGAGGATTTGAGGATTTTCTTGACATCAATTACCAGCTTAGATGCGGGGCGAGCCATGGACGGCGGCCACTACCGTGGAAGATCGCTTGTGGTCGGAATGTAGGGTCGGAAAAGGCCGACGTGGAACGATGGGCTGATGTACCAGTTGGAAGGCATTATGAGGTGAGCAATGACATGTGTTATCATGTGGCTGATCTTGAATAGGCCGCAGTAGTAAGGTCGAAGTTTTGGCCAAACAGGCGGGTTCTGAGTGTTGAGCAGTACGAAGTCTCTTGACTGGTACGTGTCGGCGTTGCGTTTAGCGATAATAGTTGCCTTCTTATATTGCTTCTTCTGCACGGGTTCGTGCCTCTTGCAATATCCCAGCGAACTGTTCGGCCTGATGGGCACTGTAAGGTTTTCCCCATAATTGAGGTAAAGTGGTGATTGTTTCGTCGTTCTTGAGGCGAAGCACCCCACAACAGAGAATTCTCGTTGCCGAATTAGTTACCAGATTTTCCATCATCGTCGGCACCCGCGATCGCCTTTGGAGGACTTCAAGCAGACACTTGTCAGCTGCCCTAGCGGGGTTGTGGCAGGACCATCGTGCACAACATTTGAAACCCTAGAAAATGTGGCCCTTACGAACCCGGATATCAACGAACAACTGCACTGGGTTACAAATTTGTTGATACGTGGGGTGCTGTGTTAGAATCCTTAGCTAGGTGAGGAATGATCATTAGGTAAGGGAGAGGGGGTACAAGAGTGTCGAGAGAGTTGGGTTATACCCTCTAAGGTGTGACCCTACACAACCTAGAGTAAGAACAGAACAATATGTTTTGACACACCCCATAGGTGAAGTAGGGGATAGCCAAACCTAACAGTGGTCACAAGACCCAGTCAAGCAAGAGAACAAGCAAGGGCAAAGCCCAGGGTGGATCTCAAGGACACCACACAATCTGAGCACAAGCAAGGCGGCCACAAGGCCAGTTCACATGCAGATTTATAATAGCAAGGCAGTACACCGATCACAACCTAGCAAGAGTAAACATGCAGGTATAAAGATATATATAGCAGTGTACAACAAGAGCAAGTCAAGCAACCAGCAGGTGAGGCAGAGTGGGCACAAGCCCAAGAGCAGTGCAGAAACGCTGATGATCACCAGCCCCAAGTGCCTTGGTGAAGACATCAGCAGTGTTGGCCCGAGAGGCCACGTAAGCAAGGCGCAGCTGACCACGCTGCTGCAGCTCACGCGCAAGGAAGTAGCGCAGAGCAATGTGCTTCGTTCTGTGCTCCAGTCTCTGCTCGCGACACAAGGCAAGCATTGCCTTGTTGTCGACGTACAGAACTGGAGGAGAACGAGGCCGCTCCCCCAAGTCGGTCAGCAGGTAGGTCAGCCAGCGGAGCTCCTGTGCAGCCATGGCCCCAGCGTAGATCTCGGCCTCACAACTGGAACCAAGCACAGAAGAAGAACGAGTGGACCTCCACGAGACAGAACCAGCGCCAAGACTGAAGGTGTAGCCCTGTGACGAACGCTGAGTCGCCTGGTCGTCGGCCCAAGAGGCGTCAGAGTGTCCTGTGAGGACCACCGAACCCCGTCCTCCAAGCACGAGCCCCATGCCCGATGTGCTGCACAAGTAACGCAGTACCCTCTTCGCAGCATCAAAGTGCACCTTTCGGTGCCTGCCGGGTGCCACGTAGCGAGCCAGAAGGCTGAGAGGGTACGCGAGGTCAGGTCGTGTGCACGTCATCAGGTACATGAGGCAGCCCACAAGCTCTGGGTACGGACCACTCGGCTCTACGGACTCGTCCGAAGGTGGAGCTGAGAGCGAGTGGCCGGTAGCCAGAGGAGTGGGCTGTGGCGAGGAGTACGTGAAGCGGAAGCGCTGTAGGACCTGGTGCACCATGTGTGACTGAGTCAGGGTGATGGTGCGCCGTGGTCTCTCCCGGGTGATCTGCAAGCCAAGATAGCTCCGCAGCTCGCCCAGGTCAGTGCAGGTGTGTCTCTCCTGCAGCTCCGCCTTCACTAGGGCCAGTGCCTCAGTGTCAGCAGTAGCAAAAACCAAGTCGTCGACGTACACGAGGATGTAGAACGGCGGCAGAGTAGTGTCGGTGCGTAGAAACACAGCGACGGGTCAGCAGTCGAAGGAGCAAACCCAAGAGCCGCAAGTGTCGTCCTCAGTGTGTCGTGCCACTCGCGGGGCGCCTGACGCAAGCCGTACACTGGTCGCCGTAGGCTCCACTGGGTACCCTCAGGAAACGACCCAGTGAAGCCCTGTGGACGGCGCAACCAGATGGCCTCGTGAAGGCTACCCTGCAAGAAAGCTGTCGAGAAGTCGAGGGAGTGCAGCTCGTAGTCCACGCTGAGCTGCAACGTGTAGCAACACCCGAAGAGTGGTCATCTTCGGGGTGGGGGAGAAGGTCTGAAAGAAGTCGACCCCCTCACGCTAACTGAAGCCTCGAGCAACGTAACGTGCCTTGAAGGCAGGCGGAGAACCCGGCGGCCGCTTCACCCTGAAAATCCACATGCCCACTGACGATGTTCGCCCCAGGTGGGGGAAACTCGTCGACGTAGGTGCCTGTGGACTTCCAGGAAGGCCATCTCTGCGTCCATGGCTGTCTGCCACTGAGAGGAGTACTCACCCGAAATCGCCTCCCTGTAGGAGCGCGGGGTGGGGATGTCAAGTGCATCCGGGTCTCCCTCAGGGGGCAAGCAGCATGGTCGCGTGATGGGGTGAAGCGGCAGCAAGGCACTCCAGCTCCTCCTGTCTGTCCTCAAGAACGTCACAGCCAAGGGCAGTGCAGCCAAGAGCAGTCTCACCCCCGACGGACGGAGGACAAGGCAGGGACAGGGTCAGAGACAAGACTCGCAAGGTAGTCGAGGCGGTACACAGCAGCAAAGTCAACGAGCTCAGCTACTAGGGCAGACGCAGCAGGAGACGAGAACGTAGGGTCCGTCACAACCGTAGCAAGAAGGCGAGTAACAGTCGGACTGGACGCACGAGCAAGGTCAGACGGAGGGTCAGCAACGTCAGGCAAAGAGGACGCAGGAGGGTAACGGTAGGACAACACGCTGAGGAACAGAGGAAGGACGGAGTGTCATATCGTGAGTGCCGGGGACAGCCGGAGCACGCTGACGACGAACACGAGGAACACGAGCACGGACAGCAGCTCTAGGCTCAGGCTCAAGGTCAAAGCTAGACTCAGGCTCTCGACGCTCAGGGGTGGAAGCACGAGTCTCAGGCTCTCGATGCTCAGTCAGGGACTCTGACACTGCAGTGTAAGGAGCAGGAGCAGGCAGTGGGGAGTGTGGTAGCAGCGGCGGCTGTGACTGGTCCGCCGGTGGACACAGCAACGGAGGAGTAGTACCTGCCACAGGGAAGCCAGTAGCACCTGGCTGAAGACTGAGAAGGTGGCGAAGAGCACCAGTATCTCCACCAGGACCTCCAGCACCTCCAGCACCTCCAGCCCCAGCAGCTCCAGCTCCTCCAGCACCAGCAGCTCCAGCAGCTCCACGACCTCCAGCACCAGCAGTACCTCCAGTACCTCCAGCACCAGCAGCTCCACGACCTCCAGCACCAGCAGCACCTCCAGTACCTCCAGCACCAGCAGCTCCACGACCTCCAGCACCAGCAGCACCTCCAGTACCTCCAGCACCAGCAACTCCACCAGGACCAGTAGCACCTGCAGCTCCCCGACCTCCAGCACCAGCAGCACCTCCAGTACCTCCAGCACCTCCAGGACCTCCAGCACCAGCAGCACCTCCAGGACCTCCAGCACCAGCAGTACCTCCAGTACCTCCAGCACCAGTAGCTCCAGGTCCTCCGGTAGGAGCTCCGACGACACCAACACCAGAAGGACTCGCAACACCCCCAGAGTCAGCACCCGAACTCGCAGCACCCCCAGAGGCAGGACCCTCGGTCTCAGCACTCGCAGGCTCAGTACCCTCACTCGCAGCACCCCCAGGCTCAGTACCCTCAGTCTCTGCTCCAGTGTCCACAGCAGCAGGCTGCAGAGGCGGCGAAGACGGCAGAGGTGGGAACCCGGGGGGTGTAGCCAGACGAGGAGAGCGGGCACCCCCGGACTCACCACCCCCAGCCCTAGCTCCAGTAGTCTCAGCTCCAGAGTCCACAGCAGCAGGCTGCGGAGGCGGCGAAGACGGCCGTGGCGGGAAACCCGGGGGGGTCTCCAAGCGAGGAGTGCGGCGAGTGGTCGCCGTGTCGTCGGCGACGGCGTCACCCCCCTCAGGTGAGTCAGAGGAGTCAGAAGAGATCTCAACTGGCTCATCCAAGGGGGGTGGGTCTACCTGGGACACACCTGAGGGAGCAGGACCCTGTGGGGGAAGGGGGTCTACCGGGGGGGGGGACTGGTACCAGGAAGAGAGGTGCGAGAGGGACCGGGTGGGACGCGTGCGGGTGAAGTCGGGTAGTAACAGACCGACTCGTCAAAGGTGAAATCCTGAGAGGACAGAACACGACGCGAGGCAGGGTGGTAGAACTGCCAGGGTGGAGCGTCGGTGGGGAAGCCCAGGAAGACACAGCGGAGAGTGCGAGGAGAGAGCTTGCTCGCTTTGGTATCGCGAACAAGGGAGAGCGCGCCCCAGACCCGAAACGACGACGCATCACCAGGCTGTCCCGTCCAACGGAGTGTGGGCGAGGTCTCTGGAGCAGAAACACGGGGCCAGAGGTTGAGCTGATGCGCGGCGTATCGGACCGCAAACGGCCACAGGAAATGGGGAGCAGCCGCATGGATCATGGAGGTACGAGCGACCTCCATGATCAGGCCAATGCGACGCTCAGCGATCCCATTTTGCTGCGGAGAGGCCGGAAGCGTGAACGACTGGGCGATGCCCTCATCCTGGCAGAACGTCTCAAGGACGCCAGAGGAGAACTCACCACCCCTGTCAGAGTGCAGACGCAGGACTGGAAAGTCCCGCCGAAACCGCTCGCGCAGCTGGTGACGAGTAGCACGGATCCAGGGGATCAAGACACCACTGACATCCGCCTTGCGCCGCAAGGGGAAGACTGTGGTGTAGCGTGTGTAGTCCGTCAACCACCAGCAGGAAGTAGCGCTCCTGGTCCGTTCCACCCGACGGGGGGCCGGGCCCCACACGTCCATGTGGAGAGTCTGCAGAGGAGCAGTGGTCGGAGGAAACTCGGAGGAGTGAGGAGCGGCGCGCTGCCGGCCCCTCGACGCAAGGAAGGCACGGCGGCGCAAGTGAGCGCGGGAGGGGGGGGCAGGGTCTCAGGGAGGCCAGTGACCAGGAGCCGGGAGTGCATGCGGCGCAGACGCTGCAGGGAGGGGTGACCAAGATGGTGGTGCCAGCGCTGAGTCTCGTGCGTGAGTACTCGGCACGAGCAAGACGCAGCTAACTGTCCTGACGCAGACGCTCGACTCGACGTAGCTACCTGACCTGACTCAGCCACCTGTGCAGACGCAGTGGTCAGTGTGTACAGACTAGACCCAGGCTGTCGAGTGAACGTAGCCAGGTGACGGCCAGTCCGGGAGCACGTACAGATCGCCACACGCTGCCCTCCAGGAATAAAGGTATCAACCCAGACATTCTGAATGGCAGCGTTGCTCACCAAATTCGTCGAGAACGTGGGGAGGTGGAGACCTGACAAAGAGCCGGAGGGGACTGCTGGACAAGGGAGAACCGTGGAGGCTCTCGCAACCACTGGGGCCCCCAGAGGGGTCAGCCAGTGAGACTGGGACAGGTGCTGTGAGTGGTGTGACTGTGGTGCAATCACGAAGAAGCAACGTGACGCGCCGGAGTCAAGCGTGAAAGTGTGCAAGACCTCAGCTGAGGCAGGACCTGTGGTAGTAGACGCACTAGCAACTAGAGCGTCGGTAGACTCACGGGCACCTAGAGCTGCAGCAGACTCACTAGCACCTGGAGTGGCAGCAGACTCACTAACACCTGGAGTGGCAGCAGACTGACTAACACCTGGAGGGGCAACAGACTCACTAACACCAAGAGCAGCGGTCTTAACAGAACGATAACCTCCACCACCAGGACGACCTCGCTGAATAACCCACTCACGAAGCTGCCGAGGGGTGGGGTCGTCCGGGAGAAGCAGTGCCCGCTACTGTCCACCCCTGGCCGCAGCGACTGCCGCGGAAGTGGCCATGACAGACAGTGACTGTCAGGAGTAGGTCCAGCACCTCCAGCTCCTACAGCGCCAGCAGCACCTCCTACACTCCCAGCAGCACCTCCTCCACTCCCAGTAGCACAAGTAGCAGCAGCAGCAGTAGTAACAGCAGCAGGGCGGTTCGGTGGGGGTGGGAGGCCGCACCTCCACCACTCCCAGCAGTACTCCCTCCAGTAGCAGCAGTAGCAGGGCGGCTCGGGCAGCAGCAGCAGACCGAGCAGCAGCAGCAGCAGCAGCAGTAGACCGAGTAGCACTAGCTGTAGCAGTAGTAGTTGCAGTAGCAGCAGCAGTGACAGCTCGGGCTGGGCGGCGCGGCTCGGACACAGTGGCAGAGCAGCCGTAGCACTAGCTGTAGCAAGTGCAGTAGTAGGAGCTGCAGCAGTAGCACTAGCTGTAGCAGCAGTAGCTTCAGTCAGGAGCAGCTGCAGTAAGTGCTGGAGTAGGAGCTGCAGCAGTAGCACTAGCTGTAGCAGAAGTAGCTTCAGTCAGTAGCAGCTGTAGCAAGTGCAGGAGTAGGAGCTGCAGCAGTAGCACTAGCTGTAGCTGGAGTAGCTTCAGTCAATAGTAGCTGTAGCAAGTGCTGGAGTAGGAGCTGCAGCAGTAGCACTAGCTGTAGATGGAGTAGCTTCAGTCAATAGTGGCTGTAGCAAGTGCTGGAGTAGGAGCTGCAGCAGTAGCACTAGCTGTAGCTGGAGTAGCTTCAGTCAATAGTAGCTGTAGCAAGTGCTGGATTAGGAGCTGCAGCAGTAGCAGCAGCAGCAGTAGCACTAGCTGTAGCAGCACTAGCTTCAGTAGCAGCAGCAGTGAGTAGCGCTAGCTGTAACAGTAGTAGCGTCAGTAGCAGCAGCAGTGAGTAGCGCTAGCTGTAGCAGCAGTAGCAAGGAGGAGCAGCTGCAGCAAGTAGCAGCAGCAGCAGCAAGTGCAGCAGTAACACGGGCCGCGTGCGGGCCAGGCGCGGGCTGTAAGGGCTGCGTGCGGGCCTGGCGCGGGCTTTACAAGCTGGGTGCGGGCCTGACGTGGGCTGTACGGGCTTCGCGACGGCCTGGCGCGGGCTGTACGGGCTTCGCGACGGGCCTACGCGGGCTGTACGGGCTTCGCGACGGGCCTACGCGGGCTGTACGGGCTTCGCGACGGGCCTACGCGGGCTGTACTGGCAGCTAGGGCGCGGTCAGGGGGGGTCGCACGTGACTAGGAAGGAAAATCGCGTCTAGGGCAGAAAAAGGAACCGTCTCGCCTAGAGCACGGTTTCGAATTTCGCGTTTCTCCTAGGGGCGCGACTCGGGCAGGTAGATCGAAATAGTAGTGGTGGGCCCTTTTAAAAATTCGGTCCTAAGGAGCATTGTGCTCTTAATACCATGTTAGAATCCTTAGCTAGGTGAGGAATGATCATTAGGTAAGGGAGAGGGAGTACAAGAGTGTCGAGAGAGTTGGGTTATACCCTCTAAGGTGTGACCCTACACAACCTAGAGTAAGAACAGAACAATATGTTTTGACATGCTGTGCTTAGCATATGTTGGCGACGCTACTGTCAAATTATGTTTGTATGTCTCTAGGCTATAGTGGGGCATACTCCAGTGAGTACAACCCTTTAGGGTTTCATACTTGTACTCATCTTCCTGCTCAATGCAATTTTTTCCTTCTTGACATGGTTTCAGAGTAGGTCCATGTTATGACCGAATTTTAGGGCCCACCGTATTCGTTCCGCTCTGCCCGGCAGTCAGTTTTTTTTCCTGCCCGGCCCGTCGTTTCTGCCCTGCCCAGCACGCCGTCGCGCTGCTGCCCTGCCCTGCCCGCACGTTGCCCGTGCGCTGCCCGCGCGCCAGTACGCGCTGCCCAACGCGCCAACGCGCCCCGCTGCCCAGCGCGCCAGCGAGCCCCGCTGCCCAGCGCGCCCCGCTGCCCAGCGCGCCAGCGCGCCCCGCTGCCCAGCGCGCCAGCGCGCCCCGCTGCCCAGCGCGCCAGCGCGCCCCGCTGCCCAGCGCGCCAGCGCGCCCCGCTGCCCAACGCGCCAGCGCGCCTCGCTGCCCAACGCGCCAGCGCGCCCCGCTGCCCAACGCGCCAGCGCGCCCCGCTGCCCAACGTGCCAGCGCGCCCTGCTGCCCAACGCGCCAGCGCGCCCCGCTTCCCAGCGCGCCAGTGCGCCCCGCTGCCCAGCGCGCCAGCGCGCCCCGCTGCCTAGCGTGCCCCGCTGCCCAGCGCGGTAGCGCGCCCCGCTGCCCAGCGCGCCAGCGCGCCCCGCTGCCCAGCGCGCCTGCGCGCCCCGCTGCCCAGCGCGCCTGCGCGCCCCGCTGCCCAGCGCGCCAGCGCGCCCCGCTTCCCAGCGCGCCAGCGCGCCCTGCTGCCCAGCGCGCCAGCGCGCCCTGCTGCCCAGTGTGCTAGCGTGCCCTGCTGCCCAGCGCCCAGCGCGCCCTGCTGCCCAACGACCCGTGCCCTGCCCCGTAAGCGCCTTGCCCGCGCGCGTGCGCCCTGCCCCGCGCTGTTGCCTTGCACGCGCACCTGCCCTGCCCTGCTCGCGCTGCCCGCGCCTGCCCTGCCCGCGCGCAAGTGTTGCCTGCTGCTGCCGCCCTAGGTGTTGCTGCCCTAGGAGCTACTGCCTGATGCTGCCCTAGGTGTTGCCGCCTGCTGCTGAAGCCCTAGGTGCAGCCACCCTAGGTGCTACCGCCTGCTGCTGCCGCCCTAGGTGTTGCTGCTGCCGCCCTAGGTGCTGGCACCTGCTGCTGCCCTAGGTGTTGTCCCCCTAGGTGCTACCGCCTGCTGCTGTCCGTTGGGGCAGCCCTGGTGGTGGAGCTAGCCGTGCTAGAGCTGGAGGTGCTGGAGGTACTGGGAGCTGCTGGTGCTGGAGGTACAGAGGCTACTGGTGCTGAAGGTACTGGAGGTACTGGCCCTGGAGGTACTAGTGCTGGTGTTCCTGGAGTTGGCCGTGCTGGAGGTACTGGTGCTGGAGGCACAGGTGCTACTGGAGGTACTGGAGGTGCTGCTGCTATGGGTGCTGCTGCGGGTAGTCCTGGCTCACGTCGACAGGAGCCTCTCTCGCCAGAGCGGCTTCGAGAGTGGGCTGTCCGGTGGGGCAGCCCCGGTGGCGGAGCTGGACGTGCTGGAGCTGGAGGTACTGGAGGTGCTGGCCCTGTAGGTGCTAGTGCTGTTGTTCCTGGCGTTGGAGGTACTGGCGGTGCTGACACTGGAGGTGCTACTGGAGGTTCTGGAGTTGGTGGTGCTAGTCGGCAGGAGTCGCTCTCGCCGCAGCAGCTTCATGAGTGGGCTGTCCGTTGGGGCAGTCCCGGTGGTGGAGCTGGAGGTGCTGGTTCTGGGGGTGCTGTTCCTACTGGGGCTCGAGGTTCTGGGGGTGTGACTACTCAGCCGCAGCCGTCTGCGCTTCGTCACCTTCTCAGTCTCCCGCCTGCTGCTTCTGAGTTCCCGGTTGCTGGTACTACTCCTCCGTTACTGTTCCCCCCGACTGACCAGTCTCAGCCACAGCTACTGCCTGGCTCCCCACGGGCTGCTCCTGCTCCTCACACTGAGGTGACTGAGTCCCTGTTTGTGCTCGTCGTGTTGCCCGTCCTCGTGCTCCAGCTGTGCCATGCACTCACCGTATGGCACTTCGTCCTTCCTCTGTTCCACAGCGTGTTGTCCTGCCGTCGCCTCCTGCGTCTTCTCTTCCTCACGTTCCTGACCCTGAGTCTGACCTTGTCCGTATTGCCAGTCCGACTATCACTCGTCTCCTTGCCACGGTTGTGACTGACCCTTCCTTTGAGTCTGCTGCTGCGTCTGCCTTAGTTGCTGAGCTTGTTGACTTTGCTGCTTTGTGCCGCCTTGACTACGCTGCGAGTCTTGTTTTTTACTCTTCCTGTCCTCTGTCCATCGGGGGTGAGCTTGCCCTTGGCTGTGACGGTCTTGAGGACAGGCAGTTTGAGCTAGAGTGCCTAGCGGCCGCTGCACCTCATCTCGCGTCCATGCTACTTTGCCCTGAGGGAGACCCGGATGCACTAGACATCCCGACCCCGCGCTCTTACGCAGAGGCGATCACGGGTCCGTACTCCTCCCAGTGGCAGATAGCCATGGACGCAGAGATGGCTTCCTGGAAGTCCACAGGCACCTACGTCGACGAGGTTCCCCCACCTGGGGCGAACATAGTCGATGGCATGTGGATTTTCAGGGTGAAGCGGCCGCCGGGTTCTCCGCCTGCCTTCAAGGCGCGTTACGTTGCACGAGGCTTCAGTCAGCGTGAGGGGGTCGACATCTTCCAGACCTTCTCCCCCACCCCGAAGATGACCACTCTTCGGGTGCTACTGCACATTGCAGCACAGCGAGACTACGAGCTGCACTCCCTCGATTTCTTGACAGCTTTCCTGCAGGGCAGCCTTCACGAGGCTATCTGGTTGCGCCGCCCACGTGGCTTCACTGGGTCGTTTCCTGAGGGTACCCAGTGGAGTCTTCGGCGACCAGTCTAGGGTCTGCGTCAGGCGCCCCATGAGTGGCACGACACACTGAGGACTACACTTGCAGCTCTTGGCTTCGCTCCCTCTACTGCTGACCCTTCGCTGTTTCTGCGTACAGACAATTTTCTGCCGCCGTTCTACGTTCTCGTGTACGTAGACGACTTGGTTTTTCCTACTGCTGACACTGAGGCACTGGCCCTAGTGAAGGCGGAGCTGCAGGAGAGACACACCTGCACTGACCTGGGTGAGCTGCTGAGCTATCTTGGCTTGCAGATCACCCGGGAGAGAGCACGCCGCACCATCACCCTCACTCAGTCACACATGGTGCAGCAGGTCCTTCAGCGCTTCGACTTCTCGTAGTCCTCGCCACAGTCCACTCCTCTGGCTACAGGCCACTCGCTCTCAGCTCCACCTTCGGACGAGTCCGTAGAGCCGAGTGGTCCGTACCCAGAGCTTGTGAGTTGCCTCATGTACCTGATGACGTGCACACGACCTGACCTCGCGTACCCTCTCAGCCTCCTGGCTCGCTACGTGGCTCCCGGTAGACACCGAAAGGTGCACTGGGATGCTGCGAAGAGGATACTGCGTTACTTGTGCAGTACATCGGGCATGGGGCTGAATCTGTCTCGTGGAGGTCCACTCGCTCGTCTTCTGTGCTTAGTTCCAGCTGTGAGGCCGAGATCTACGCTGGGGCTATGGCTGCACAGGAGCTACGCTGGCTGACCTACCTGCTGACTGACTTGGGTGAGCGGCCTCGTGTCAGGACCAGAGACTGGAGCACAGAACGAAGCACATTGCTCTCCGTTACTTCCTCACGCGAGAGCTGCAGCAGCGTGGTCGGCTTCGTCTTGCTTACGTGGCCACACAGGCCAACACTGCTGATGTCTTCACCAAGGCCCTTGGGTCTAGTGATCATCAGCGTTTCTGCACTGCTCTTGGGCTTGTGCCCACTCTGCCTCACCTGCTTGTCTCTGATCTTGCCTTGCACTTGTTGTACTCTGATATATATCATTATTCCTGCATGTTTGCACTTGCTAGGTTGTGATCAGTGTACCGCAATTGCTATTATAAACTCTGCATGTGAACTGGCCTTGTGGCCGCTTGCTTGTGCTCAGAATGTGTGGTGATCTTGAGATCCACCCTGAGCTTTGCTTAGCTTTGTTCTCTTGCTTGACTGGTCTTGTGACCGTCCGTTGTGTTTGTATGTCTCTAGGCTGTAGTGGGGCATACTCTAGTGAGTACAACCCTTTAGGGTTTCATACTTGTACTCATCTTCCTGCTCAATGCAATTTTTCCTTCTTGACAGTTACCTTGGTGGGGCCTCCAGCTGAAGCTCTGGAGCATTTCCGTGTCGTGTATCATATTAGTTGCGTTCAGGCGGGTGCAGTTTGCAAGATTTGTACGTGATGGGCTGCAGGCCGTTTCTGGAATCCTGTAACATTACTGCTCCAATGGCGATGCCGCTGGCATAAGAGTTTGAAGGGACAGTGAGGCTCGGCGATTTGAAGCACGATGGTAAACAATTTTTTTTTTTTTTTTCAGGGTAGAGAAGGCAGTTTGCCTCCCCCCCCCCCCCCCCCCCCCCCCCCCCCCCCCCCCCCCCGTACACTCAACCCCCTTCCGCAGCAGGTCCGCCAGCAAGGCAGTCAACCGGGCCATGTCAGGGATGAACCGACACACGTATTTGATGAACCCTACAAATATGCAACACAGTTAGGTTGGTCGGTGAATGCCATGCTCGTATTATTTTTTATTTTGCATGTTTGTTTGTCAAATTCCACCCCGTTAGTTGAGATTACGTGTCCTAGAAAATGTCATCTTGTTCTGTAAAAACTCGCACTAGGAGGCTTTGGCCAATCAGCGGTGCTAAGCTAGAATCTTCAAAACGGCTTCGAGTTCAGCGAGATGATGTGCTCCGTCGGGGTTGTAGATCAGTATGTTGTCGAGGTACACTATTACCCATTTATCAAACAATCGGTCGAAAAGCTCCGTTATTGTCATCTTGAAAGTCGATTGGCTTAGTCTGAAGGGCATCACGGTGTACTCGAATCATATGTAGCGTGTGCGAAATGCGATTATTCTCATAGCCAGTTGGGTTGCCTCGGATCTGGTGGTATTATCTTCGAAGGTCAATTTCCGAAAGGCACAGGCGGTGCGAAGTTGATCGATCAGTTCGTCGGCGTGTAATACCGGGTAAAGTGACTTGATGGTAACCCGGTTTAGTGCGCCGTAGTCGACGCACATGCAAAAACCCTTATCTTTCTCTGTTGTGAACACTATCGGTGTTGCTAAGAGTGATGAGCCCGAGCTAATCAAATCTTTCTCAATAAGGTAGTCCAACTGCTTCCATAGCTCGTGGAGTTCGGGCTGTATCAGTTGGAACTGTCGTTGTCTGCTCCGTCTCAAGTTATGATTAAATATTGTGGTTGTGCGGTCGCTGAAGTGGCACCTTCCGACAGGTCATATGGAAAAATCTCTTTGTAGCGCTACGGGATCTCCGCCAAGTCATCCGGTACGACGAAAAGCAGTTTCTGCAAATCACTCGGCTTGTCTGCTCTTTCGGCTTCCTTGACGTCAACAGCGTACACACCAGCTCGGGCTGCTACGGCACGTGTCATTTTGATGGCGCTGATACGGACTCACGAAGACTCAGGCGAGCTCCAGCAAGGAAAGGTGATGCTGTTACCGTTGACTCGCATGGTGCAGTCATCCGTCGTCCAGTCAATTCGCAGGTTGTATTGTCGCAGTCAAATGCGTCCGAGTAAAATGTCGTTCCCATCGAGTGTAGTCGCGAGCATTTCCTGGGTAAACACAAATTTACCCCCGCAACGAACTCGGATTCGGTCCACGTGTTCCCGTATAGCAAGCGGTGTGTCGTCGACCAGTCTTGCATCTGTCTTAAGTAAGCATCGTCTAGGGGCAGTTGCAGTTTTCTTGCTGTCGTGGTGTTGATTAGGCTATGGCTTGCTCTGCCGCCGACGAATTTTTAAACTCGGTGTGGATTTTCCCTCTAAGCAGTGTGGGGTTGTCTACCACTGTACCCTCATTCAAGTGACTGTGGCTGACTACGTGAATTGGCACAGTCACTCAGTGAGGGTCAGTTGGGTCAGACAAGTTGCGAGTCCTGTCAGTAGAGGGGTCGTCTGCTATTGGCTTCCAGCACTTCCCTGCTTCCCAGACTCCTTCCGCTGCTCGGTTCCTTGACTCTTTTCTCCTATGGTCATTCGCAGATACTATGCCCATGCCGGTTGCACGAGAATCAGCGTCATTGAAACCGCATGACAGCAACGTTCGCGACTACAGTGTGCACCGTGGAGTGTTCGGTTGTCCTTCGAGTTCGTGTCCAAATCTGTTGCAGGACCCCGACCTCGGTCGTCGCAGCATATCCAACTTCTCCTATATTGCCAGGATGTTGTTAAAGATGTGACGCTACGGAGCATAATCTCTTACGATATTTAGGCCTCCGACATAACGGTTGATTCATTCTACCTCGTGCATGTCGCCCACTTGCTCGCACATCGCCAGAAATCTGCTCGTGTATAGACCATTCCAAGCTGTTGCTAAGTACGAGGCTTCTTACACGCTGAAATCAAAGACTGTACTGGATTGAAACTAACGATATGGCGTAGTGAAATTTCGTCGCATCCGACGTAATGTAATTCATATCGAAGAACCCGTTTATTGTGAAGATCCACAATTGAACCAGCAGACCACCCCGTGGCTCGGGTCGAAGCATGGAGGGCGCTGCGGCTTGAGCGGCATGGGTCTCGCAATGGTGGGTCCGTCGGATTCTGTCGTGATGTCGATGCGACAACGATCCCCACATGTTGATTAGGTCGTAGTCGTTCCCTCAGGGTGTGTCATATGGTACCAGGCAGGTCGCGTGCTTCTCGCGCAATGCCATCGCTGGCTGCGGTCGAGCGTTGTCCCACACTCTAATGTCAAGGCGTCGCTGTTGCTGTTGGTGCTGCCATTGGTGCTCTTGCAAGTGCAGGATTTGACGCACGTTGGAGGGTTTTGCGTTCCGCCGTGAGAGTGGAAATTTTGAGCGAATCTTCGTGCATTTGCTACACCAACTCATCTAGGCGATCATGCGTGAGTTGGACGAGGCTAATGCGTTCCTCCATTTCCGAGGGCATCCGCTTTGCCTAGCGACTTAACGCGGCCGTGGCTGTGCGTGCTTATGAGAGAGCACGAGGACAGTGGCTCCAGTATGCTGAGAGGCGTCCTTCGAGTGAAAAATAATTGGTGAGGGGAGTTGGAGACAAATGTATGGTCCAAGAGGACGAAGGCTGTGAATGCCTAGTGTTGCGAGTGCATTGTAGCGAGCGAAACGAGGATTGCACGAAGGAGTCAAAAGTAGTACCAGTGCGAGCGAAGGCATGAGCGAACAATATATTCGGAACATGACAGTAACGCAAAGGCGCATGCTGGCAGCGAGGCTCGTCTCAAAACATATTTATATGTTTGTTAGGTTTGTTAGGTTGGAGTGAGGTGTACAGTATAGGGTACAACATTTCTAGGGTTTCCTATTTGTATCACCCTGCTGCCTAGTTCATTCATTCCGCTGTTTCAAATTCTCACATGGTATCATCGAGTAGGTTAGATCTGCCTGCCGTACTGCCCTAGGCGCTGCTGCCTTCGCGCGCGCCACTGCCTTACTGTCGCCCGCTGGCCTACCACCGCGCCACGCACTGCCCGCTGCCCCAAGCTGCCCCCCGCGCGCTGTCAAGCTGCGTCGCGCTGCCCCGCACCGCCGCCAGCGCTGCCCCCGCACTGCCCCGCGCTGCCCCGCGTGCTACCTCGCTGCCGCCCGCGCAACTGCCCGCACTGCCCCGCGCTGCTGTGCTGCCCCGCACTACCCCGCGTGCTGCCGCGCTGTCGCCAGCACAGCCGCCCGCGCTGCCCCGCCTTTGCTGCCGCCTGAGCTGCCGCTTGCACTGCTGCGCTGCCGCTCGCGCAGCCACACGTTGCCGCCCGCGCTGCCCTACGCTGCCCCGCGCTGCCGCCCAACCGCCTGCGCTGCCGCCAGTGCTACGCCGCGCTGCTGCGCTGCCGCCTGCGCTGCCCCACGCTGCCGCCCTGCCGCTTGCGCTTCCGCCCGTGCTGCCCTGCACTGCCCCGCGCTGCCGCGCTGCCGCCCGCACTGCCGCCCGCAGCCACGCTGCCTGCCGCCGCGCCGCCCTGCCAAGCCGCGCCGCGCTTCCGAGCTGCGCCGCTCTGCCTAATCGAGCCGCGCCGCCCTGCCTATTGCCGTGCCGTGCCTCACAGCCGCTCACCTACTGCCGTACTGTCAGTTCTCTCACTACACCCCGCGGCATCGCCCGTGCCTAGCACTGCCACTCGTTCCTAGTGCTACTGCCTAACCTAGTTCCTGTCATGGTGACATTTACTATCCTAGCGTTCGACGCCGAGGGGCGCCCTATCGAGTTTGAGTCCTGGCTGGAGGACCTGACCCTGTACCTACAGAGCGTCACCAGGGATGACGTTTCGCTGTTCGAGCACACGTCGGGGTCCCTCAAGGTCCTGCCGACTCCAGTTGAGCCTTCCACTTGCTGCTGCTGCGGTGGATGTGCAGAAGAAGTACCGGACTGACGGTGCTGCCTGCGCGCAGTGGACGGCGCGCGATGCAGCTGCTACGCTTGCTGTCCGCAACCACTTGTCGCCTGACCAGAGGGTCCACTTTTGCCAGGTGAAGTCGGCCCAGGCCTTCTATGCCGCTGTAGTCAAGCGCTATTCCTCCCCCTCCTCTGCCACCCTAGGCCGTCTTGCGCTACCGTTTCTCTTCCCTGGGCTGTCAGACTTCACCACTGTAGCTGAGCTCATGACCCACCTGCGCTCCCTTGACACTCGCTACTGTGCTGCTCTCCCGCCCGAGTTTCTGAAAGAGAACCAGCCCCCCATGTACCTCACTCTGTACTTGCTAGTGACTCGCCTCCCTGGCACCCTTCGTGCTGCTCGCGACTACTTCCTCTCCCTAGACCACTAGTCTCACCCTTGACTCGTTTGAGACTCGTCTCCTCGAGACTGAGACTAGTGTGCGCACTGTCGTTGCCTCCCGTGGCACCCCCTTCACCTCCTTCTCTGAGGGGTGTACTCCCTCCCTTCTGGCGTCCTCGGTTGCCTCTGATGCTGTTGTTAACTTCCTCGCTGCTGAGGAGGCCGGAGCTGCGTCCGCTCCTAGCGGGAGGCGCAACAGGGGTGCGCGCAAGAAGGGTGGGGGTGGCGGAGGTAGTGGGGGAGACGGGGGTGGTGGGGGTAGCGAGGGTGGCGGAGGTGGCGGAGGAGGTGGGGGTGGTGGTCGAGGTGGAGCTGGTGGGGGTGGTGGCGCAGGTGCGATGTCGGGTGGAGCTGCGTCTGGTGGAGCAGCGGGTAGAGGTGGCGGTTCTGGGGGTGGACAGCGGCAGCAGGGGACTCCCTCACCGCAGCAGATGCGTGAGTGGGTCGCTCTGCGGGGCGGTGGTGGCTCTGCTCCTGGTCCTTGCCCGTACGTGCGTCGCACTAGCCGGCGACGCCTGCGGCAAGACTGGACACGGTGAGGCTTGCTGTTTCTTGCGCCTCGAGGACGCTTTCCGCGCCGAGTTCGGTGAGTGGGGCAAGGTCCCCGACTGGTTAGGATTGCTCAGGAGGGGCGTTGATAGATTTTCTCTTGATTGGGACAAAATATATGTAGGCATGTATGCCATGTATGATGCTGATGCTAGTGCTGCGGTTGACGGTTATTCCTGTATGCCTAGGTCCGCTTGTGTAGAGGATGCTAGTGTAGGTGCTTGTGAGAGTACTAGCACAGGTGCAGTTCCTGCGGAGGCGCTGCTCACGTTCACGCTGGACTCCGGCGCGACTCGGTGCTTCTTCCGCGACTGCACCACCGTCACACCACTCTCGGCACATGTCCCTGTCACTCTGGCCGACCCCACCTCTGGACCGGTCGTTGCACACAGCTCCACTATTCTCCTGTGTCCGGCAGTCCCCTCAGGCTCCCTCACAGGCCTCCACCTCCCTCGTTCGCTACGAACTTGGTGAGTACCGGCTACCTCCATGATCTGATGGTCACTACCACGACACCTGGAGGCGAGCGAGTGGCGATCTGTACGGACACAGAGACTGGAGACCACCTTGCCACATTCACACGGAGGCCTGGGTTTGGGCTGTACACACTGCAGACTGAGTCCGCTCAGGTGGCTGCGTTAAGTCAGGTAGCGGCGTCTTGCTCGTGTCGGTTGCTCACGCACCGGTCTCTCCTCTGACACCACCGTCTTGGTCACCCCTCCCTTCCCCGCCTCCGAAGCATGCACTCGCGTCGCCTTGTTTCAGGTCTCTCGCAGACCCTGCCCCCGCTCCCGCAGTCGCTTGCGCCGCCGTGCACTCCCTGCATCGAGGGGCGGCAAAGCGCTGCCCCTCACTCCTCCTCGTGTCCTCCGACCACTGCTCCCCTGCAGACACTGCACATGGACGTGTGGGGCCCCGCCCCCGTCCATGGGACGCACCGGGAGCGTACTTTCTGGTGGTGGTCAACGACTTCACGCGCTACACCACGGTGATTCCCTTACAGCGTAAGGGCGACGTCCGTAGTGTTTTGATCGCTTGGATCCGCGCTGTTCGTCCCCAGCTGAGAGCACGTTTCTGGCAGGACCTCCCGGTGCTCCGTCTGCACTCTGACCGTGGAGGTGAGTTTTCCTCCGGTCTCTTTGATGACTTTTGTGGTGAGGAGGGCATCACCCAGTCGTTCACGCTTACGGCCTCTACACAGCAGAATGGGATCGATGAGCGCCGCATTGGCCTACTCATGGAGGTTGCCCGCACCTCCATGATCCATGCGGCTGCTCCCCATTTCTTGTGGTCGTTTGCGGTCTGATACGCCACACATCAGCTCAACATCTGGCCGCGTGTTTCACAGCCAGAGACCTCCCCTACCCTCCTTTGGACGGGGGAGGTTGGCGATGCGTCGCTGTTTTGGGTCTGGGGCTCGCTTGCCCTTGTCCGCGATCCCACCGCGGACAAGCTCTCTCCCCGCACTATTCGTTGCGTCTTCCTTGGCTTTCCCACCAACGCCCCTGACTGGCAGTTTTACCACCCTGCCCCCCGTCGCGTCTTGTCCTCCCGAGACGTCACCTCTGACGAGTCGGTCTGCTACTACCTTCTCTACCCCCACTGCAGTTTCCCCGTGCCCCCCCCCCCCCCCCCACCCCTCTTCCTGGTACCCAGTCCGCCCCCGGTAGACCCCCTCCCCCCCCCCTTGGTCTTGCTCCCTCAGGTGTGTCGCACATCACCCCACTCCCCTCGGTTGTGCCTTTGGAGCTCTCCTCTGACTCCTCTGGCCCGGCTGAGGGGGGTGACCCTGCTGCTGACGACACTGCGGCCTCTCGCCACCCGCCGCACTTGGAGACGCCTCTGACATCTTCGCCTCCTCTGAAGCCTGTTGCTGTGGACTCCGGGGGCCCTGGTGCTGTTGGGGGTGGTGACGCCGGGGGTACTGGCTCTGGGGGTGCTGACTCAGGGGGTGCTGAGGGTCCTCTTGGTGGTGGGGTCGAGGGTACTGCTACTGGAGGTTCTGGGGGTGAGTTGCAGCCACTGCCGAGGCGGCCGTTGTTCTAGGAGCAGCAGCCGTCGTCGCTGCCACTTCCTGCTGCTGCTGCTGGAGGTTCTGGGGGTGCTGTCTCTGGAGGTCCTGCTGCTGGAGGTGCTCGCGGTTCTGGTGCTAGAGCTGGAGGTGCTTCTGCTGGAGGTTCTGGGGGTGTTGTCTCTGGAGGTCCTGCCGCTGGAGGTGCTGCTGCTGGAGGTTCTGGGGGTGTTGTCTCTGGAGGTCATGCCGCTGGAGGTGCTCGCGTTTCTGGTGCTGGAGCTGGAGGTGCTGCTGCTGGAGGTTCTGGGGGTGCTGTCTCTGGAGGTCCTGCCGCTGGAGGAGCTCGCGGTTCTGGTGCTGGAGCTGGAGGTGCTGCTGCCGGAGGTTCTGGGGGTGCTGCTGCTGGAGGCTCTGGGGGTGCTGTCTCTAGAGGTCCTGTCGCTGGGGGTCCTTGCGGTACTGGTCTGGAGCTGGGGGTGCTGCTGCTGGAGGTTTTGGGGGTGCTGTCTCTGGAGGTCCTGCCGCTGGGGGTACTGGCGGTACTGGTGCTGGATTTGGAGGTGCTTCTGGGACTGGTGGTCCTGGTGTTTGTGCTAGAGGAGCTGGACCAGGGGGTGTGTCGCAATCGCTGCTACGGCGGCCGTTGTTCTGGGAGCAGCAGCCGTCGTCGCTACCGTGACCTGGGTCGGCGCTTCACGACCTTCTCAGTCTCCCTCCTGCCTCCGCTGAGCCGACAGCCTTTGGTACTACTCCTCCTCTCCTGTTTCCGCCTCCTGACCTGTCTCAGGCACCGTTGCCTACTGGCTCCCCTCTGCCTGCTCCTGCTCGTTACTCCCCAGTGTCCGACTCCCAGACCGAGTGTCGGGAGCCTGCGTCTCGCGCTACCTCACATGTTGTTCGTGTTCGTCGTGCTTCGCCCTCCTCCTGTTCCCAGTACGCACCCTATGGCACATCGTCCTTCCTTTGTTTCGTAGTCTGTTGTCCTGCCATCACCTCCTCCGTCTTCTCTACCTGGCGTTCCTGACCCCCCGTCTGACCTTGTTCGTGCTGCCAGTCCGACTGTCACTCGTTGTCTTGCCACGCTTGTGACTGACCCTACGTTTTTGTCTGTTGTTGCCTCTGCCTTAGTCGCTGAGCTTACTGACTTTGCTGCTACTTGCCGCCTTGAAGCGGCCGCCAGGTTCACCGCCTGACTTTTACGTTGCACGTGGCTTCAGTCAGCGTGAGGGGGTGGACTTCTTCCATACCTTCTCCCCCACCCCGAAGATGACGACACTTCGTGTGTTACTACACGTTGCAGCACAGCGTGACTACGAGCTTCACTCACTCGACTTCTCGACGGCTTTCTTGCAGGCCAACCTCCACGAGGAGATCTGGCTGCACCGCCCACCCAGCTTCACTGGTTCGTTTCCTGAGGGTACCCAGTGTCAAAATATATCTTTATATATATTTTGTGTAAATGTTTGCAGTGTAGCTGTAGTTTCCTGTTGGTGGTTTACTTTCTTTCCTTGCCTTGTTTCTATTTGTATTGATTGCTCTCTAGTGAATCCCCTCTTTGACCAAATATTCTCTCGCTACTCTCCTAACCAAGCGCTTGCCATGGTCCTAAGTTACTCCTACATCCCACTATTTTAACACCAAGTGGAGTCTCAGGCGGTCAGTCTACGGTTTGCATCAGGCGCCCCACGAGTGGCACGACACACTGAGGACGTCACTTGCGGCTCTTGGCTTTGCTCCTTCGACTGCTGACCCGTCCCTGTTTCTGCGCATAGACCCTGCATTACCGACGTTCTACATCCTCGTGTACGTAGATGACCTGGTCTTTGCGACTGCTGACAGTGAGGCACTGGCCTTCGTGAAGGCCGAGCAGCAGAAGAGACACACCTGCACTGATCTGGGTGAACTGCGGAGCTATCTTGGCCTGTGGATCACCCGGGACAGAGTAGTGCGCACCATCACTCTGACTCGGTCACACATGGTGCAGCAGGTCCTTCAGCGGTTCGACTTTCAATTCTCCTCCGCACAGTCCACTCCTCTGCCTATTGGCCATTCGCTCTCAGCTCCACTTTCGGACGAGTCCGTAGAGCCGAGTGGTCAGTATCCAGAGCTTGTGGGCTGCCTCATGTACCTGATGACGTGCACTCGGCCTGACCTTGAGCACCCTCTCAGCATCATTGCTCGCTACGTTGCGCCCGAAAGACACCGACCAGAGCACAGGCGGGCTGCTAAGAGGGTGCTGCGCTACTTGGCCAGTACATCAGGCTTGGGGCTTGTGCTTGGAGGACAGAGTCGAGTTGTGCTCACAGGGCACTCAGACGCTTCCTGAGCCGACTACCAGGCCACTTCCCGGTCTTCACAGGGCTACACTTTCAGCCTTGGCACTGGTTCTGTCTCATGGAGGTCCACTCGCACATCTTCTGTGCTCAGCTCTAGATGTGAGGCCGAGATCTACGCTGGGGCTATGGCTGCACAGGAGTTACGCAGGCTGACCTACTTGCTCACCGACTTGGGTGAGCAGCCTCGCTCTGCACCGGTTTTGTTCGTTGACAACAAGGCCATAATTGCCTTGTGTCAGGAGCAAAGACTAGAGAACAGAACAAAACACATTGCGCTTCGTTACTTTCTCGTGCGATAGCTGCAGCAGTGTGGTCAGCTTCGCCTTTCCTACGTGGCCTCCGAGTCCAAAACTGCTTATATCAACAAGTCACTTGGGTCTAGTGATCATAAGCGTTTCTGCACTGCTCTTGGCCTTGTGCCTACCCTGCCTCACTTGCTTGGCTCTTGACCAGGGCCTCAGATTTCAGCAAAAAAGGCTGTTTTAGGTTTAAAAAAAAAAGGCTGAGATTTCAGACTTTTTTTAGAACCAACGCTGATTTTCAGCATTTGTTTGGAAAAATACAGGAAAAACTAGGATATTTCTAGTATAAAATGGCATATTATGGCTGGTTTGTCTGATTTTCAGCTTATTTTTTTTACCTACTCTGATTTGTCAGACTAGCCCAAAACCAATCTGAGGCCCTGCTCTTGATCTTGTTTTTGTACTTGCTGTACACTGGTATCTATTTTTACCTGCATGCGTACACTTGCTAGGTTGTGATCATTGTACTGCTTTTGTTGTTATCGCACAGCATCTGAACTGGCCTTGTGGCCACTTGCTTGTGCTCGGACTGTGTGGTGATCTTGAGATTCACCCTGAGTTTTGCTTTGTACTGGTCTTGTGACCGTTTGTCGTGCCTGCTTGTCAAATGATGTAGCCTTTAGTGATGCGTGTTATATGGGGTACAGCAGTTAGGGTTAGGTTCATGTACCCCAACCCACAAGAGTCAATCATCACTTCAGTTTCTAACATGGTGACGCCCACCCTCCCTGCCCCTATATCATTCAGACAGGTACTCGCAGCGGCTTCCGCTGTGACCGCCGCCACCTACCGGGTCAGTGCTTTGCTCAACTCACTGACACTCTTCGCGCGGCCTACGGCGTCGACGGCCCTGCCCCTGGCTGGCTTCCTCTTGTTCACTCGCACGGTGCCGCTCTGTGGGCCATGTCTGCTTCTCAGTTGCTTGATCTCTTAGGAACTCCTCATGCTATGTATGCTGTTGTTGACTCTAGTGCTTCTGACTCTGTTTACTCGCGTGTTTTTAGCTTAGGTGCTAGTGTTGATCCTGTGCCGGTTGCTAGTGTAGGTACTTGCTTAGGTGCTAGTCCATGTGCTGTTCCGGAGGACGCTTCGCTGTCTTTCACCCTGGACTCCGGAGCTTCGCACTGTTTCTTCCGCGACCACACGACTCTTACTCCGCTTCCTGCGCCGGTCTCCGTAGCACTGGCTGATCCCACTTCGGGACCAGTCACTGCTCGCTACACTACTACGCTTCTGTGCCTGGCTGTTCCCTCGGGTTTCCTAACCGACTTTGACGTCCCCTCGTTCTCTAGGAACTTGGTGGGTGTGAGGTCGCTCGTGGACAGTCACGTGGGTGTTTGGATTGAGCCTTCTGGGGACACTGCGAACTGTGTAGACGGTGACACGTACGCGCCCCTAGCCACCTTTTGCTCTGAGCCAGGCTCTGGTCTCTACACACTTCACACTGGCCCCCGAGAGAGGCAGCAGCAGCAGCAGTGGCAGCAGCAGCAGCAGCTCCCTTCGACCCCTGTCACTGCCCCCCTTCAGGTCCCCGCGTCTCACCAGGTTGCCGCCTCCCACCAGGTAGCTGTGTCTGGTCAGGTTCCAGCGTCTAGTCCGGTTGCTGCGTCTTGTTCGTGTCGGTCGCTTGCCCACCCCACCGTTCTGTACCACCACCGCCTTGGTCACCCGTCCATTCCTTGCCTGCGCACTATGTCTAGTCAGCGTCTCGTCTTATGCCTCCCGCGAGTCTTGCCGTCGCTGCCGCCTTCGCTTGCACCACCTTGTGCCCCTTGCGTCGAGGGTCGGCTGCGCGCCACCCCTCACTTCTCCTCCCTTCGTCCGGCCACCAAGCCCTTCGAGACTCTCCACTTGGACGTCTGGGGCCCCGCCTCTCGCCCTGGCCCTGAGCGAGAGAGTTTCTTTCTGGTGGTCTTTGACGACTAGTCTCGCTACACCACCGTGTTTCCAGGCGTGGGGCTGGTACTTGGAGGGACACAGCCTGTCGTACTTACTGGTCACTGTGACTCTTCTTACGCTGACGACGCCGAGACACACAGGTCTACTCAGGGGAACTGCTTCAGTCTAGGCTCTGGAGCTGTTTCGTAGAGGTCCACGCGTTCCTCCTCTGTCTCGACTGTTAGAATCAAAGAAAGAACAAGAATGATTGAACTAGGAAGATTGAGGGTACAAGTAGGAAACCCTAGAGTAATGTACCCCCTAAAGGCTAACCCACTATAGCCTACACAGCAGTAACATGTATAATGTTTGACACACCCCCATAGGCAAAGTGGGGGAGAGCAAGGGGTCACAAGACCAGTCAAAGCAAAGCAAAGCAAAGCAAGCTCAGGGTGGATCTCAAGGAAACCACACAAATTCTGAGCACAAGCAAGTGGTCACAAGACCAGTTCACATGCAGTTTGATAATATAACAAGAGGTACAGTGATCATAACCTAGCAAGTGTAAGCATGCACGTATATATATATAGAGATCACAGTACAAGCAGAGTCAAGAAGTAAGCAAGTGAGGCACAGTAGGCACAAGGCCTAGAACAGTACAGAAACGCTGATGATCACAAGGCTGAAGCGCCTTGGTGAACACATCAGCAGTGTTGGCCCGAGTGGCCACGTAATCAAGACGAAGCTGACCACGCTGCTGCAGCTCTCGAGCAAGGAAGTAGCGCAGAGCAATGTGCTTCGTTCTGTGCTCCAGTCTGTGCTCCTGACACAAGGCAATGGCAGCCTTGTTGTCGACGTACAGCACTGGAGGAGAACGAGGCCGCTCTCCCAGGTCAGCCAGTAGGTAGGTGAGCCAGCGTAACTCCTGTGCAGCCATGGCTGTGGCGTAGATCTCAGCCTCACAACTGGAGCTGAGAACTGAAGACGAGCGTGTAGAACGCCAAGAAACTGAACCAGAGCCAAGGCTGAAGGTGTAACCCTGAGACGACCGCTGCGTAGCCTGGTCGTCAGCCCAAGAAGCGTCTGAGTGCCCAGTGAGGACAACGTCGCTCCGTCCTCCAAGCACAAGCCCCATGCCCGACGTACTGCACAAGTAGCGCAACACCCTCTTAGCGGCATCCATGTGCTCCTTCCGGTGACGGCCAGGAGCGACATAGCGTGCTAGGATGCTAAGAGGGTATGCAAGGTCAGGTCGAGTGCAAGTCATCAGGTACATGAGGCAGCCCACAAGCTCTGGATACGGGCCACTTGGCTCTAGGGACTCATCCGAAGGCAGAGCTGAGAGCGAGTGACCAGTAGGCAGAGGAGTGGGCTGAGGCGTGGAGTACGTGAAGCGGAAGCGCTGAAGGACCTGCTGCACCATGTGTGACTGAGTCAAGGTGATGGTGCGCTGTGCTCTGTCCCGGGTGATCCGCAAGCCAAGATAGCTTGTCAGTTCACCCAGGTCTGTGCACGTGTGTCTCTTCTGCAGCTCCGACTTCACGTGGGCGAGTGCCTCAGTGTCAGCAGTAGCAAAGACCAAGTCGTCTACGTACATGAGAACGTAGAACGGCGGCAGAGTGGTGTCGGTGCGTAGAAACAGCGACGGGTCAGCAGTAGAAGGAGGAAACCCAAGAGCAGCAAGAGTAGTCCTCAGTGTGTCGTGCCACTCACGGGGTGCCTGGCGGAGACCGTAGACTGGCCGCCGGAGGCTCCACTGGGTACCAGCAGGGAATGACCCAGTGAAGCCAGGTGGGCGGCGCAGCCAGATCTCCTCGTGCAGGCTACCCTGTAGGAAAGCAGTGCTGAAGTCAAGAGAGTGGAGCTCGTAGTCACGCTGAGCGGCGACGTGCAGCAGAACCCGAAGAGTGGTCATCTTCGGGGTCGGGGAGAAGGTCTGGAAGAAGTCAACTCCCTCTCGCTGACTGAAGCCTCGTGCAACGTAACGCGCCTTGAAGACAGGCGGAGAACCCGGCGGCCGCTTCACCCTGAAAATCCACATGCCACTGACGATGTTCGCCCCAGGTGGGGGAACCTTGTCGACGTAGGTGCCTGTGGACTTCCAGGAAGCCATCTCTGCGTCCATGGCTGTCTGCCACTGAGAGGAGTAGGGACCCTCTATCGCCTCTGCGTAAGAGCGCGGGGTCGGGATGTCTGGTGCATCCGGGTCTCCCTCAGGGGCAATCAGCATGGACACGAGATGAGGTAAAGCAGCGGCAAACCACTCAAACTCCTCCTGTCTGTCCTCAAGGACGTCCGTGCCAAGAGCACACTCACCCCCGACGGACGGAGGACAGACAGACTCAGACTCAGCAACAAGGCTAGCGGCGTAGTCTAGACGACAGGCGGCAGCAAAGTCAACAAGCTCAGCAACTAGCGAGAAGACGCGTGACAGTAGGACTGGCAGCACGAGCAAGGTCTGACAGCGGGTCAGCAACGTCAGGAAGAGAGGACGCAGGAGGAGACGGTAGAGGGACACGCTGTGGAGCAGTGGAAGGACGCAGAGTCATATAGTGAGTGCCAAGTACAGGAGGAGGACGCTAACGCGGAGCACGACGACCAGCGCGGACAGCGCGAACAGACGACTCTGGACGAGACTCAGGCGACTCAGGACGAGACTCAGGCGACGCAGGACGAGACTCAGGCTCACGACGCTCTGTAAGACCTCTAGTCGGCCCAGCGTAAGGAGAAGGACCAGGCAGCGGAGAGGCAAGCGGTAACTGTGACTGCGACTGGACAGGTGGTGGACTCAGTAGGGGAGGAGAAGGACCAGTGGAGGGCGGGAGGCCAAGAACCTGCTGAAGGAGCGGAACGTAGTACGGCTGCGGCCGCTCAGCACCTCCTGAACCAGCAGAGACAGCGCCAGCACCCTCAGCCCCAGGGTCTCCAGCGACAACTCCCGCAGCACCACCAGTAACCTCAGCAGCTCCAGTACCTCCAGCTCCAACCCCCGCAGCAGCTCCAGTCCCAGCAGCTCCAGTACCTCCAGTACGAGCACCGTCACAACCAGTGGCTCCAGCAGCTCCAGCACCAGCAGGACCTCCAGTAGCTCCAGTACCAGCAGCACCTCCAGCAGCACCTGCACCAGCAGCACCTCCAGCAGCACCAGCAGCGCCTCCAGCAGCTCCAGTACCAGCAGCACCTCCAGCACCAGCAGTGCCTCCAGCAGCTCCAGCACCAGCAGCACCACCAGCAGCACCACCAGCAGCTCCTGCACCAGCAGCAGCTCCAGCTCCAGGGTCCGCTGCACCAGCAGCAGCTCCAGCTCCAGGATCCAAAGCACCAGTAGCTCCACTCCGGAGACTGCAGCGCCAAGCGTACCACTCTCGGAGCCGCTGGGGAGAGAGCGCACCAGCAGCGCCTCTAGCAGCTCCAGCTCCAGCAGCACCTCCAGCAGCACCACCAGCAGCTCCTGCGCCAGCAGCACCAGCACCAGCACCAGCTCCAGCTCCAGGGTCCGCGGCACCAGCAGCAACTCCAACTCCAACATCCTCAGCACCAGCAGCAGCTCCAACTCCAGGGTCGGCGGCACCAGCAGCACCACTCCGGAGACTGCAGCGCCGAGCGTACCACTCTCGGAGCCGCTGGGGAGATGGCGGCTCCCGCCTAGGCGGGGAACCACGAGCACCAGCTCCAGCAGCACCCCTAGCCCCAGAAGCGCCCCTCCTGAGGCTGCAGTACCGCGAGTACCACTCACGCAGCTGCTGGGAAGAGGGAGCGCCTCCAGGCGTAGCACGGTCAGTCGCAGCACCCCCAAGCTCAGTACCCTCAGACGTAGCACTCTCAGGCTCAGCACCCCCAGACTCAGCACCCGCAGGCTCAGCACCCCCAGACTCAGCACCCCCAGGCTCCGCACGCTCAGGCTCAGCACCCCCAGGCTCCGCACCCCCAGGCTCAGCACCCCTAGCAGGACGAGAGTCGACAGCTACCTCGACAGGCTCAGCCGGGTCTACCTGGGACACACCTAAGGGGGGAGGGGGTCTACCACAGCAGCACCTGGTGCGAGGAAGAGAGGCGGGGGGGGGAGCGGGGCAGTGCGCTAGGGGAAGAGGCGGTAGTAGGGGACCGACTCGTCAAAGGTGACGTTCTGAGAGGGCAAGACACGGCGCGAGGTGGCGTGGTAAAACTGCCAACCAGACACGTCCGGGACAAAGCCAAGGAAGACACAAGGAACAGCGCGGGAGGAGAGGTTGTTAGCGGACGTATCGCGGACAAAAGCACGAGATCCCCAGACCCGAAAACGCGACCCATCGCCAACCTTCCCCGTCCACAGCAATGTGGGCGAGGTCTCCGGCAAGGAGACACGGGGCCAGAGGTTGAGCTGATGCGCGGCGTACCGGACCGCAAACGGCCACAGAAAGTGGGGGGCAGCCGCATGGATCAAGGAGGTACGAGGGACCTCCATGACCAAGCCAATGCGGCGCTCAGCAACCCCATTCTGCTGTGGAGAGGCCAGAAGCGTGAACGACTGCTCAATGCCCTCCCCCTGACAGAAGGCCCTCAAGAGGTCGGAGGAAAACTCCCCACCTCTGTCAGAGTGCAGACGCAGGACAGGAAAGTCCGAGTGGAACCTCTCGCTGAGCTGGAGACGGGCAGCGCGGATCCAAGGGATCAAAACATCAGGGACTTCACCCTTGGTGCGCAAGGGGAAGACCGTGGTGTAGCGCGAGTAGTCGTCAACAACTATCAAGAAGTACCTCTCGTGACCCTGTCCACGGACGCGGGCTGGGCCCCACACGTCCATGTGGAGGGTCTGCAGGGGAGCAGTCATCGGGGGAAACGAGGAGGAGTGAGGAGCGGCGCGCTGCCGCCCCTCGACACAGGGAAGACAGGGAGGAGCAGGCGAGGGTGGGAGGGGAGGGAGAACCCTGGGAAGACCAGAGACAAGGTACCGGGAGTGCATGCCACGAAGGCGCTGCACTGACGGGTGACCAAGGCGGTGGTGCCAGAGGACGGTCTCGTGCGCCAGGGAGCGACACGAGCAGGGGGCCGACAGCTGACCTGACGCAGACGCAGACGCAGCTACCTGGGGGGACTTAGTGGTCAGTGTGTACAGGTCCGACCCCGGCTGCCGAGTGAAGGTAGCCAGGTGGCGACCCGTCCGAGCACACGTGCAGTGTGTCACGCGCTCGTAGGCAGGGGTGAACTGGTGGACACCCCCGTCCTGGAGCGCACGACCCGCCACCAAGTTCGTAGAGAACGAGGGGAGGTAGAGACCTGACAGTGTGCCCGACGGGACCGCAGGACAAGGGAGGACAGTGGAGGAGGTCGCAATGACCGGACCCCCAGAGGGGTCAGCGAGGGAGACTGCAACCGGCCGAGCAAGCTGCTCAAGGGCAGTGCGGTCACGAAAGAAACAGCGGGAAGCACCTGAGTCCAGTGTGAAGGTGTGCAGTGCCTCAGTAGACGTAGTACCAGAGGGCGCAGACTCACGAGTACCTAGAGCAGCAGCCTCACCAGCACCTGGGGCAACAGACACACTAGCACCTAGAGCGGCAGCCTCACCAGCACCTGAGGCAACACACACACGAGCACCTAGTGCGGCAGCCTCACCAGTACCTAGAGCAGCAGACTGGATAGCATAGTAGAAAATGCATAGCAGGCGGCACACACAGGTGACAGGCACTCTCAGCACTAGTAGAAAATGCATACATGGCAGTGAGGATAGCATCATAGTCAAGAGCAAAGATATCTACCCTCTGCCTAAGCAGCTCCAGCCAGGAGGGGAGCTCAGCGGCGTCGCCAAACTCTGTACGCCAAGCGTCGCCCAGACGGGCGAAGCAGTGGGACTCTGTGTGACCACGTGTCCCGCAAGGCTGACCAGTCCGGACACCTGTGCGACTGACGTACGGGCAGCGAGCAGTACTCAGTGACCCTCTACTCTTAGCGTACCACTCACGAAGCTGCTGGGGCGAAAGAGCCTCGCGGGGACGACGCTGCAGCTGCACCTGGCCACTACCAGAAGCTCCCGAACTACCCACTCCAGAGCGACTCCCACTACGGCCACCCCGACAACCCCAACGAGCGTACCACTCACGAAGCTGCTGGGGCGTGAGGGACTCACGCGGACGGCCCTGGAGCTGCATCTGGCCACGCCAGGAGCAGCAGTAGCAGCAGTAGCAGAAGCAGTAAGAGCAGTAAAAGCAGTAGCAGCGGTAGCAGCGCAAGCAGGGCAGTGTTCACCAGTGGTGGGAAGGGCAGGCGCAAGACGGCGGCGACAGCGGGGCCGCTACAGCTGCAGGGCGGGGCCGGGCCGCGGCAGGGAGCTCCGCTGCAGCTGCTGCAGGGCGGGGCCAAGACTGCGGCTAAAGGCTCCGCGGCAGTTGCTGCAGGGCGGGGCCGGGTCGCGACGGCAGCTGCTCCAGGGGCGGCTGCTGCAGGGGCGGCTGCTCCAGGGGCGGCTGCTGCAGGGGCGGCTGCTCCATGTGGTCAGGGGCGGCTGCTGCAGGGGCGGCTGCTCCAGGGGCGAGGGGCGTCTGCAGGTGCGGCTGCTCCAGGGGCCAGGGGCGGCTGCTGCAGTGGCGGCTGCTCCAGGGGCCAGGGGCGGCCGTCCCAAGGGCGGGCGCGGGGTAGGGAAGGGCGCCGCGGCTGGCAGGGGCGACTCCGCGCGGGTCCCGCAGGGGCGTCGCGACAAGGCAGGGGCGGCGCGGCTCGGGTGGGGCCGGGCGTTAGCGGGGCTGCAAGGGCAGGGCTACGCGGGGCGGGGCCTGGTCGCGCGGGGCACGCAAGGGCGGGCTAGTGGGGCGGGGCCGGTACGCGAGGGGCACGCAAGGGCGCGCGGGTGGGGCAGGTCCGGTCGCACGGGGCACGCAAGGGCGCGCGAGGAAGGGCGGGGCCGGTACGCGAGGAGCGCGCAAGGGCGCTCAGGGCAGCGAGCGCGTGGGGCCGCACGAGGCACGCAAGGGCGCGCGCGGGGCAGGCGACGCGCGTGGGGCTGCGCGGGTCGCACGCAAGGGCGTGCGAGGAGGGCGAGGTCGATCGCGTGGGGCACGCTAGGGCGTGCGGGCTGGGCGGGGCCGGTTCGCAAGGGGCACGCTAGGGCGCGCTACAGTGCAGATGAGAGGAGGGCGCTCGAGGGCGCGACTAGGCAAGGCGCGCTCGGGCGCGACGAACGGAAACGGTGGGCCCTATCAGTCGGTCCTAGGTTACGACCTAGGCTCGTAATACCATGTTAGAATCTAAGAAAGAACAAGAATGATTGAACTAGGAAGATTGAGGGTACAAGTAGGAAACCCTAGAGTAATGTACCCCCTAAAGGCTAACCCACTGTAGCCTACACAGCAGTAACATGTATAATGTTTGACATCGACCTCTACTGCTGAGGCTGAGATCTACGCTGGAGCCATGGCTACACAGGAGCTGCGCTGGTTGACCTTCTTGCTCACAGACCTTGGTGAGCGGCCGAGCTCTGCACCGACCTTGTTTACTGACAACAAGGCTACGATTCTCCTCTGTCGAGAGCCTCGACTGGAGAGCAGGGTGAAGCACATCAACATCAGGTACTTTCTTCTGCGAGAGTTGCAGAGGCGTGGACAGGCTCGCTTGGACTTTGTGGAGTCCGAGGCCAACACTGCAGACATCTTCACCAAGGCTCTTCCGCCTTTTGACCACCACAGATGTTGTGTGCAGTTAGGTCTCGTTGACATAGATTCTCGTCTTGTGTAGACTTTACTTGTTTTGTTGTACACTTTGCATATACCTCTGTGAACTCTTGGACTGGCCTTGTGGCTCTTTTGCTTGTGCTCGGACTGTGTGGTGAAGTTGTGATCCACCCTGAGCTTTGTTTCTTTGTGACTGGTCTTGTGACCGTACGGTTTTGGTTTTGCTTGACACCCCTCACTTAAGCTATAGGGGTGTGTCAAATGATGTAGCATTTAGTAATGCGTGTCATATGGGGTACAACAGTTAGGTTTAGGTTAATGTACCCCAACCCACAATAGTCAATCATCACTTCAGTTTTTAACACTGCTATCCCTCACTTAGCCTATGGGGGTGTGTCAAAACATGTTTATATGTTTGTTAGGTTTGTTAGGCTGCAGTGAGGTGCACAGTATAGGGTACAACAAATCCAGGGTTTCCTATTTGTATCACCCTGCTGCCTAGTTCATTCATTCCGCTGTTTCACATTCTCACATCTTGGGCTATTTCTGAAGCGTAGGCCAACGCATATAAAGGGTACATGGTTTGACAAAAGCTGGAGAACACCGTTGACCGATAACGGGTGAAGATTACTGGTCGAGCCTGTGAACAGTGTTGTACCGTATGTGATGAAGTCAGGTATGTATGACTGAAGGAATTTAACATTTCCTTACATAGTACAAACAATAACATACCTGCTGTACAAAACAGGGTTTTGTCACACAAGATCACCCAGAGTGGCACTTCTAGGCACCTGAGTTTGCCTCACCGATACCAACCCATGCCGTATACAACTGCGTGCTCTCACATCCTTCCTGTCACCACCCAGATCACCCCCAAGCTTAATCACCGGGCAGGGTGCGTTTCCAGCACAGTGAATTGTGAAGTTGTTGGAGGCAAATTTGCCAGAGAAGTTGAGCGCTTTACACGCATGGGAGGAGGGGAGCAGCAGCAGCTCTGCGTTGATATGCCGACAAAACCGGATCACCGCTTCTGGCTTCGCCTCCCACGAGAGTGCCTGCGACGGCGGTGATTTTTCAGAGGTTTTTCTCGGAGAATCCGAGGGCGGCGATTTCGTGGATAGGGTGGGACTAGTGTCCCGTTTTCTGCTGCCGTCCGGCTCCCCTGCGATGTCTGAGAGGTCGATAGCCTCGAACCGAATCTGCAAACGCCAGGGGGAGAGGAGGAAATGTGGAGATGACGCCGCAGAGTATGAGAGCAAGCATGGAGCACATGTGTGCAAGGCAGGCCCTCAGAAGCCGTGCCACCATGCACCGCCTTCATCAGGATCCCTCGCATCTCGCATTGCCTTGCAGCTTGTTATTCCCATCACCATCACCCTGCATGCCCCTCAAGTTGCACGCCCCCGACTCGCGGATTCGAAGGCGCCTGAACAGTGAAAGCCCCAGCGCCCTCGCCAGACAATCTCCGCTTTGCACGCCCTGCCACCCCACGTGGAATCCTCCCTCAGCGCGCTCACTCTGCACTCCCTACCAACCCTACCTTCCTCCTCCTCCCTCACCTTGCACGCGCGCGCAACAGCCGCCATGCGCATGACCGCGCGCTTGGTGCGCCGATCCCACGCCGTCCTCTCCGCCAGCGCGCGCCGAACCTCCCGCTCCGCCATCAGCGCCATCACCACCACCGGCGCCGCGTCTGCGCGCCCCGCCTCTTGCATCTGCCGCACCACGTTTGAAGGGTTTAGCTGCGGTCGCCACAGCTGGTGGCGCGGTAGGTCTGGGCGGGAAGGGGAAAGAGGAGAGGAAAGGCAGAAGGGAAAGGGGAGAGGAAAGGCAGAAGGGAAAGGGGAGAGGAAAGGCAGAAGGGAAAGGGGAGAGGAAAGGCAGAAGGGAAAGGGGAGAGGAAAGGCAGAAGGGAAAGGGGAGAGGAAAGGCAGAAGGGAAAGGGGAGAGGAAAGGCAGAAGGGAAAGGGGAGAGGAAAGGCAGAAGGGAAAGGGGAGAGGAAAGGCAGAAGGGAAAGGGGAGAGGAAAGGCAGAAGGGAAAGGGGAGAGGAAAGGCAGAAGGGAAAGGGGAGAGGAAAGGCAGAAGGGAAAGGGGAGAGGAAAGGCAGAAGGGAAAGGGGAGAGGAAAGGCAGAAGGGAAAGGGGAGAGGAAAGGCAGAAGGGAAAGGGGAGAAGAAAGGCAGAAGGGAAAGGGGAGAGGAAAGGCGGAAGCGGGCGCTGTCAGGACGAGGCGAGAAGAGGATGGGGTGGGGAAGAGCGAGGATGGCGAGGATTTGGAAGAAGTTGAATCATGACGCTTACTTAGCCTGGGCGGCGTGACGCTGACGTCGCCGCCATCGTCGCCGCCGGACGCGGAGGTCGACCGGAGCTTCGAGCTTCCCGCGGCCAGAGGACTCAGGAGCGCAGATAAGATGGACCGCGGGGTCGACGGCGACGCGGGGCTGTTTTCCGATTGGCTGTCGCTCGATTTGTCGCTCAATCTGTCGTTTGACCCGTCGCGAAGCTTTCCAGTGCCACGTGTCATGATGCTAATGGGCGTGTGGTTCGCGTGGTGGAACACCACCACAAGGCGGTCCGTGGGTTTGAGTTGAAACTCCGTAGAAGAAGCGGCGAGATTCGCGGGGAGGAATGATTGCGTTTTGTGGCAGGAGGCAGCGAGGGAGTCGAACGCGTTTAGGCACGACTTGCAAGTGTCTATAGCGAGTACGACCGTCCGCTCCTCGCCCACGCTATAGAGAGTATCGAGCTTCTTCGTATCGGAGTGAAACGGCGGCGCCATTGTTCCTGAATATATTTTCTTGGTTCGCGATGCGAGGCAACCTTCAGGGTCTCTATTCGGATCCTTGAGGATTTAATACGTAATGCGACCTGCTAAACAATAAGTAGCTTGTGTAGGTGGTACTTCCGAGATGTTGTCTGAGCGAGTCGGATTCCAATCGACGCGTTGCTGAAAAGCGCTTCGAAGGCCGATACTGACAAGAATCGGCAACTCAATCGAGGTTACGGAGCAGGCAATCTCGAGGTCTTATCTTCGGGGCCCGAAGTCCCGGGACTTCGCGGGACGATGCGAGTGTGTTTTTGGAACGACTCGGAAGACAATGCTCAGAGAACAACGGAGCTCGCTTCTTTTGAAAGCTGGGTCGATTGAGCACCGCGACGCTGTCTCTTATGTTCAGGGTGTGAGTGGTGCGAGGAGCTAGAAACGTCAAGGAAACGCACGCTTGAACGAGGACTGTACAGTTGCCACGATTCATGGTCATAACTCATGGGTCCTCACTTCCCACAGCACTAGCCGTTGGTCAGAAGGGACAGTCGTCACCCCGAATGGTGAGCTGCCCGGCACGGACCGCAAATGGCTGTTACTGAACTGCAGAGAAAGCAAGCTGGTGCTGCGCTGCTAGGGAAGGGACGGGAGGAAGGGCCGTTCGACTCGCTGACAATGCTGATAAGATATGGCTGGCAACGGTGGCAAGCACTCGGAAAGCCGCAGACGAAACAGACAGTCGTCTAGGCTGGTTTGCCGTTTCTTTGCCGGAATTTACATTGGAGAGCGCCGCTTGCTCTGCTTGCTGCTGTGGGAAGGGAATGCTTTCACAAGCTTCCAGCTGCAGCGAGAATCATGAACCACGCTCCTGCTGGTGGATTGAACTGTATGTGAATCTGGTAGCAACTTGGAATCGGTTGGGTTCTTCATGTTTGAGAACGGTTTTATACGGCTCGTTGTAATACAGTACGCTTCACCGTGGCTTCTGCTTGGTTTGATTGCAAATGGGAGCAATTCAGCAAGTGTGGGTTCGTTGGGGGGTAGGAAGTGTGCATCAACGAGGTTGCTTGCGATTGCTCTGATTGGTGGATAGAGTGGGCTGGCGGCTGCGCCTCGGATTCAAGATCTACTGTTTTCGGTCGTTAATTATTTTCGCAGGTAATCGATCGGTTCGAGGGGCATCAAAGGTATTCATGCCAAAGTTAGTCAAAGCCTGACTGTGGTCCCTTCCTGAGTCTCTCCCGGCTTCCAGTTGCGTCCGTTGTTCTTACTCGAACAGCAGTTTCCTTTCTCGGCCAGCCGATTGGTCGACTAGTTCAACAGTCCCTTCCGCTGACGGATTTCTAGCAAAACGGAAAAGTGTTGCTGGCTGTTTCTGCCGAACCACCTTCTGCTGAAGCGAACTCGGTACAGCGTAACGTTTGAGAAAATCTTTGACCAACCTAACAACCCTAGTCCTAAGAAGAACAAAAGATTATCACTGCCATAACTGTACTTTATTTCCGCTACCCAGATGACCCACTAGTACCTTACCCTCACCATCTTGGGCTTTCTTGCACCAAATTATTCCACTGTACCACGGTGGCTACTAATATACTGGTGAGAGCTACCGACTAGCATAGTTTCAAACTACGTACGAACTGTACATATGCACCCAACACTTTCTATTACCATGTGTGGTTCTTTGTAGTGGTGCCTGTCTACACTACAACAACTCTCTTTTCTACAGGCATTAAATGCAGACATTTATCTGGCCACACCCATCTACTGTACAGCATATCACTATTCACACCTAGAGGTATAGTGTACAGAAAATGCCGCATGGTGAACTGCCTGCGTGCATGTCCTACCGTAGAAAATACAGTCCATCACCAACACTTGTCACTGGCGTTTCTCTGCAGCACCTCAGCTGCCATAATTGGTGAAACAAATCAACCATCACGAGCCCTGGTTGTCAGGGCTCGCCATCTTGTCAAGGAGTGTATTTCTATCCCGAACCGCAGGAGCAGCCGGTACGAATCTATCGTTCTTCGTCTTGCTGCGTGCAGCCACGGCACCACCACCCAGCATGCCGAGCACCTCTCTGCCGCCCACCAAGAGAGCCGCATGCCGCACCGCCTGCAGCAGCCTCCCATGGGTGGCGTCGCTAATCGTACCCGTCCATGTCGATTAAGCTCCGTGAACTACACCAATCAAAAGCTATTGGATGCCAGGACTCGGTGGTAAGAGAGTGTCTTTCTCATCCCCAACCCCAGGAGGAGCTGGTCAGAATCTCTCGCTCCTGGTCTTGCCGCCAGCACCCACAGCACCACCGCCCACCATGCCGAGCACCTCCCTATCGCCCACCAGGAGAGCCGCATGCCGCACGGCCTGCAGCAGCCTCTCATGGGTGGCGTCGTTATCACGGCCTGACAGCACGCGCCCGTGGGGGTCGCAGTGGAGCACCCCTGCTGCCAGCATGTCTCGGAAGAGTGTGAGGGCGAGCTTTGGCTGGCGGCAGTGCAGGAGCGTGCGGATGACCGTCGTGTAGTTGACCTGCCATGCATGCAAGAGGGCAGAGGCGAATGGACACAAGTTGGGGAGAAGGACTATTGACAGCTTGGGCTGATGGTAGCGCAGGAGAGTGCGGATGACCGGGTAGTCCCGCAGAGACCCAGGCTTGTCCAGCATGGTGCATGAACGTGAGGTCCCACAGGTCCTAACTCATGTAGCATGGGCGCCACTCTTCACACTCCTTCGTGTTGCTGGCGAGTTTTGACAGGTCTCAAACATTGCCTCCTTTTACCCCCCCGCACGTCTCTTCCCTGCACGCCTCACCTTATCCATCACTGCCCCTCTGCACACCTCAGCTTGTGATGGAAACCTGGGTGGTCCCGCAGAGACCCGAACACGTCCAGCATCCCTCCCATCTCCCCCCCCCATGCCTCACGTCTCCCCTGCACCCCTCACCGCCCCTCTGCACGCCTCACCTTATCATGATAGCCCGGGTAGGCCTGTAGAGACCCAAAGACGTCCAGCATCTCGTCCCACATGTTTTCTCCTCTGCAGCAACCATTCCCGCACGCCTCACAGTCCCTTATCCTCCCCTCACCTTGTCATGATAGCCCGGGTAGTGCTGTAGCGACCCGAACACGTCCAACATTTCATGCCACATGCTTTTCCTCTGCAGCGCATGCAGCAGCGTCCGCACCACTGCTGGCGAGGGGGGGGCGTGTGGGTGTGCTCCCAGGCAGCGCCGGAACCACGACACAGCCTGGCAGAGGGTGGGAGAAAAGAGGGGGGAAGGGGGGAAGAGGGGAAGGTGGTGGCGGAATCGGAGGGGGGGGTGGGTTACAGTCAGGGGTACGGAGTGCAGCAGCGCCCCCACCACTGCTGGCGAGGGGGGTGCGTGTGGGTACGCTCCCAAGCAGCGGCGGAACCATGACACGGCCTGGCAGAGGGTGGGAGAAAGGGGGGTGGGGGTGGTGACGAGAGAGCGATGAGGACGGGTGGTGACGGCAGAGAGAAGAGGAGAAGAGCAGCTGCGGCAGGGAGAAAAGGTGGCGGCTGCGGTGGTGGCAACAGCAGCAGAAGTGGTAGCAGCAGCATTAGCTGCATTAGCACCACTAGCACCACTAGCACCACTAGCAGCACTAGCACCACTAGCACCACTAGCACCACTAGCAGCACTAGCAGCACTAGCACCACTAGCACCACTAGCACCACTAGCAGCACTAGCAGCACTAGCACCACTAGCACCACTAGCAGCATGCTTCTGACCTGGTGAGGTCGTCTGCATCTTAGCAGCAGCTGCAGCACCTCCTCTAGAGCCCGCGGGTCCCCCAATACACCTGGTGCTGCAGCAGAAACAACAGCATGGCACGCACCCTCTTGCATCTCACCTGGTGAGGTCGTCTGCATCTTAGCAGCAGCTGCAGCACCTCCTCTAGCGCCCGCGGGCAAGTAAAAATGCAACCCAGTAAAGTGTAGGCGTTTCACCCTCTTGCCCCTCACCTGGTGGGGTCGTCTGCATCGCAGCAGCAGCTGTAGCACCTCCTCTAGAGCCCGCGGGCCCCCCAATACAGTCACATCCGCAGAAATCCACTCCCGCAGCAAGAAGACGAAAAAGTCCGCCTGCCTGTGCGCTGCTGCCGCCCGCAGCACGTCCAACAGTGCGCCGCCCGGAACAGGGATGTTGGCACGTGAGAGGCAGTGGAGGAGAGTCGAGGCCTGGCAGTGGTAAGGGATAGGGGGCGGCAGGGGGGGAGGGCTTTATAGACGTCTCAATAGTTGCCCGGCATAGGGAGGTTGGCATGGGAGAGGCAGTGGAGGAGAGACGAGGCCTGGCAGTGGTAAGGGATAGGGGGAGGCAGGGATGGGGGGTTGGGAAAGGAGGGAGGTCAGTCGGAGGGAATGGAAGCCTCTCTGTCCCCCTGCTGTCCCTTTTCCCCTCTCTCTTACCTCTTAGAAAAACCAGAAAAAAACACTTATTTCACATCTCCTTACCTCGTCCCTCTTCCCTCTTCCCTTACCCCTCTCCCCCTTTCACCCTCCCCTCTTGGCCTCACCCGTTCCTCCCCTTCCCCCTCACCTCTTCTCGAAGCCCTTGTCTCGCATGTGCCAGCAGCACAACCCGAGCCATATCACCAGCATGCAACCACCCCTCCTGCACCGCCTCCCCCACCACCCCTGCTGCCACCCTCAACGCCCAATCCTCCTCCTCCTCCTCCTCCTCCCTCTCCTCTCCCCCCTCCTTTCCATCTCTCATCTCTACATTTTCCCCTTCCACTGCCCCTCTCCTCGCCTTCCCCTCCTCCCTTTGCACCGTATCTCCCCTCACCCTCCCCTCCCCCACGAGAGCACCAATCGGAGCACAGCAAGCAGCAGCAGGGGGCTCCTGCCCCTCTCGCCTCAGCAGCCGCAGGAGGTCCAATGAGAATGCGACACGTGACATGTCCACCGGATTTATTGGCCCGGAAGCGGAGCCCGAGCCTGAGCAGCAGGCTTGGACGGTCCAGGAGATCAGGTTGGTTCGGTGGCGGTGGAAGAGGGGGGAGGAGAGAGGGGAGGTGAGAGGGGAGGTGAGAGGGGAGGACGTCAAAGCGTCACCTACAGGACCATCTGCTGTTGATGCTGGCTCTTGTGCTGGTGGTGCTGATGGTGTTGCTGCTGCTGCTGCTGCTGCTGCTGCTGGTCCTGTTGCCATTGCTCGGTCTGTTGCTGCTGGTGGTGGTGCAGTAGTGGCAGCAGCAGCAGAGGAGACGGGGGAGGGGAGGTGGAGCGATGCCAGGCGGATGAGGTGGGAGAGGAGGCGTGCAGGGGAGGAGAAAGGGAGGGGAGGCGGGCCCACGAGCGAGTGAGTGAGAATGTGAACCGTGTCCTGTGCGTGGGGGGGAGAGAGGGGAAGGGAGGGAAGATAGCGAAGAAGGGAACGAGGAAAAGGAGGGGAGAGGGATGAGATTGTGGAGGGGGGAATGGGATGGTGGCAAGTGCATTTTGACAGCTGTGCGATTGAGAAACGCATGCACATACACCGTTTGCAATGCACCTGGTTGGGCAGCTCGCCCCGTCGATGCATTTCAAGCAGCAACCCATCCACCTCCTCCACCATCGCTGCTGCTCCTCCTGATGATCCACCTGATAATGATGATGCCGACGCTGCTGCTGCTGCTGAAGTCGTTTCAGGCCCACTCCCCCCATCGCCCCCGTCGCCCCCGTCGCCCCCGTCGCCCCCGTAGCCCCGCTGGCAGCACGCAACAGCCTCGCGGATGGCCTCATTGAGGGCCGCAGCAGACAGAGCAGCGCCGGCACCCGCCAGGCGCCACAGCATGGCCCGTGCTGTGGGCAGCAGGGGCGACGCGGGGCCTTGGTGGTGTGCGTGGTGCGTTGAGGCGATGCGCAGGGCTGAGAGGAGGGACTCACAGGAGGCTGGGTCCGGGAGGATGCCTTGTGCCTGGTGGAAGGACGGGCAGGGAGAGAGGGCAGAGAGAGAGGGTAGGCAGGAAAGGGGTAAGCAGAGAGGGGATGCGCGAGACAGGATGAGAGGTTGGGGAAAGCAGGATGACATGATGTGACATGAAGCCACACGACACGACACGACACGACACGACACGACACGACACGACACGACACGACACGACACGTCACGTCACGACACGACACGACACGACACGACACGACACGTCACGACACGACACGACACGACACGAAACGACACGACACGACACGAAACGACACGACACGAGGCGACAGCACAGCAGGTGAAGAGTCTACCGCGGCCAAAGAGCCCCACAAGAGTCGAATCGAGTCACTCACCAGTCGCATCTCAACCATCCTGACCTGCTCCGCCACCCCCACTGCAAACGCCTCCCTCTCCTCCCTCTCCTCCCTTTCCTCCCTCTCCTCCCTTTCCTCCCTCTCCTCCCTCTCCTCCCTCTCCTCCCTCTCCTCCCTCTCCTCCCTCTCCTCCCTATCCTCCCTCTCCTCCCTCTCCTCCCTCTGCCTTCTCTGCTCCCTCTGCTCCCTCTGCTCCCTCTGCTCCCTCTGCTCCCCCACCCCCTGCTCCCCCAAGTCTGTTTCCCCCGCGCCTGTTGCGCCCACACCACCTCCAATCTCCCTTGCACCCTCCTCTTTCTCCTCTTCCTCCCTATCCCCTCTTCTTTCCGCCCCCCATCTGCCTCCTTCCGGCCCCTCCCCCAAACCGCCCCTGACCGCCCCCCTCACTCTTCCCTCTTCATCCCCCCCAGACCCTCCTTCTCCCCCCTCTTCACCCCCCACAATCCCCCTCTCTCGTCCCCCTTCAACCCCCACTTCCACCCCCTTATCTCGCTCCACCACTTGAGTCCACGCCTCATTAACGCTCTTCACCCTACCTCTCCCCTTCACCCACCTTTCCACTGCTACCCCCCTCTCCCTCTCCCTCGCCTCCCTCCACTCTGCGTTCACAATCAACTGTTTCGCTGCCCACTCTGCCTGTTCAGCTGCCCGCCGGGCAGTTTTCGCTTCCCAGGCAGCCTGCCGGGCAGCAGCACTGGCCTGTAAAAGTGCTTCCATCCGATTGGCCAGCTCCTCCCGAGCCTCCGCCGAGCCTAGCACGGCCACCGAGCCTCCCTCCCACTTCTCCTCCTCGCGTCTCTCGTCCGGCCGAACCACTCCAATCAACTGCTGCTTCAGAAGCTCCATTCTCCCAGAAGCACCAAGGCCAGCACCCCTTCCATCCAATCCCTCCTCTGCCTCCTCATCCTGCTCCCCTTCTACTCCTCCTCTTCTCCCTTCAGACCCCTTCGCTCCTCCCCCCTGCTCCCTCCCCTTCCGTACATACTCCATTTCTTCTCCCTCCTGTCTGCCCCTCCCTTCATCCCGCTTCTCTGCTTCTTCTCTCCCCTCCCCATCTCCCCCCCTACCAACCAACCGCAAGCTCCTAGAGGCAAAGAAGAACGGTCTAGCAAGTGGAGAGGGCAGAAGGAGGGGGGTGCTGCCCTGAGCCCTCTGCATGCACTCTGCGATCTCCACGCTCCATCTCAGTCGATCAACGGCCCACGGCTCTCCGATCAGCAGCACTGCCATATTCTCCAGAACCTCTCGAGCACGCGTGGATAACGCTGACCTGGCATGCGCAGACGACGCTGAGCTGGCACACGGGGCCGCCGCAGACGTAACCCTGTCCGACGTAACTGCATCAGGTATAACCGCGCCAGCTGTCGCCAGTTCATCAGACACGTGGGGCTCTGGTGGCAGCTGAGTGGCCTTAGAGGCAACAAAGGCAACAAGCACCGCCGGGGAGGGGAACGGCTGGTTGGGGCCGCAAGCGCCGTTCAGCACGAAGAGTAGAGAGCTCTGTAAAGGGAGCTCGGGAGGGGGAAGAGGGAAGAGAGGGAGTGGGGGGGGGGGGGGGGGGGGGGAGGTTGAGGTGAGGAGGAGTGGGGGGAGAGGGTGCAGTGCACCAAGAAGGTTGGCAGATTTAGGGCGAAGCGGGTGGCAGGCACAGAGGCATTGGGTTTAGGATCAGTGAAGTAGAGTTGCCTATCACATACCCATGATGCCTATCACATACCCATAATGCCTATCACATACCCATAATGCCTATCACATACCCATAATGCCTATCACATACCCATAATGCCTATCACATACCCATAATGCCTATCACATACCCATAATGCCTATCACATACCCATGACGGGATGACGTTATGACTGAGCATGTCACCAAAAACAGCTGCCAAGTCATCAGCTGCTCCCCGCCTGCATGCTGACATCAGCACCAGATTGAATGGAAGCACGTACCCTCCCGTGAACACTGTAGCACTCTCATTACTATCACTCTTGTTACTGTCACTGCCACTGCTGTCAACTCTACCGCTGCCCCTCCCTGTACTGTCACCCTCTCTAGTGTCACTGACACTACTGTCAACCCCCCCATCAGGAGTCGCAGCATAACGACTCATGCTCCGCCCCCCTTGCAGCTCCTCCCGCCCCTGCTGCACCGCTCTCAGCTCCTCCCACCCCTGCTGCACCGCTCTCAGCTCCTCCCACCCCTGCTGCACCGCTCTCAGCTCCTCCCGCCCCTGCTGCACCGCTCTCAGCTCCTCCCACCCCTGCTGCACCGCTCTCAGCTCCTCCCACCCCTGCTGCACCGCTCTCAGCTCCTCCCGCCCCTGCTGCACCGCTCTCAGCTCCTCCCACCCCTGCTGCACCGCTCTCAGCTCCTCCCACCCCTGCTGCACCGCTCTCAGCTCCTCCCGCCCCTGCTGCACCGCTCTCAGCTCCTCCCACCCCTGCTGCACCGCTCTCAGCTCCTCCCACCCCTGCTGCACCGCTCTCAGCTCCTCCCGCCCCTGCTGCACCGCTCTCAGCTCCTCCCACCCCTGCTGCACCGCTCTCAGCTCCTCCCGCCCCTGCTGCACCGCTCTCAGCTCCTCCCGCCCCTGCTGCACCGCTCTCAGCTCCTCCCGCCCCTGCTGCACCGCTCTCAGCTCCTCCCGCCCCTGCTGCCCCCCCTTCAGCACCTCCTGCCCTTCCTGCCCCTGCTGCCCGTGCACTTGAGTCCCCTCCCGCTCCAAAGCGCTTAGCATCATCCGGTAAACTTCTTTCAGCTGCCCGTACTGCCCGGGGTCGCGCAGGGCAGAGAGAACACGCCCCCATGCAGCAGGAGGGGGCGGAGGGGCGGCGGGATCCGCCTGATGGGAGGGGGGGGAGAACAGGGTTTGAGAAAACAAGAGCGCAAGGAGGGAGCACGAAATCAGATATCAAGAAGGGCAAAGAGAACGCACGGCTATGCGCCAGGAGGGGGTGGAAGGGCGGAGAGATCCACCTGATGGGAGGGGGGAGCGCAGGGGGACGAAGAAGCAAGTGAACAGAACTAGCTGGTTCTTCAAAAACTCTTCATACCAGCAAGCGAGCAGCACTGCACTCACCATTTGCTCTTGAACGAACAGCCAAGCCTCTTCTGGATCCACCCTCTTCCACACCACCTCACTCCCCCTCCCCTCCTCTTCCCGTTCCCCCTCTTGCGCCCACTCCCCCATCCCCGCCTCTTCCGCCCCCTCACTCCCCTCCTTCCCCACTCCCCGACCAATCCCCATCACCGGACTCAACCGCTCTCGATCCCCTCGCAGCCTCGCCCGCCTCTCCCCCATCAGCTCCCAAGTCTGCTCCACTCTCTGAGCCGCCCCCTGCCTCCTCCCCCCCGCTCCCCCCCTCTCCCCGCCCCTCTCCCCGCCCCTCCCCCCCTCCCCCTGCGCCAGCTGCGCCCATCTCTCCGCCAGCTCCCCCTCCTCCGCCCTCTCTAGCTCCTCCAGTGCACTCCGCACTCTCTCCCCCACCCTCGCCCACTCCCGCCCTCCCTCCCTTCCTCCCCCCCTTCCTCCCCGCCTGCCTGTACCTCCCGGCCGCGCCTCCCTGCCCTCGGCGCCACTCTCAGGGTCCCACACCACGCCCCAGTAAGTGCTCTGCACATAGTCCCCAATCCTGTCGCCGACCCTGTTGCCAACCCTGTCGCCGACCCTGTCGCCGACCCTGTTGCCGAACCTCTGGCCTAACCTGTCGCCTACCCTGGTGCCTACCCTGTTGCCTACCCTATCACCCTCCCCTTCCCCTGCAACAGCATCATTCTCCACAGCCTCTGCTGCAGTCACATTCGTTGTAGTGTCATGCACCACCTCTGCCTCTCCTCCACCCGCCTGCACTACCATCTCCTCAGGTATAGCATCAGTGTCTGCGGCCTTATTCCCCTCAGCCTTCGTTGTAGTACCATCCACGACCACCACCTCTGCCTCTCCTCCACCCGCCTGCGCTACCATCTCCTCAGGTAAATCGCCCTTTGGTGACGCCTCTGCTACAGCCGTCTCTGCTACAGATGCCTCTACGTCAGTCTCGTTACTACCCACAGCAGCCTGTACAGCACCCTCTGCTACAGCCTCCTCCGCTACAGCCTCATCCGCTACAGCCCGCTCTACTACAGCTGCTTTCGCTACAGCCGCCTGCACTGTATCTCGTTGATCCTCACTGCCGCCCACAACTGGCCTTCGCAGCGAGGGCCCACCAACGGTGCTCTCCCTCCCTCCCTCTCCACCCCCCCTGCCGGCCCCACGGCTCCCCCCAGCCCATCCCATCACCAGCCTTCGCTCTGCCAGACTCTCACTGCTGCTGATGTTATTGTTGTTGCTGCTGCTGCTCCTGCTGATGCCACTGTTGCTTCCATTTGCACCACTTGCACCTCTTCCGCTCTCCCCTCCATTCCTCACTACTGACCCCTCGCCTTCCCGTCCTGTCCTTTCCATCTCTCTCTCCCTATCACTTTCTGCTGCTGGCACCACAGCTGGCACCACTGCTGGCACCACTGCTACATCAACTGCCGCTCCTTCCTCTGCTGCTTCTGCGACTGCCACTGCTGCCGCCCCTACCTCGACCCCTGCTGCTGCCAGCACTGGCAATCTCACTCTCTCCATGGCCTCCCCTTCCCCGATCCTCACTTCCACCACTGCAGCCCCCACATTCTCCCGCTCCTCCCCCTCCTTTTGCGTCGACTCAAAAGTCGCCTCCCCTATACCGCCCCTTACTCCCACCACTGCAGCCCCCACTGTCTCCCGTTCCTCCCCCTCCTGCCCTCCTCTGCCTCCCCGCCCTCCCTCCAACCCCCCCTTCACCTCTGCTGCTCCCACTTCCTCCCCCTCTCCATTCCCTACCCTCTCTTCTTCCACTCTTCCTCCCTCCCTCTTGTCTCCCTCATCTCCCCCCGCTCCCCTCTCCCCCTCCTCTCTCTGTGCTTCCTCCACCGCCTCCTCCATCCCATCACTCGTGCACACCGACTGCCCCAGCACGTCCCGTGCAGCCTCACCCTCATACTCTCCCTCTGACGCCTCAACGCCTCCACCACTCACAGCCTGCTGCCCTGCTGCCTGCACACCCACAGCCTCCTCTGACGCCTCGCTCCTTCCACCACCCACCACCACCTCTGGCAATCCTGCTGCCTGCACGCCCACAGGACCCACCACCCTCGCTGCTGCTGCTGGCACACACACAGCCTCCTCTGCTGCTGCCTGCAGACCCACACGCTCCTCGGACCATCCGCTTCCCGCCGCAACCACCCCATGCCCATCACTCTCCACCACGCCACCGTCCAACTTCTCCCCACTCACTGCCACATCAGCAGACGCTACATCATCTCCAGACGCCACATCCGCAGGCGCGATATCCTCTCCAGCCGCCACGTCAGCATCCTTGAACAGGTATCTAACAACTACCCTGAGCGCCTTGTCACTGGCCCTCAGCTCGCCTGCCAGCACCGGGAACTGCCTCTCTGCCGCCTCCACCTCCTCTGGAGATACCTCTATCGAGTCTATCAGCTCTGGTAATCCTGCCAACGCTGCACTTGCACACGCACCTCCTACACCTGCTGCACCTGCTCCTGCTCCTCCTGCTGCTGCCGCTGCTGCTGCACCGCTGACTGCACCGGCTTCATCTGTTATACTGCCTTCTGCCACTGCCACACTTGCTCCACCTCTCGCCCCGGCAGCATCCCACGTTTGACCATCCACTTCCTCACTCCCTCCCACACTCCCTCCCTCACTCCCTCCCACCTCCCTCTCCCGACCCTCTCTTGCCGCCCACAGCATCACAGCCAGCCCCCGGAGCCCGCCCACAGACGCGCAGGCCTTGGCTAGCAGACGAAGCGCGTAGCTGTCAGCCGGGCGGCCGCCTGCCCGCATTGCCGCCCACACGCGGGAAAAGGACGAGAGATCGCCTGCCAGAAGGTAGGCGGACAGGAGTACAGTGTAGGGGCGCTGATGGGGGGGAGGGGAGGGGGGTGGGGAAGGATGGGGGGGGGAAGAAAGGAGGGACAGGCTTTCAAGAATGGAAGAGGCTAAGAAGAAGAGCGTAAGGTAGGGAACGGAGGAGGAGGAAGGAGGGAGGACGGAGGATGATGAGAGAGGGGAAACTGAGGGAGCAAGGCAGGGACGAGCAGAGGGTGATGCAGGGCAATGTGGCACGGCAGGTGAACACCGAGGATAGGTTTGTTCAGCTGCTCTAGTTAAACTCACCCCATATTTGAACCTCTGCACAGTGACCAAGTGGGCCCGCCCATACTCCGCACACACCGCCTCTGCCTGTCTCATCCGCCCCGCCCCCACCATTGCCTCCACCAGCATCACATACAGACTAGGCTCCACGCCCCTCTTGCTCGCCTCCACGTCGTGCTTCAGAGGAACCTGGCTCGCCACTCCCTCACTCACTCCCTCACTCACTCCCTCACTCTCACCCTCCCCGACAAACACGCTCCAAGCTCGGTCCATCTCCCCCGCTCTCGCCAACCCCAGAACCATGGCCATCCGAAAACTTTCCGGCTCGGGCAGCCCGAGCGCCAAAATTTCCCCAACAGCTGTCCGGATCCCTGCAACGTCGCCCTGGGCAGCGAGGGCATCGAGCCACATGGCGGCATCCCATTGGCTGAGGGGATAGCCTGCTTGAATCATGCTGGCTACGGTTGGTGGGATGAGGGGGAGGTGGTTGTGGGAGTAGAAGGAGCGGAGGAGCAGACGATAGGACTCGTGGTCAAGAGAGAAAGGGGTAGGTGTGGGGGAGGAGGAGGAGGAAGAGGAGGAGGAGGGGAGGGAGGAGAGTGAGGAGAGGAGGGCGGCTGTGAGGGAGGCGGCGTGTGGCGAGCAGGACATGTCGTGAAGGAGCACCCTGCGAGATGGGTACGAATGAAGGAGACATGGATGAGAAAGTAGGAGAGTGGAGAGTGGAGAGTGGAGAGTGGAGAGTGGAGAGTGGAGAGTGGAGAGTGGAGAGTGGAGAGTGGAGAGTGGAGAGTGGAGAGTGGAGAGTGGAGAGTGGAGAGTGGAGAGTGGAGAGTGGAGAGTGGAGAGTGGAGAGTGGAGAGTGGAGAGTGGAGAGTGGAGAGTGGAGAGTGGAGAGTGGAGAGTGGAGAGTGGAGAGTGGAGAGTGGAGAGTGGAGAGTGGAGAGTGGAGAGTGGAGAGTGGAGAGTGGAGAGTGGAGAGTGGAGAGTGGAGAGTGGAGAGTGGAGAGTGGAGAGTGGAGAGTGGAGAGTGGAGAGTGGAGAGTGGAGAGTGGAGAGTGGAGAGTGGAGAGTGGAGAGTGGAGAGTGGAGAGTGGAGAGTGGAGAGTGGAGAGTGGAGAGTGGAGAGTGGAGAGTGGAGAGTGGAGAGTGGAGAGTGGAGAGTGGAGAGTGGAGAGTGGAGAGTGGAGAGTGGAGAGTGGAGAGTGGAGAGTGGAGAGTGGAGAGTGGAGAGTGGAGAGTGGAGAGTGGAGAGTGGAGAGTGGAGAGTGGAGAGTGGAGAGTGGAGAGTGGAGAGTGGAGAGTGGAGAGTGGAGAGTGGAGAGTGGAGAGTGGAGAGTGGAGAGTGGAGAGTGGAGAGTGGAGAGTGGAGAGTGGAGAGTGGAGAGTGGAGAGTGGAGAGTGGAGAGTGGAGAGTGGAGAGTGGAGAGTGGAGAGTGGAGAGTGGAGAGTGGAGAGTGGAGAGTGGAGAGTGGAGAGTGGAGAGTGGAGAGTGGAGAGTGGAGAGTGGAGAGTGGAGAGTGGAGAGTGGAGAGTGGAGAGTGGAGAGTGGAGAGTGGAGTGGACACATGCTACACTCAATTCTCAATGGCGAATGCAATCTCATACTATGAAGAAATCTTATGTGAAGAAGAACGACTGAGTGAGATACCGCATCTTGACGACAACCACATGCCACGTGGACCAATCAGCAGGCTTTCTTGATCAATCATCTCACTCGCTTCACCTATCACCTCACTCACTTCACTAATGACATCAGCTCCGGGTCGACTGCTGCCGCCCGCCTCTCCACCAATCCAATCGCATCCTCCCACCGCCCCTGCTGCGCCAGCACGCGCACCATCACAGAAAAGACAAACGAGTCCGGCCGCACGCCGTCCGCCTGCATCTCCTCGAACAGCGCCTCGCTTCGTCCCCACATGCGGGAGTGGGCGGCGATCTGAATGGCGAGGCTGTAGGAGTCGAGGCGTGGGCGGCACCAGGGCTGCTGGCGCATCCACTCAAACACTCGGAGGGAAAGAGCTGGAGCGTGCTGCATCCACAGCTCCAATATCTGCCGAATAGCCAGGTAAACAAGTAAAACCCAGGTTAGGAGCGGTGGTATGAGGTGAGGAGGGGTGGTACAAGGCGTGGGCGGCACCAGGGCTGGTGGCGCATCCAGTCAAACACCCTCAAGGAGAGAGTTGGGGCGTGTTGTAACCAGAGCTCCAAGACCTGCCGAATAGATAGGAACAATGACGGGGTGGTACGAGGTGCGGATGGGTCGTATGAGGTGGGATGGGTGGTACGAGGTGAGGATCGGTGGTATGAGGTGAGGATGGGTGGTATGAGGTGGGATGGTGGGAAGAGGTGGAGGGGTAGTACGAGGAGTGGCGGTGGCAGCACCATTGCAAAAGCATTCAATCACACCCTGCCACGAGGGACGACGGGATGGGCTGCAAGCATATCTCCTAAATATAATAGCTTAAGGTTCGAGGTTCGGGGTTTTGAAGGTTCGTGATTTGGGTTTAAAGTTTAGAATTTGGAATTTGGGGGTTCGAGATTTGGGGTTTCGGGTTCAAGCTCTGGAGTTTTAGGTTGAGGGTTACACAAGAGTCCTGCCACGTGGCACTTACCAGTTCCATCATGTGGTATCGGTTGCCCCTCCACCCATCCACAATCTCCTCCACGCTCCGCCCCTCCCCACTCCCCTCTGCTGAAATCACCTGAGCCGCCACCTGAGCAGCCATCTGAACAGAAAGTCCCTCCTCAGTTCCCTCACCCCACTCTCCACCTCTGACAGCATCACTTTCCTCCCTCCCTCCTTTCCCCTCCCACCTCTCCTCCTCCTCCTCCTCCTGCTCCCTCTGCCACTCACCACTCTTCTCACTCCGCCCCTCCCTGTCGCGCCTCGGCCTCTTTTCCTCCCACCTCTTCCACCCTTTCCATGTCCCCTCTTGCTCCCTCACACTCCTCTCCTCACTCTGCTCCCCCCCCCCTCCTCTCCCCCCTCTCCACCTCCCCTTCATCTTCCGTCTCCTCGCTTGTAATCTCACCGTTTTCATTATCTACAACCTTGCTAACTAAGCCCCTACTTTCTAAAATCCTCTTCGCTAAAACCCTGTCCCCTGGCCTAGCTCGTCGCTGCTTGGCCAGAAGAAGCTTCTTCTGCATTTCCAGCGCCGCCCACTCCGAGACAACCTCCCGCCAGCTCCAATAACGCGTACGCCCATCCGGCCCTCCTCTCTGCCGAGGGGAGTAACGACCCCGCGTTTCCACATCCTGCCCCTGCCCCTGCCCCTGTCGCTGGACCTGCCCCTGCCGCTGCCACTGCCGCTGCGCTGGTTGCCCCTGCCCCTGCCCCTGCCGCTGCACCTGCGCTGGCTGCGCCTGCACCTGCTCTAGTCGCGCTGGCTGCGCTGGACGCCCTAACAGCGGGAGGGGCTGCTGTGGCCGCGCCTGCGCTGATTCAGAAGCAGGGTTTCGCGCGCTCTCGCTACTCGGCCTCGGGCTCTGCCACGTGCGAGCCCTTAAATTCATATTCTCTGAACTCGTATTCTCTAGAGCAGTATTTTCTGAAGACGTATTCGCTACCGCCGCATTCTCTGAACGCGTATGAGGATTCCCGTTGGCGGATCTACTCAAAGGCACTGCTTCTCCTTCACTCCATGAGATTTCTTTCTCCGATACAGAGTCGGGACTCGCTAAACGAGTTGGCTTTTCGGACGTATCTGACGAGCAGATGGAACTGGCCAATGCATCCCCGTTACTGGCACTGCTGCGAATAACGAAACCCACTCGCCTGCGCCCTGCGGTTGTGGTTGGCGAGAGCAGCTGCGGAAGCGGCAAAAGGACCTGCCTGCGCAGATCGGAAGAGGCGAGGCGACGAGCGAGGAGTCTGCGAGGCGGCGGCAGGGTGCGATGAGCGAACGCGCGAGGAACGATCGAGACGGGCGCGAGCGAGAGAGGAGCGAGCGACGGGCGCAAGGGCGCGAGTGCGCCAGGGGCAGACCTCGACACGCGGTCACATCTATCGCAAATGACACGCGCGGTGCTTGAGCGTTGCGCGCTCGCGACTGGGCGGTACCGGAGGTTTTGCGGGGAAAAGACCGTTGGAGCGGCGCGAGACGGGCCGGCCGCGGGGCATGCAACGCGCATCCGCGGCAGCGCCCCTACTGGGCCTGCCGGGACTGCCGCCATCGGAACGTTGGCACGTCGTGACACCGTAGGCTCGCCGACGATGGCTCAACGGATTATGGATCGTAACTATAACCGAAAGTCTGCGCCTTTGTCTGGGCTGAAACCACCGACCGAGCTGAAGAGATGCCCCTTTCGTGTCAGATGACCAGGAGGTGGGTGGATTCAATCAAAGCTGAAATAGAGTCGATTTCGTTGGCTGGTTTTGCGGTGAAGGGGAGCATGCAAGGAAGTGGAGGAAGTGAAGCAAGCTGCTACGGGCGCGGGATATTTTGAAGAATTTGCGACTTCTGGGAGGAAAAATATCTGCTAATGAGAGCTCCTCTATAGATGAAACTATATGCTATCTCTAATCTGCAATGTTGACGATTTGTTCTTGTGCTATTGGGAATCTCACCCACCGGAAATCTCATATTGGTTCATGAAAGAGACAAACTTCTCGCAAAGTGTACAATTTACACGCTTCATGTACCCGTACACTCCTCGTTGTACCTCGTCACTCTTATATCGAGCAATTTCAACAACTAATCTCCCACAGTCCTTCCTTTCGGCCACACCAACTTCAGCGCCTATTTTCCTCCGCAACGCAGAGGCAAGCACATTACTCCCGTCACTATAGTCGAATAGTCGCGCCACCGTCTCTGCGCAATTCGCTTTTCTTTCCCTGTTTCAACGCTGCTGCTACAGATTAGGAAAGGAGAGAAGAAATCAGTTCCTCGCTAGCAAGGCAAGATTCAAGCCGGCATTATGACCTAGGTCGAGCGCCTCTCCCACCCCAGGGCGTGCAAGGCGAAGCGAACTCTGCTGGAACGCTGTGCGCACCAAACTTTCCCAATGCGTATCATGGGTACCACCGCTCTCGTGTCACCTTGCCGCTAGTAGACAGGTCAATTCTACCGCCAGCCTCTCCCAATTTCCGCCAACGTTTCCGCATTGCGCATTGCGCGGGCAGACGGCAGAAGCCGCATTCCGCTTTTACTGGAAGACGACAGCAGACGGTAGAACCCGCGGTCCGGCCTCGCGCTGTTTCCGGTGTCTTTGGCAGGCGCCATTCGGGTGACATTCGGGTGACATTCGGGTGACATTCGGGTGACATTCGGGTGACATTCGGGCCGATCACCATGCCTGCGTGCCGCCCAGGACCAACCATGGCTGCCTGGCGGCAACTGGGCTAGCCCCGAGTAGTCTACTTTAGCCTCGAATACAATCGTAGGTCTTCGCTCAATTACAGTATTTAATAGGCGTTTGCGGAGATTGGATATCTCTAGAGGACCCGCGCGGTTGCCGCGGTAGAGGCTTTGATTGAGAAAGTCGGTTAAGAGACCTTTGCGGCGTCCCAACCGAACGGAGTTTTGCGTGGTTGCGGTTTGTAGCGCGATTCGTCTTTTAGAATTCTCGGGTCAAGATGATGGCCAAGCATCGGCTGCCGACCATCTTCAGCGTCAATCAGGGCCGTACGATTGTCGCGGCGATGGACGGCTGCGAGATGTGCATCGACGCGCTGCGCGATTTCGTGGAGGAGCGGATGCGGAAGCACGACGACCGTTTGATCGTGGCGCTCTATCACAACCGCACGTCGTGGCGATCCGCGCTCCGCGTCCCCCGAGCAGGCAAGCCAGGCCCCTCCGTTTCTCGTTTCCCGTCTCCCGAGCAGCGCGTCCCTTCCTTTTCTCCCTTTTCTCGTTCCCCCTCACTATTCTCTCTCCCCTCCTCACTCCCTCACTTCTTCTTCCTCACTCCTCCCTCACCCATTCCTCCATTCCCCATGCTTACCCCTCCCTCAACATCTGCCCTCCATACCCAAACCTAGGATGAATTATTCACATTTATAGGTAAGTTCGAACTTCTTTTCCTGGATTTTATCCAGCCGGCAAGCGTTCAAGTTCCCCCACAGCCCACACCTGAGGTGCACTCAACAGCCCAACAACTGCCGTTTCTAAGCTATTGCAAATGCCCCGCGCTCCCACCAAGGTTCACACCTCCCCTCCCCTTCTCCCGGCCTCCCCTCCTGGCCCCTGTTGCCACAAACTTGACCTAGCCCCCATTCCCCATACCCCCATGTGCCTCCCTTTTTCATCCCCCCTTCCTCCCCCAAACCCCTTCCTCCCCCAAACCCACCCCTCCCCCCTCCCTCCCTCCTCCGCTCCCCCATCGCCCACCTCTCTTCCTCCCTGCTCCCTCGTCAAGTCTCCATAGACTCCATGTAAGGGACGTAGTGTTTTGAGACGTCTAAAAATGGACTCCAGGTAAGGGGCGTAGAGGACCTGACCTGACATGGATTTCAGCCACCGGGAGCAGCCCAGTCATTCCCCCTTTCCAATCGCCCTTCCCATCATTAACCACATTCTCTTTCACCCACTCCCGCCTCCTCCCCCTTCTCCTCTCCCTCTTCGGCCAGACTCCATAGAGGGCGGAGAGGACACGGACGGCAGCGGCCGCGGGCAGCCCACCTGTTCACTTTCGACAGTTCCTTGACGGCAGCGACCGCGAGCAGCGCAATCCCTCCCATCCGCCTAACCCCCTGACCACCAACATCCAACTCTATCTCCCCCCCCCTCCCTCTTTGCAGACTCCATAAAGGACGGGGAAGACACGGACGGCAGCGACCGTGAGCTAACCAATCAACCCCCTCTCCCTTCCCCTCTTCCCCTTACCAACCCCCTCTCTTCTCCCCCCTTTCGCCCCTTTGCAGACTCCATAAAGGACGGGGAGGACACGGACGGCAGCGACCGCGAGCAGGCGCTCAAAGAGCTTATGACGGCCACGGGCAGCGCGGGCGGCGGAGGGCACGGGCCGTCGGTGAGCAACGTGTCGACCATCGGGACAGGCACGGCGGTGATTGATGAGGCCACGGCGCCCGTGCTGCTGAAACGACTCAAGTGGGATGGGGACGCTAAACAAGCGCTCTCCCGCCTTGTGGGAGTGTCCATTGAGAAAAAGGTGAGGGGAGAGGGGGATTTGGAGGGGGGTGGGTAGCGAGGCTGTGAGGGGAGGGAGAGAGGGAGGGAGAAACCAGGGGTAGGAGCAAGGGATGGTAGGCGAGGGCAGGGGGCGTATGGTAAGGCACGATCAGGGCGCGCACGGGCCGTCGGTGAGCAACGTGTCGACCATCGGGACGGGCACAGCGGTGATCGATGAGGCGACGGCGCCCGTGCTGCTGAAACGACTCAAGTGGGACGGCGACGCCAAGCAGGCTCTGTCGAGGCTTGTGGGGGTTTCTATCGAGAAGAAGGTGAGGGGAGGGAATTGGGGGGATGGACGGGATCGGGGGAGGGAATTGGCGAGGGAGTATGGGAGGGAATTGGCGAGGGAGTATGGGAGGGAATGCAATGTGGAGCAGGGGAGGGGTGGGAGGTAAGAGCATGGATGCTGAACAGGCGCTGTCCTGTCTCATCAGAGCATGGATGGTCTCTTGAAGAGAAGGTGAGGGAGAGGAAAGGGGAGGGGGTGATCTCAGCCTGTGTGCTTGTGCTTGTGCTGGTGCTGGCCAGGCCACCACACATGGCATCTCCATCCAGGCACGGACCCACGCAGCACACAGTCCCCCCTCTTGCTTGCGTAAGGAGGCCTTTTCGAGACTACTATGAGTCAGGGAGGCCACCACACGTGGCATCTCCAGGCACGAACCCATGCAGCACAGCACACAGTCCCCCTCTTGCTCCGCCCTGCCCTTCCCACCTCCCCTCAGGTGCGTTTCGAGGTGGCTCTATTGAAGTCCAAGTCTGCGGCCTCTGCAGTAGTCAGTTTTTGCGACATGATCTCTGCTGACGTGCTCCTTCTCTCCCCCCTTCTCAAAATCATCCTAAAAAAAAGTGGTAGCCAGTTTTTGCGACATGATCTCTGCTGACGTGCTCCTTCTCTCCCCCCTCCTCCCCTGGCCCCCTCAGGTGCGTTTCGAGGTGGCTCTACTGGATTCTAAGTCACTGGCCTCTGCGGTCGTCAGCTTCTGCGACATAATCTCAGCAGACGTGCTCTTGTTGCCCAATTAACACGCACTCCCACTCTTGCTCCTTCTCACCTCCCCTCAGGTGCGTTTCGAGGTGGCTCTACTGGATTCCAAGTCTGTGGCCTCTGCGGTCGTCAATTTCTGCGACATGATCTCTGCTGACGTGTGCTTGCTCTCCCCCCTTCTCCCCTGGCCCCTTCAGGTGCGTTTCGTGATCTGATAAAAGAAGTGTTCTGAGACGTCTCAAAACTCTCCCCCCTCCTCCCCTGGCCCCCTCAGGTGCGCTTCGAGGTGGCGCTACTGGATTCCAAGTCTGTGGCCTCTGCAGTCGTCAATTTCTGCGACATGATCTCAGCGGACGTGCTCGTGCTGGCCACGACACGTGGCATCTCCAGGCACGAGCCAGCTCAGCAGAACACGATCCAGAAGGTGCTGTCCAAGATTGGCCACGTCAGCCACACTGAGCTGGCGCACCACTGCAGCAAGAACGCGCCGTGTGCCGTTGTGATTATATCGGAGCATGAGGAGGAGGACGAGGAGGAGGATGGTTAGGGTTTTGAGAGTCGAGACGGCTTAGGTAAAAATTGGCCACGTCAGTTGCACAGAGCTGGCGCAGCAGTGCAGCAAGAACGCAGCTGTGAGTGCTCCACCTCATGTTCGCGGTGGTGATTTTATGGCACGTGAACATGAGGAGGAGGACGGGTAGAGTGGGTTTGCTGGAGGTGCATTTGTGGCACGTGAGGTGCGGTACGTGAATCAAATCAGAATGAGGAAGTGGATGGAGGTGGATGGGGAGGAGAAGGCAAAGCATGAGGGGAGTTGGCATGGGCTGGTCGGCTGTGGGGTATGCAGGGGAGAGCATGGCGGTGCGACAGGAAGTTGCCTACAGACAGAAGCTCCGGAAGAGGGATGGAGGGCTGGGGAGGTGCTGCTAAGTGCCCACCATGCCATGCCCCTGAACCTGAATTCACCCCTTCGAGCTGGCTCTAGGTAGGAGAATTTCCGTCAGGGTTTTAGGGAAGGATGTGTTGCTTTCATAAGCGATTTCTGCCACCTTATTGGCACAACGCACTTTGTTTTTGCAGAGCATTGTAATGTGCTCTGGTCATATTTCATGCCATGTGATATGTTTTGTACTATTGAATATTGGTCACAAGGAGCATGAGTAGTGTGTGCTTGTTTGCATGTATCGAATGCTTGTGTGTCACCTACCTGTAGTGCTGTATCGTTTTCCAACCCTGCTTGAAAATGGGGTTTATCGGAGATTTCTGTTGGAGAATCGAGTTTCTGCCGCCCCAGCCCTTTGCACACAAGCAGCAGCAAGGGGGAATGTCGGCGATGAATCAGAGCTTCGGGAAGTACTTCGAAAGTTCCACCACCAATCAGATTTCAGCCGAAGACTCGATATAGTTCAAAGCTGCCTTCAAACCGAAGTGTTGGCAGTTTCTACAGGTTTCTACACATCAGAATCAGCTATAACAGAAATATCCAGAGTTTTCTTATTCATGCACCTCATGTGGCACTCAAAGTCACTCAAGGTCCATCCAATCTAGATTGTGCCCAAGTTACCAGGGAAGTTACATTGTCTATCAGCCTAGTTTGAGCTTTCAATCTGTCTTGTTTGTGATGCCTAGAGTTGTGCTTTAGTGGGCTTGTTAATCTTGAACATAGTGAAGTTTTACCTCATCCAGTCAATTCCAGCAGCCCTGCTAAGACTTTCCAGCCAAGTTTCCAGCCCTCCAGTAGTCACAGCTACTCTGTTTTACAAGTTGGTATCAGAGCTTGTCGTTTCGATCAACCTAGCCCACCACGTTCCTATCCTAGCACCATACGAACATGGCGGGAGACAATCCATCTGGTCCTGCACTCCAGCCAGCCGGAGGAGCTTCAGAGTCAACATCAGCAGCTACTGGATTAGTGGAAGCAGTTGCACCAGGCAGTCCTTCAACAACATACTCACCACTCACCTCCTTCATGCCTAAGCTTCACCTCCCCAAGTTCAACGGCAAAGATTTTCCAACATGGGCAACTCAGTTTGAGCTCACTGCATCCCTTCTGGATCTGTGGCCTTACTACACTGGAGAAGCAGCCAAACCAGCAGCAGATGCTTCAGAAGCTGAAAAACGACTTTACGAACGACGCAACAAGGAGGCCTTCCTCTACCTACTCAATAGCATTCACGAGCAGCAGTTGAAGTCGCTCCTGCCCTGTTCTACCAAGGCAAACAGTGCAGAGGAAGCATGGAGCCGACTGAAGACTATGCACCAGTCAAAATCCGAGAGCAGCCAAGCCGAGATGTGGAGCCGCTTCATGAATCTGAAGATGGAAGAAGATGAATCAGCACAAGCCTACCTACAACGAGATGAAGCAATGCTGGAGGAAGCAGCAACGATCGGCTTGGAGATTCCAGAGTCTCTTTTCAAGACCGTCATCCTCACCGGCCTTACACCGGAGTGGGACACTTTCCGTGCAACACTACAAGCGCTCCCGCAGTCAATGAAGAGTCGTGCGTTCATCTTTGAGGCCCTTGTCAACGAGCAGCAGAGTCGAGACCTTGCACGGAACAAGCGGAGTGACGAAGGTGCGTGGAGTGCTGCAGCAGCCACAAGATATGGCAACCAATTCCAGAGGCAAGGAAATTTCAGCCCAAACCGCCCTCAACCCTACTACGGTACGAAATTTCAGTCACCTTCCAACCCATACAAACCCTCTCGTTTTCCTCAGTCAAGTCCTCCCTATAAGTCCAGTCACTATGTCCAGCCAAGGCCTTCGATTCCCAATCAATACCAGCCTAGGAATGCAAGAGTCAATATGCCAAGAGTCAATAATTTCAGCCAAGCCCCGAATGCTAAAAAGTTTAATTTTGAGTGTTTTTGTTGTCATGAGTGGGGTCACCCGTGGTATGCTTGTCCTAAGAAGCCTCCTAATTGGGTCCCCCCACCTCAGCTACTATCTGAAAAAGGTAAGGCAGCCATAGCAAATATAGCAAGTCATTCTACAAGTCAAGATGAGTCCAAAGAGTCCGATGGTCCTGTCCTTTTTAACGCTGCTACTTGCATGCACGTTTTCTCTACTAGTAGTGAGGAGTTTATTCTTGATAGTGGCTGCTCTGAAACCATGACTCCCTATCAGTCCATTCTCAAGGATTTTCAGCCCTCATATGACTCAAAAGCTGTGACTCTTGCTGATCTTGGCAAAGTACCAATCAAAGGAGTCGGCAAGCTTGAGTTCGAAAAGGATGGTAAGTCATTTTGTGTCAATAAAGCTTTGTTTGTTCCTGATTTGGGAGCAAACTTGCTCTCAGCCGGACAACTCGAAGAGAAAGGTGCCTCCGTTCTCTTGCAAGGGGGGAAAGCCAAAGTGTGGGACAGTGCAGGAAATCTGGTGGCTGAAGGCGAGCGTACCGGGCGGCTCTACAAGATGAAGTTGGAGATTAAGCGCGGTGCTAGCAACACGAAGAACGACGTTGTCTCGCTTCCCGCTGTTTCAACCGATCAAGTCAACAACAAAGGGAGTATCTCCCAAGCTGAGGTATGGCATGCACGCTTGGGGCACGTGGGAGTGCAAGCATTGAAAGAGTTGGTAAATCACAAGAGCGTGGAAGGATTGAGTTTGAATGAAAGTGCAGTCAAGTCCCTTTCTTCCGTTCCATGTCCATCTTGTGTGGAAGGTAAACTAGCTAGAAAGCCATTCTTCCCTTTTAAGTCTCAGTCAAGGGACCTCCTAGAGTTGGTCCACACTGATGTCTTCGGCCCCATGCGAGACCCTACTCGACACGGTAAGAGATATTTGGTGTCTTTCATTGATGACAAGAGTCGTTTCTCGTGGTCCTTTTTCATCAACACCAAGGATGAAGTTCACAAGTGTTTCAAGCAATGGCTAGCACTTGTTGAGAGAGAGTCAGGGAAGAAGTTACTCACCTTGAGGTCGGATCGAGGAGGTGAGTACATGGGGAAAGCGTTTCAGGGGGAGTTGTTGGCATTGGGCATCAAACAACAGTTCACTTGTCCCTATAGTCCTCAGCAAAATGGAGTGGCAGAGAGGTTTCATCGCACTATCCAGGCTATAGCTACCACTTTCCTTAAGTTCAAAGGCCTTGACAAGCTCTGGTGGGGTGAGGCAATCACTATGGCAATTTATGTTCGCAACAGGAGACCCACAAGGCCCTTACCGGAAGGTGTAACGCCATATGAGGCTTGGTTTGGAGTTAAACCAGATCTGTCTATGCTTCGTGTTTTTGGTTCCATGGCCCAATACCGTGTTCCAGATGCAAAGAGACTCAAGCTGGACAGCAAAGCTCATTGGGGCCTCTTCATCGGCATGAGCAATGAGAGCAAGGGATGGGTCCTTTGGGATCCTGTCACCAAGCGAGAAGTGGTTTCAAGGGATGTTGTCTTCTATGAAGACATGTCCCTTGCAGGTTGGCATAAGTTTTCCTCTTCCTCCTCTCTACCCTCTATCCAACAGGAACCAGCAAGCGCACCTGAGGAAACAACACAAGAGGAGGAAGAAGATGACACCGATTCTGACCATAGCGGACCGATCATCGATCTCCCTCAAGCCGTCGTCAACGAGTCCAACCGTGCCACGCCAGTGCCACCAGTAGCTACTCAACCAAGTGGAGATGAAGTTCAGCCATCAAATGAAGACAATCCACCGCAGCAAGTCACCGTTCCATCACCACCAAAGGAGCAGCAGCCAACAGTCACAAACCAGCCAGCTATATCAACACCAACCTCACAATTTCAACGCCAACCGGATCAGCCCACCACTACGCCATCAAACCCATCACCAGCCATCACTCCAGAGGCAACTACAGAAGCTCATCATCATCCCATGCAGCAGCAATCAACAGCTACAAGACCCCAAGTACCTACATCAACACCATCTACGACTCTTCCTAGCAACAAGTCAACCGTCACCGCAACACCTCGTTCTCATACCACACGTTCATCACTTGTTCCAACGTCAAGCCAGCTCATAGCATGAGGATCACTTCAGCGAGTCACCACCAACACCAGCTCCAACAGTCCACTTCTTCACCCAAGACCTTTCTCAACTTCACCCCCACGTCCCGGATTCGGTCGTCATCAGTTACCACCATCTTCAACACCGAGCAACAACACCAACCAGCCCCAACCATCACCACCTCTCGACAAGGCAGCGTCATCATCAATTCCCAAGCTTCTAGTCTCAAGATCCCCACCAAGAGCATCTTCACAACCAACTATGCCGACAAACGTTTCAGCTTCACCGCCACGAGTCACCATACCTAATCCTCAAGTCAACACCGATAATCAAGATATTTCCACGCCAGGAGAAGAACAAGCAGCCGTGCCGCCGTCGCAGCCGATGTCGCAGCCGTTGTCTCAGCTACAAATGACCGCATCAACGCAATCAAACACTGTGAGACCGAACCCTACCACTAATGTGTCTCAACCAACTGAGGAGTTTGGTAAAGGTAAACGAGTCCGCAAGGTAAAAAAGCCCTTCAATTTCATGGTTGACATGTCATCAAGGTGCACATGTGAGGAGAGTGAGAATTGCATTCACAAGAAGGTAGAGGCAATATGCATGGCAGCATCACACCTTCCGCGAGAGCCCTTGAGTCGTCGTGAGGCAATGGCAAGTCCCGAAAGAGAGCATTGGTTGAAAGCCGAGGAAGAGGAGATTGAGAGTCTCATGAAGCGAGGTACATGGCGTCTTGTTGAGCCACCTCCAGGGAAGAAGGTAATTGGTGTCAAATGGGTGTACAAGATCAAGGTAAAAGGTGATGGTAGCCTCGATAGGTACAAGGCAAGGTTAGTGGCAAAAGGTTATTCCCAAATTCCAGGTCTTGACTTCACCGAAACCTTTGCCGTGGTAGCAAAGTACACCACGGTACGAGTCCTCCTCGCCATAGCCGCATATCTTGGTCTCCATATCCATCAAATGGATGTCAAGAACGCATTTCTCTACGGTGTCTTGGAAGAAGAGGTATACATGGCACAACCCGAAGGTTATGATGACGGTACGGGTCGAGTGTGTCGCTTGGTAAAGTCCCTTTATGGTCTCAAACAGTCCCCACGGGTTTGGTATCATGCTCTTGAGCAGGTACTTTTCAAGCATGGTTTCACAAGGTCCATGAGAGACAACGCTCTGTACTTCATGCACACGAGTGAGGGGGAGTACATTTGGCTCTTGGTATATGTCGATGACCTCCTCCTAGTCTCAGGTTCTCTTGATCTTCTCAACAAGGTGAAAGGTATTCTCACGAGTGCATTCACGATGACCGATCTTGGTGAGCCGAGTCATTATCTTGGTATGAACATTGTGAGAGATCGTAAGTCACGGTCCATCTTCCGATTCCAGCAAAGGTACATCCAAAAGGTCCTTGAGAGGTTTGGTCTTGATGATAGCAAGCCATCACCTACCCCACTTCCTTCCAAATCTGTCCCTTTGTCTTCACATCAGCCCTATGAAGAGAGAGAGTCAAGCCTTGATATCATAGGTATTAAAGAGTTGTGTCTTGAGGAGAGTGAGCATCATGGTGAGAATTCACTTAAGGTATCCCCACAAGACCTAGCTCTGTACCAAAGTCAGGTTGGGTGTCTCATGTATGCAGCCCTATGCACAAGGCCCGACTTAGCATTCACGGTATCTAAGCTAGCTCAACACATGAGTGCCCCTTCACCTATTCATATGCATGCAGCCAAGCGAGCTCTTCGGTATCTCAAAGGTACTTCTAATCATGGTCTTCTCTTCCAAGCCAGCCCATATGCAAGCTCCCTCCAAGGCTTTACCGATGCAGATTGGGCGGGAGAATTGAGCACACGCAAGTCTACCGGCGGCTACATCTTCCTCATGTGTGGTGCCGCTGTTTCTTGGCAATCGCGCAAGCAAAGTTGTGTGGCACTTTCAACAACCGAAGCTGAGTACATGGCAATGACCGAAGGAGCAAGGGAGGCAATCTGGTTACGTGGACTCTTGGAGGAATTGAGGCAGCCGCAAACTCAACCAACTCCGTTCTACGTGGACAACACTTCAGCCGTAGCTCTTTCCAAGAACCCGGTTCATCATGGGCGTACAAAGACATCGAGGTGCAGTACCACTTCATTCGTGAGCAACTAGAGAAGGGAGTTCTCGCCGTCAACTTTTGCCGTTCATTCGATCAAGCAGCAGATTTCATGACCAAGGTTCTTCCACATGATGCATTCAACATGTGCAAGGCAAGAGCAGGCCTCATGACACTTCATGAAGCAGTGGAGCAGTTTGAGGAGAATGAGGAGTGTGAGGGGAAGAGACGTGGGCAGCAGCATGAAGTGTATGCTAAGGAGATGTGAAAGGAGCATCAGCATGGGTGTATGTGTGCTTCGGGTCTGGTGCGAGGGGGAGTGTTGGAGAATCGAGTTTCTGCCGCCCCAGCCCTTTGCACAAAAGCAGCAGCAAGGGGGAATGTCGGCGATGAATCAGAGCTTCGGGAAGTACTTCGAAAGTTCCACCACCAATCAGATTTCAGCCGAAGACTCGATATAGTTCAAAGCTGCCTTCAAACCGAAGTGTTGGCAGTTTCTACAGGTTTCTACACATCAGAATCAGCTATAACAGAAATATCCAGAGTTTTCTTATTCATGCACCTCATGTGGCACTCAAAGTCACTCAAGGTCCATCCAATCTAGATTGTGCCCAAGTTACCAGGGAAGTTACATTGTCTATCAGCCTAGTTTGAGCTTTCAATCTGTCTTGTTTGTGGTGCCTAGAGTTGTGCTTTAGTGGGCTTGTTAATCTTGAACATAGTGAAGTTTTACCTCATCCAGTCAATTCCAGCAGCCCTGCTAAGACTTTCCAACCAAGTTTCCAGCCCTCCAGTAGTCACAGCTACTCTGTTTTACAAGTATTTCAAGGGAGTGGACAATTCGTAATAAACCACGCTGCTGTGAGGTCGCATTTCGTTTCTACTTGGACGACGAGGTTCAAGTTAGCTCTCCACGATTTGTCGGGTCCGAACATATCGTGGTTCCAGTTCGGCCATCTCGGACGTGCGCAAGTGTTCGAACAAAGGGAATCCAACAAATCACGAAAACCTCGGTCCCACAGTAACTGCATTTGTTCCGGTTTCGTGGGGTTGTTAGCGAAACCGTTTGGTGCTATGCGACAACGCTTCTGAGTAACCAGATGGAGACTGAACCGTTTGAATTTCTACAGGACCCGTCCTAGGCACGCGTCAGACAGGAGTCCCTAGTAGATTCCTCTGCGGCCATGCTAGTGCTGTCGCGTCGCATTGTCAACATGACGCGGAAAGCTGATATCTGTGAACGAATTTGCTGTGACTAGCCTGTTTATTAGCATCCTAAAAACAAATTTCCTCTTGTTCAATTTTGACCCGTCAATGGTCGTGGCGAGGCGGCAGGATTCCGCGCGAGAGCGCGTGGTGCGATCGCGTCGCGTCGCGCTCGTAGCGGCCATTCCGGTGGCGCTCGTGGCGCCCATCCTCTTCGTCTTCGTCCTCACCCCCGCCTCCGAAAACGACAACGGCTCCCCTGCCCTAATCGGCGCGCATGGCAGATCATCCGGTCATGGAGGAAGCGCGTCGGGTCGCGGGGCTTCATCACGCGACGGAAGAATAAGAAACATGCGCGAGAAGGGGAAGGCGACGGCGATCAAGATGGTAGCGGGCGGTGAAAGTGGCACCAGTGGTGGGGAGGGCGAGGGGGACACGTATGCCGTTGTTGTTGACGCTGTGAGCGCGGAGAGCAGCAGCGTCCACGTGTACAGATTTGATTCGCGGATGGAGCTGGGGGAGATTCAGAAAGGTTTTGAAGTGTTGCATTCGGTGAGTTTGTTCTGTTCTTCACCTTTCAAAGGTGGAATCTGGAATCAGTGAGTTCCTGTTCATATAAAAAAAAAAAATTGTTCTCACTTCCTCGCTTGCTGGTTAATTTTCAATAGCTTCTATCAATAGTTTCCTTTGTTCTTTATTGTAGAGGTCTTTCTAGGCAACGCAAATATTTCCTTCCGCCGCTCATATGCTCTGCTAGAATGCTCTCCCCATACCCATTCTCTGCCTATGCTTCGCCATGCCATGCTATTCGCTGCCATGACAGGTGAAGCCCGGGTTTGGAGCGTAATGGGATAATCTCAAGGCAGCATCGGAAAGCCTGCGACCGTTAATAAGGAAGGCACTTAAAGCCACTCCCATGCTCTCCTCATGCTCTCTTCACGCTCCTTGTTGCCATGGCAGGCGAAGCCCGGGCTGGGTGCATACCAGGATAATCCCAAGGCAGCAGCGGACAGCCATATTTGAGAATACTCAAAAGGGACTCAGAGCCACTGTCACATTCCCTCATTGTTGTTCCTCGCTGTGGCAGGTGAAGCCTGGGCTGGGTGCATACGGGGATAATGTCACAGCAGCAGCGAACAGCCTGCGACCGCTGATGAAGAAGGCACTTAAAGCCGTGCCCGAGTTCTCTCGACCAATCTCACCCGTTCTTGTCAGGGTACGCTGCTGGTTGGCCCTGTTCTTCTCAGGGTATGCTGATAGTTCTGTCAGGGTATGTTGCTGGTTGCACCCAATTAGGCATGCACTAGACCTGCCCCCTACTGTGACTGTATCGCATGGTGATTTTATGCGTGTGTGACTGTATCATGCGCATGTGACTGTATGCATGGCAGGCCAATGGATGGCAGGGAAGGCTATTAGGAGACCAGGCAGACAAGATCCTGGCAGAGGTGGGGCTTGGGGCTTTGGGCTTGGGGTTCAGGAGTCCTGGGGGCAGGCCGAGAAGTGGGGAGGGAGGAGGTAGGTGGGGGTGGGAGAAACGAGTGGGGGATGGGATGGCATGGCATGATGCGTAGTTTTCAGTATTCAGCACAGCAGCCAGCCGCTGAGGCATTTTAGAGGCGTGACTGATGGGAAGGCAAGAGTGGAGTCAAACAGAAAGTAGCAGATCCGTTGTCTGTCTTCCCTTCTTCTCTCCCTCCTTTATTGCGGCCTTTTTCTTTCAGCTGAACCCAGGAGGAAATATTTTCCCATATATCCTCAATCCTCTTCCCCCCTTCTAACCCACCCTGCCCTCCCCATCCCCCTCCCCCCTCCTCGCTCCCCTCTCCCCACTCCCCCATCCCCTTTCCCCACCCCTCCTCGTCCTCCAGATCCGCCAGATGCTGACGGAGTACCCGTTCCCGTTCAGCCATGGTGACGTCAGCGTGCTTGATGACAGTGATGCGGGCTTCTTTGCCTGGGTGGGTGGGGCAGGGGAAGGCTGTCGGGGAGATGAGGAGATTTAGATAGTGAGGGCATGTTGATGAGACGGGTTGGTTTGGCCATGGGGCGTTGGGAAGCATGTGGCAAGGTGCATGGATGGCATGGTGCATGGATGGCATGGTGCATGGATGGCATGGTGCATGGATGGCATGGTGCATGGATGGCAAGGTGCATGGATGGCATGGTGCATGGATGGCAAGGTGCATGGATGGCAAGGTGCATGGATGGCAAGGTGCATGGATGGCAAGGTGCATGGATGGCAAGGTGCATGGATGGCAAGGTGCATGGATGGCATGGTGCATGGATGGCATGGTGCATGGATGGCATGGTGCATGGATGGCATGGTGCATGGATGGCAAGGTGCATGGATGGCATGGTGCATGGATGGCAAGGTGCATGGATGGCATGGTGCATGGATGGCATGGTGCATGGATGGCATGGTGCATGGATGGCATGGTGCATGGATGGCATGGTGCATGGATGGCATGGTGCATGGATGGCAAGGTGCATGGATGGCATGGTGCATGGATGGCATGGTGCATGGATGGCATGGTGCATGGATGGCATGGTGCATGGATGGCAAGGTGCATGGATGGCATGGTGCATGGATGGCATGGTGCATGGATGGCATGGTGCATGGATGGCATGGTGCATGGATGGCATGGTGCATGGATGGCATGGCGCATGGATGGCATGGTGCATGGATGGCATGGTGCATGGATGGCAAGGTGCATGGATGGCATGGTGCATGGATGGCATGGTGCATGGATGGCATGGTGCATGGATGGCATGGTGCATGGATGGCAAGGCGCATGGATGGCATGGTGCATGGATGGCATGGTGCATGGATGGCATGGTGCATGGATGGCATGGTGCATGGATGGCATGGTGCATGCATGGCATGGTGCATGGATGGCATGGTGCATGGATGGCAAGGTGCATGGATGGCATGGTGCATGGATGGCAAGGTGCATGGATGGCAAGGTGCATGGATGTCATGGTGCATGGATGGCATGGGGCATGGATGGCATGGTGCATGGATGGTATGGTGCATGGATGGCATGGTGCATGGATGGCAAGGTGCATGGATGGCATGGTGCATGGATGGCAAGGTGCATGGATGGCAAGGTGCATGGATGTCATGGTGCATGGATGGCATGGGGCATGGATGGCATGGTGCATGGATGGTATGGTGCATGGATGGCATGGTGCATGGATGGCATGGTGCACGGGTGCATGGCACTGCTTATCAAGGCAGTGCTTCTTTCCCCCCCCTTCCCCGTGTTATCCAGACAGCTGTTAACCATCTCCTGGGAAACCTGGGAAAGCACCTGAAAAATCACCTGGAGTCAACAGTGGCAGTGGTGGACCTGGGGAATACCAGCGTCCACGTGGCGTATGCAGTTCCTGCTGATGTGGCAAAGAAGGTTCCAGCTGGACACGTGAGGAGACTGAGCGGTTTGGGAAGCACCCACCACGTCTATGTGCGCAGGTGAGAGGAGAGAAGAGGGGTGTGTGGGGAGAGAAGAGGGGGGGTGTGGTAACATGACAGCCTGTGCGTGCAGGGCAGCAGGCTGAGAGGGAGAGGGATGAGAAAAGAGAGGCGGTGTGTGTTGACGTTGCGTGTGCGCAGGATGCAGGATACGGCTAGCTTCATGCTCCAATAACCACTTTTTTAGGCACGTTGAATTGTGAGGCGCCTCAGTAGTCACTTAGCACATCCCTTTCCCCGTCTCTCTCCTCCAATCGGTGTCTGCTTCTCCATCCCCATCCCTCTGCACCGCATCCCACCACGGCACCAGCATGCAGGGCTATGGGCGGATGGCAGGGAGAGCACTGGTGCTGAAAGCAACTAACGACACCCACAACCATCCATGCATGCACGTGGGCTCTCATGGTATGGCCATGCTTCCACGTGGGCCCTCATGATATGGTCATGCTTTTACGTGGGCCCTCAGGGTATGGTCATGCTTCCACGTGGGCTCTCATGGTAGGATTCTGTGCAGCTTCAGTTTTGTGTGTGGAACTGTTGGTGTGGCACAGCCATGCATGCATGCTGAACGAGCCCAAGCAATCTATGATTACCTCTTGGCTCCACTCGGATGCCTGGCTCGGGCATGCCTTTGCATGCCTTTGCATGCCTTTGCATGCCTTTGTAAGCACATTCAATTGTTGTTTTCAGTAAACTCAAACTGTATCCAACCCATGTGCCCCCTTTTTCTCCACACGTCAACCACTCACCCTTCTCCAGGCACATCAGAGCACATCCAATCCCCTGCTTCCTTGCATGCAGCCCTCTGCTCCTAGGCCACCCCCCACGCCCTGCAACAGGCGGCAGCAGCTGCTTCTGCCAGCACCTCCCGCACCACCAGCAGTACCAATACCTTATCCCTGACCCACACCCCTTCCACCCACCCACCCCACTGCAGGCACATCCAAGCCCAGCAGCGACGGCACCGCCGCCTCGTTGCAGGCAGCCCTCTGCTCCGCCCTCAAACTCCCCCATCCATTGCCCCTCCCCCTGCCTCACATGTCACCCACCCACCCCACTGCAGGCACATCCAAGCCCAGCAGCGACGGCACCTCTGCCTCTTTGCGTGCAGCCCTCTGCTCCTCCCTCACCCTTCAAGCTCTCCAGCGGGCAGCAGCAGCTGCCAGCACCACCAGCGCAAGCAGCAGCACCACCGGCAGCGCTGACAGCCACCCGTCATCTGCCCATGCATCGTCCGATGCGATGCTGAGGTCTGCGGCACCTGTGTGCCCGCAAGGGCGGGCCTGCTTGCTGCCTGGCGCGCTGGATGGGCTTAGGGGTGCACTACGCAGAGGAGGCAGAGGAGGCAGAGGAGGAGGAGAGGGCGCAGTGCGGCTCGCCGCCACCTCGGGAATCTTCCACATGGCACAGCAGGTGGGCTATGATGCTTGTTTGTATCACTCCTGAAGATTCTCAATCCAAGCAGTCTCAAATGCGATGCTGCCTGGTGCGCTGGATGGGCTGTGGGGAGGAGGCAGAGGAGGCAGAGGAGGGAGGGCGCAGTGCGGCTCCTCGCCTCCTCAGCACTTTTTGACCCTGTGCAACAGGTGGGCTGCTCTTGTGTTCCTTTATGCAATAGAAGATTGTTACCTAATCCTTCACCTTGGCTAGCCCCTTTCACCAAGCCTGCTATCAACAATAAAAAAAAAAAAAAAGATTTGAGAGATTTCAAGAATGATGCTGGCATGGAGGATGGTATGGGGGGTGGAGGCAGAGGAGAGGGAGCAGAGCAGGTCGTTGCGACCGCAGCTTCATTTGGCCGCGAGCACAACAATTGGGCCGGGGGTTAAAGCCAGCTGTGATGGGGTAAGAGGAGGTTCTCATGGGGGAAAGGCGTGTGCCTCTTGCACTTTGATATCCCCACGTAACTCCCAAAAATCTGCTGTTTCCTCAATGCGCCCTCATCCCCCCAACATTTGATCTCCTCCGCGATGTCTTTGCCACAATCTCACTGATATTCTCCTGCAATTTGCACCTTTGTCGCACTCCCCGTCATGAGCAGTTCGGCCTAATCCCTCGCAACAACTCCACCACAGTAACCACGGCAGCACCCACCGCAGCTCGCATCACGGCTCAACACTTGGCTCGGATAGCAGAGGAGACATGCGGCATTCCCCTGCAGGAAGTCTCCAAGAAGTTTCCGCTGATGAACGGCCAGGATGCGCCATACGCCTGTCTAGATGCGAGCTACCTCTTCCACCTCCTCACCTCGGGATTAGGTAATCTCGTCACCTCGGGATTAGGTAAAATATCCCCACCTCAGGTTTAGCGGATTTCCTACTTTTTCTCTTGCCATGTCTAGTGCGTCTTGCACTGTTGCACAATGCCGTACTTGCACTATTGCACAGGCTCACTCTTGCAGTGCTTCGCAATGGAACCCTCAAATGTTCTGACATACACAGAGCATGCACCGGCAGCATGCCGCCCCTTTGCATCCCGATTCTTACATCCTCCTTTCTCCCCTCACATCCCCACGTCTCAGGTCCCTCTTCCCGTATTCCCTTCCCAACATTCCGCCAGGCATGGAGCCCACAGACCCACTCACACCTGTGAAGCAGGCGGCTCACAATGCACCATCCACTGAGGCAGCATGGGCATGGCACTATGGTGCTGCTGTCAGCACAACCATGCATGCTCATGCCTACGCCGTGTTCTGATGTGAGTCGAATCAACAGGGAATGCTCAAGCCCTACGCCATGTTCTGAGTGAACTCCACATCTGAGTGAACTCCAGATCTGAGAGTTGACTCAACGGGTGCCTGTGAATGGCTGCGCTGTGCTTTGAGTCAACTGAACCCTAGATTCCAATGGTTGCAGCCAGGTTACCCTGTTACCGTATTGTGCACGCTCACTTGACTGACACCCACCCTGCTGTGTTCAGCAGCAGCCATTGCATGAGGCATGCTTGGTAGGAATTCTGTACAAAGAGCTTGCAGAGCAGATGCGATAAAGTACTGTACTTCGTTTAAGCAAGTTGATATGTACACAGCAAGTACTACACATAGTGTTGCTAACAGCCTTACAATAAGGGTAGGGTTATGTTCCCCCATGTAGCCCATACCTAGTTCGCAGCAATCACTGGCTAGCATTGAAAAGCGAAAACAGCTGCTCTGAACCTACGGTAAGATCCACAGCAGCAGACCATATGGTACGGTACTTTTAAGCTTTCCCCCTCACCTCACACAGTCCATGTTCATTTTAGGAGCGCCTCAATATGGAGCTTCAGAGCTGACTCGGAAACTGAAGACTCCTCCTGGAGGCTGCTGCCTGCAACGCACTGACTTTTGAGTCGACTCAGAAGTCAACTTCTGAACCCATGCACTCCCCAAGGTCCACACCATGCCCACACCTGGACTGTCCGCTTCCAGATTTCAGGACCCAAGAGTCATTCGTCAGGACCACACCAGGACTCTCCACTTCCAAAACCGCACTCCACACATCTCAACTCCTGCATGCTGCACAGCTCCATATGCATACCTCAGTAAAAGCCTGAAGCCTCACACCTGGATCAAGTTGAGAAGACCACTCCTCACTCCTGCCAGCTGCAGATCTAAATGCACACCTGACTAAACACCTGAAGCCCCAAAAGCCCGCACGACTGAGTAGGTGATTCCCATGGCCAGCCAGCCGCCCACAGTCGTCCTCAGTGCCGCCCGGGCCTGAGGTGCGCCGCCCAGCCACGCGCCGAGCGCGCCCAAAAAGACAAAGAGCGCGGAGGAGAATGCGATGAGTACAGTGATGCGCGTGTTGTAATCTGTAATGAAGCAGCCTGAGAGGAGGGGGAAGATCCCCCCTAGAAAGAAGGAGATGGCCGAAACCACTGCCGCCTGCATGGGTGGGTGGGTGGGTAGAGGGGGGGAGGGAGGCATGGGTAGTCCGGTTATATGGGGGAGAATGCGTCTGTAACGAATCAGCTAAGAAGCAGCTTTTGGGACCAAAAGAGGGGTGAGTGCCCAAGAGAAAAGATTGGACAGGCGAGACGAGAGCTGCTTGAAAGAGGAAGGGAGGGCATTGGGAGAGGGGAGCACGAGGCAAATAGGGACTAGAGCAGATCTTTATGATGGGCTCTCATGGTTTGATGATATCACCTGATTCAAATGCCATCATCCATCCGTTCCCCATCGATTCCCATTCATTCCCATCTATTCCCATGCAATGACCATCCATTTCCATCCAATAGGCATCCATTTCTATCCCTTAATATTCCCACACGTTAATATTTCCCTCCATTGATATCCAACTCCATCCTTTCCGTCCATTTTCACACATTCCCAAACATTTCCATCCATGCCCATTTTTCCAACTCTCACCTGCCCCGACACCTGCCCCGAGTCTCACCTGCCCCGGATCCGACAAGTCATCCAAGTCGATGCCCAGTTCCTCTCTCGCGTGCGCTCTTATAGGATCGTTCGCGTGCAGTGCCTCCGCCACCTGCCGCGCCAGATCGTACGGCACTCCGCGCGCCACGTAGATCTGCGTCAGCTCGCGCAACTCCCGCGCCACCGCCTCGGGCCCCTTCTCGAATTCTTCCCGCTCTTTTTTCAGATCCGCCTCCTCCGAGTCGCGCTGTCCGTATACCGAAATGTACTCTCCAATAGCCATGCTGCACGCCCCCGCTATAAGCCCGGACAGCCCCGATATAACCATCATCGTTCGGGAGGTGTCTACAGCGCCGACTCCGAGCATTAAGGAGGTAATGGAGACTAGGCCGTCGTTCGACCCGAGAAGCGCGGCGCGCAGCCATGGCGAGCGGTGCGAGTAGTGAGCGTGACCTATGGTTGAATCCGCGCCGCTTCCATGTGCGGCTGCGGAAAGAGCTGCGTTTCCTTGTTCTTGCCTGCCTCCAATATCGGAGCTCGGGTGACCGCCGCCGGCGTCGCCGGCGCCGTCTAGTAGCGCCGGTGCTGCTGACGAGCTCGCCGTTCCGATTTCCGGATCTTGCGGAGCAAGAAGTGGCTGCCTCATGGTTGATGGCGGTATGGCACGTGTCAGAGGACCACGCAGGAGACGGGATTTAGTAGTGGTGGAACTCGGCAAGTCGGTTCGCGAGGTGCGTGAAAAGAATTTACCGTTTCTAGTGAGCCTGGGTACATCAATCAGCTGACGCGTGTCCCTTGCGTGGAACTGTATCCGCTAAAATGTATTTCCTTACATGGTCTTGTTCTGTTGTGGTTTGTTACTATTACAGCTGTGCGTGTTGTTATGGTGTGTTATGAGTTGTAAAAGAGAGTGCGCAGGTAAACGAATAACGAGACTGTGATTAACTGATCTGAGAATACAATGAAGGCACAGACTAATGTAGGGGCTAGCCTAGCTAGGAGCAAACCTCAGACGAGTGAGGTTGGGGTGCAGGTTTGGCGATGGGAAATGCCGAAGGCGACGCGAGGAGCCTCGGCAGCTGTCAGAACTAGCAGTCAGAAACAAGAATGAAGAAAGGAGTGGTTGCACTAGCAAGCAGTTGAGTACATATAGGAAACCCTAAATTGGGCTGTACTCGCTATAGAGTACCCCACTGCAGGCTAGAAAAATACAACATTCTGACACACCCCCATAGCAAGCAAAGCTAGAGGCATTCACAACGGGCACGTGAGGAGGAAAAGGCTGGACTATGAGAGGAGAGGAGATGGGAGGCAACGGCTGAAGCTGCAGACACACGGGCAACAGGAGCGGCTGGAACAGTGGCTACCGGGACAGCGCCCCGGACTACAGGGAGTAACTGGCTCTGCGGCTAACTCTGAGCGGCAGAAGCAACGGACCCACGGGCGACAGGCGCAGCAGGCTCTCTGGGCTACCAGGACAGCGCCCCGGACTACAGGTGCTGCGGACGACAAGACGGCAGACTCCGCTCAACCTCCCCCAACTGTCCCACCCCCCATTCACACACCCCTTGCTGTACCCCTAGCTCCACTCCCACGTCACCCCCCTAGCACCACTCCTTCGGCTCCCACACACCCACCCCCCTCAGCGGCAGCTGCAGCAGTGGGAGACGGAGGAGGAGGAGGAGTAGGGGACGGCGCACACAACCGGCACCCCCACAACCGCCACCCCCATACCCTGGGTGTGCGGTAAGCGAGTTCAGGTGTGCGCGAAGCGAGCACAAGCGTGCGGGAAGCGAACTCGGGTGTGCGGAAAGCGAACTCAGGTGTGCGGGGAGGGGGGCCGCAAGGCGACGCGCGGGTCGACGGGGCCGCCGCGAAGGGCGACGGGGAGCCGCGCGCGAGTCGACGGGGCCGCCGCAAAGGGCGACGGGGAGCCGCGCACTGGTCGACGGGGCCGCCGCGAAGGGCGACGGGGAGCCGCGCGGGTCGACGGGGCCGCCGCGAAGGGCGACGGGGAGCCTCGCGCAGGTCGACGGGGACGGGCGCGCGGGTCGACGGGGCAGCGCGAGAGCCGACGGGGGGGCGCGCGCGGGTCCCCTGAGGCGACGCGAGGGTCGACGGGGGGGCGCGCCATGCAGAAAACCGCCGCGCGCCCCGGGGCACACGGCGGGCAGAAAACCGCCGCACGCCCCGAGCGCACGGCGGGATGAAAAACGCCGCGTGCTACGAGCGCGCGGCAGGAAGAAAGGGGCGCGCGACAGCAGTAGAGCAGCGGAAGCAACGGGTGGGGCCCACCCACAGGATCGACCCAGGAGGGTCGACCTGCTCTGATAGCATGTCAGAACTAGCAGTCAGAAACAAGAATGAAGAAAGGAGTGGTTGCACTAGCAAGCAGTTGAGTACATATAGGAAACCCTAAATTGGGCTGTACTCGCTATAGAGTACCCCACTGCAGGCTAGACAAATACAACATTCTGACAGCAGCGTTGAAATCGGCCGAACGTGCAAAGTCCGAAAATCGGGCTGTACGCGTAGCAGTCAACCCCGATAAGGAATTCGGGAAAATTCCTTACACTACCCCCCCCCTTAAGAAAGGCGGTCAATATCTGAAACACGCCGGCGCGCCAAATAATCACGAACAAGAGACGAGGCGTCGAGTGAGTCAGAATGCACCCACGTGTCATCTTCACTGGTGCGGTCAGTCCAACGGATGAGGAAATCCACGTGGCGACCAGCTGCGTCAAGGCGAACCCGATGTGCCAGAATCTTCGAAGGGTCGAGAGTCGGCTCCAGGACAGGTCGTGCAGTTGGGGCAGCTTGTTGCCGCGCGATGTCGGTCGTGGCTGGCACGAACTTGCGAAGCAGGCTGACGTGGAAGGCGTCATGAATTCGCCAGTCGTCGGGTAGCAGCTGCTTCGCGGTGACAGGTGTCACCATCTTGATAATCTTGAATGGCCCACAAAATCGTGGTCGTAGTTTTGACGGGCCGGGCAGGTGCAGGTTCTTCGTGTCAAGTAGCACTAATTGCCCAGTGGTCAAGACGAGTTCCCGGCGTAGAAGGTCGGTGTATTTGCGGGAAGTTATATTCGCCTTGCGAATTGCGTCTGCGGCTTTTTCGCGGGCTTCCTGTAGTTCCGTCACAAAAGTTTGTGACCTCGGTACTGGGTTGTCGAGGGAAGTCGCTGTAGGAACCGTCGGGTCCATCCCGTAATTCAGGAAAAAACGGGGAGTGGTTAGTCGTACTAGACGGTGCGTTGTTGAAGGCGAATTCCAACATGGCTAGAGATTCTTCCCAGCGGGCAGGGTCGGGGCAGTTTGTCCTGATCAGCTGCTCCATGGTCTGATTGGTCCGCTAGGTCTGTCCGTCCGTCTGTGGGTGATATGCCGATGAGAACTGTAGTTTCGTGCCGTACTGCGCCCACGTCTCCTTCCAGAATTTTGATGTAAACTTCGGGTCGCGGTCGCTGATGATCGCTGAAGGGATGCCGTGCAGTCGCACGACCGTTGAGATGAAGAGGCGCGCAGTTCCTTCGGCTGTGATTGTTGTTCGGCATGGGGCGAAGTGCGCCATTTTCGTGAAGTGATCGACGACGACGAGTACAGCGTCGTTGCCGGACGGCCCAGCTGGCATCCCCGTGACAAAATCCATTGTCACTTGCTGCCACGGTCGTTCGGGTGGCTCGAGGGGTTGCAGCAGCCCAGCTGGTCGTTGACGTGTCGATTTCATGGCTTGGCACACCCTGCATGAGGACACATATCGCTGCACGTCGTTAGATGAATCGGGCCAGTAATATTGACGGTGCAGTAATTTCTAGGTTTTGTCAACCCCGAAGTGTCCGGAGAAGTTCGAATCGTGGACCTCCTGGATAAGGAGTTCACGCAGCAGCTTGTAAGCGGGAACCCAAATCCGGTCGGTTCCGGCTTTTAGGTAATAATCCCCTTTTTGCGTCGTGGCCTGCTGATGGTTCCCAGTCGTGAAGAACGGGTCCGTAGTGTAGCCGTGGGTGAATAGTTCGGTAAGTAACGAGTTCGAATGGGTAATGAGTACTGCAGCGGATTGTACTGTCGGTCTGGTCAAGGCGTCGGCGATGTTATTCGCCCCTTTCTTGTACGTGATGCGGTAGGTGAAGTGGCTTTCCATGTAGTCCAGCCACCGAATTTGTCGTGGGTTGAGGTTGGGTTGGGCTCGCAGGTACTGTAGGGACTTGTGGTCCGTGCGAACAGTTACGTCGGCGCCCACCAGGTAGCATCGCCATAATTTAAACGCGTGTATGATGGCGAGCATCTCCTTGTCGTGGATCGGGTAGTTGCGTTCGGCAGCCTGCAGCTTTCGTGATTCGTAAGCGATCGGCTGCAACCCGTTCCCGAAATCTTGGGGAAGCACAGCTCCGATGGCGAAATCTGAGGCGTCGGTTACAACTTCGAACGGCTTCGATGGGTCGGCGATGCGCAGCACAGGAGGGGAAACGAGAAAATTCTTGAGTTCCTGGAAAGCCGCTTCTGCCTCCCCCCCCCACACAAAAGTCCTGTCCTTGTGCAGCAGGTCGGTCAGCGGGCCGGTTATCCCCGCCATATTCGGGATAAACCGCCTGACGTAATTCACGAAACCGATAAAACTCTGAAGTTCTGAAGTTCTAATTCGTCGGGGACTTCCATTCCGGTATGGTCTTGATTTTCGCCGGGTCGATTTTAATGCCTTCGCGTGAGATGACGTGCCCCAAAAACTCCAACTCCTGCTTAAAAAACTCGCACTTAGAGCCCTTGGTGATGAGTCGGTTCTCCTGCAGCCGCTTAAACACTGCATCCAGGTCGCGTAGGTGCTGCTCCCTTGTCTTGCTAAAAATCAGGATATCGTCCAAGTAGACGATGACACAACGGTCTAGAAGATCCCGAAAAACCCTGTTCATGGTCAGTTGAAATGTCGAAGGCGCGTTCATGAGGCCGAAAGGCATCACTGTAAATTCGTAACTCCCGTAGCGTGTGCGAAACGCAGTCTTGTGACAGTCGTCGGCGAAGACTCGAATCTGGTGGTAACCGCCATGTAAGTCAATCTTCGAGAAATAGCGAGCGTCGCGAAGTTGGTCGAGGAGGTCGTCGGTGCGTGGGATTGGATAGCGAGACTTGATGGTGACCCGGTTTAGCGCGCGATAGTCGATGCACATGCGAAGCCCGCTGTCTTTCTTCGGAGTGAACAGGATCGGTGCTGCGAAGGGAGATGTGCTGGCCCGAATGAACCCTTTCTCCAACAGTGCGTCAATTTGACTTCGCAGCTCCTCGAGTTCCGGCTGGGTCAACCGCCACTGTGTCCGAACAGTCGGCTGCGCGCCAGGTTCCAGCTGGATTTTGTGGTCCTCAGGTCTCTCGGGTGGCAGTCCAGGTGGCAGATCGTCGGGGAAAATGTCCGGGTACCTCCGAATCAGCTCCGCTAAATCCGGTGGTACAGCTGCACACAGCTTCTCGATGTCCTTTCCGTCGGTGTCAACCGCCAACTCGCGTAAGCAAACAGCGAACAGCTGCGCGCCCCTGTTGAAGTGGCGAGCTATAGTGATGGCTTTGACGCACGGGGCTTGGATGTAGTCTGGTGTCCATGCAGGCAGCTTAATTAGCCCCTCGTGCTTGGTGATGCTGCACGATCCCGTTGTCCAGTCGATGACGGGGTTGTGCCGTCGCAGCCAATCACGTCCCAGCAGTACGTCGCAGCCGTCCAGTGTTGTCGCGAGGAACTTCATGCTGAAGCCGAAATTGTCGCCGCATTCGATCCTGACCGTCCGTGTTTCTTCCGTTTTCGCCAGAGGCGTCCCATCCACGAGGCGAGCGTCGATTTCGGGCAGACACCTGTCAAGTTGCAGCTTGCATTTTTTTGCGCTCGCCAAGTTGAAGAGGCTATGGCTGGCCCCTCCATCGACGAACATTTTCAAGTTATTTTTTAACACCTTGCCAGCGACCAGCACAGGGTGATCCACATGTGTATCCCCGTTATTCGGCCGAGTGCGATCGATTGCATGAATCGGAACCACGACTCGGTGGGGATGGTGGGGTTCGGGCGACGGAGCACAGTCAGTAAATGGCCCGCTAATTACTGACTCTTCCCATTTCCCTGCTCCTTCCTGTCGTTCCCCGTCAGCGGCGTTTTTTCGTGGCAGTCTCTCATGTAGTGACCCGTCTTCCCACACCGGTAACACGGTCCCTTAGGAGGGCTGTCGGGTGTATGGACGGCGTTGATTGTGGCCCGATGGGTCTGGCCACGAAAACGGTTTACATCCCTGGAAGCCGTTCTCGCGTACTGCATCAGCGCATCCGTTGACTTCGCCAACCGTACTGCTTCAAGGAATGATGTCGGGCGGCCCCTGCGAACCTCGTACTGTATCTCGTATTTGAGGCCGCTGATATATTTATCCAACCGCTCTGCTTCCGACATGTCATCCACTTGGTCGGCGAGGCCCATAGATGACGCCGTGTAGTCTTGGACAGAAGCCATCTGCGACCATGCACGCAGCTTCATGCGAGCTTGCTCCGAGGCGGATACGTGCTCGAAGCGATCTCGTAAGGCTGCGCCCCACTCCTTCCACGTGCGTATCGTGGTCACTCCAAAGATCGGTTCTGCCACTTGATTAGTCACTGTTGAGGTCCCGTCTGCCGCATGCGTCACACCTGTCGGCGTCCCCGTTTCCAAGGTTCGGCGCCACCATTCAAGCGCTGCACCTCGAAGAAGCGAAACCGCGTAATTAATACGCGTGGCGTCGTCATTAACTCCTGCTGCAGTGAAGAAGACCTCGACCCCGAACAGCCACCCTTTTACTGTAACCGTCTTGTCCGTAGGATTAAACGGGGGCGGATTGACGGGCTTGATCTTTATCGTCGTTACTGCAACTGGCGTTGATGCCGCTCGCTGCCTATCCTCCTCTTCGAAGTCACGTGTGAGCGCGTCAAGGGGATTGCTCACCGCTTGACTGTTGCCCTCGCCTTCGTCCTCGGGCGACACCTGACGCGCTTCACCTCACGTCTGGAGCAGCTCGGCGTTTTCTTCACGTAGTGTTGTCACTTCCGCCATTAACGACTTCATGCTCTCCTGCATTTCTGCCACTTGCGCCATCATCCTGTTAACCGCCTCCTGATCCATGTGCCTAGCGCTACGTCTGGTGGGCAGTCGGGTATCCGTGGCCTTCAGGCACGTGAAAACACGAACTATCGGAGTCGGGCAGGATTGAATTAACAATCCCTGCGGCCAACCGTCGTGTAGTCACTAAACCAGCCACACCCTATGCCACCAAACTACCCTCGGAAAAGCGGGGTGAACTAGGAAAGTAGCTCTGATACCAGGTGTTATGAGTTGTAAAAGAGAGTGCGCAGGTAAACGAATAACGAGACTGTGATTAACTGATCTGAGAATACAATGAAGGCACAGACTAATGTAGGGGCTAGCCTAGCTAGGAGGAAACCTCGGACGAGTGAGGTTGGGGTGCAGGTTTGGCGATGGGAAATGCCGAAGGCGACGCGAGGAGCCTCGGCAGCGTTGAAATCGGCCGGACGTGCAAAGTCCGAAAATCGGGCTGTACGCGTAGCAGTCAACCCCGATAAGGAATTCGGGAAAATTCCTTACATGGTGGACTGGCTGTATCGCTGTTAGAAACCATAAGTCAACCAACGCCTATGCAGGTACGGTAACGCTGAGTGTGCGAGAATGGTTATGCGAGTGACGTTTTCGGGAAGCCAATGAAGAACGACGACGGGAGAACACTTCCGATTTTCTGAGTACGGTTGCCCTTTTCCTCCAGTTTTTGAGACCAAACACCATCGAGTAACGACACTGACAAAATGCCTAGTGTGAGCTCAAAAACAGGGGGAAGGGAAAGGCACATGGTAATACGTAAATAGCAGCATGAATGTAACGACAATTGCTTTCTTAATTCCTTTTCCTTTCACAGTAAACATTCCAAACCGACCAAACGGTCGAAATCGGAACACCCCTGAGGAATTATCGAGCCGTGACGTTCCAGCCAAATTGTGGCGCCCCCGCTCCCGCCGACATTGCAAGAAATTTCAGCAAGGCGGTGCCCAACAAAAAAATGGCATCCCTAGAGTCTCCGCTTCCAAGATTCCCAATACAAACTGGCTGTCGTTCCTTCCACAATCGCTACCGTCACTTCGCCCTGATTTGCCACTATTTGTCTGCTGCTTCGGATCCCTGCTTCTCGCGTCTTGCAGCTTTCCGACCAAGGGAGGTAGATTCGGTATCGAATAGTCATTTGTGCTCTGCCAATAGCCCCCGTGCAAGCCCGTTGACTCTTAGAGCTTCTCCTGAGCGGCGATTATGATCGACATCGAGTCCCGACGATCCTTCACAGCAGGAATCACCTGAAAGCGACCATCTCTCCGTCCATGGCAGTCCCTGAGGTGATAGACATAGTAACCTGAATCCCCCGTGACGTCCCTTCTCAGCGTGAATGCGTCCCATGCCGACATGGCGTATCTGAGAGGCATGCCAGAAGTCAGAATGGGCAAGTGCACGTTCGTCATCAACGTCATGCATCACATCGTAGGTCGACTCAAGGCGCGATCCAGCCCCGCTGGTTCTAGCACCTCTGGACCTCCATTAGCCGCGGAAAATAGTCGTACTATCCAGAATTTCCGAGTCGGAGCAGTACGAGTATCATGGCCGCTACCATCCCTCGACGGAAAGATCTGTCCATCTCCGTGGAAGCACCTTCCGCAACGGCGGATCCATGGCTGCCAGCGTCATCCACGCGATCGCTGCCCACCTCGCGATCCAACAGCCCGACAAGCTGTGGTGTCGTCAGTACCAGCAGCGTAGCATTGAGCAGTAGTAGCACCGGCAGCAGTGGCTCAGTCACCCCAAGATGTGCTAGTAATGCTCCTTCGTCGGAGGATGGAAGCCCGAATTCTAAGGCGATGAGTCCGAGTCGGAGCGGTACGAGTAGCAGCAGCAAGGACATGCCGCCTTTTCTTGTGATTTCCCGTCGTGAGGCCATCTTCTGCCTCCTCCCCCTCGCGACGGCGCTTTCGCTGCTGCTCCTCGCCTCTGCCGTGCGACATGGTAGTACTAGCATGGTTGTCTCGTCGCCGGACGACGTGGTTCCCGGGATCCGTGGTGCGACGGGCCTGCGACAGCTCTTGACGGCGCCGTACGACTACCGCGACGACGTCGCAGCAGCTCTACCGATGCCGCAAGGCAGCGACGACGAGAACAATCGAGCCGCTGGCAGACACGAAGCCGCGGTACTAAGCGCAAAGATGGTACTGGGATTGATGCCTGAGACCTCCCCCTCTTGGCAAGAGCCGGGCAAGCCCGATGACTCGGCGGCAGGGACAAGCTCTAGTGCGGCAGACGTCGCCGTCGGTTCCAGTTCCGAGATCGCTGATACTGCTGCTGCTGCTGCTGCGTCTTCCAGTGAGCCTGACGGCGGCAATGCTGGGAAACATGTCCTTGACGAGCGCCCTGACGATTCCCCTAGTACCACTTCTAGCAGTAATAATGCCACTACCAGCTGTAGTACCGCTACTAGTACTAGTAATCCTACCACTACCAGTGACAGTGGTGATGCTCTCTCGGATGTTGGTGGCGCCGGAAGCGGCGGGAGGGAGTGCAGGCGGCGGTCACGAACGGGTCATTGCGTGGCGGAGCTCTTCAGCCTCTACGACGATGCGTACCGGTACGTGCAAGAACTCCTTCTTTGATTCCTCGGAGCTCCTTGCTCTATCATTCTCTTTCTTTCGTTTTATCTCAGATATTGCCGGCCCTTGTAAGGTGCTCTTTTCCTCGTTTCTTGTCGAGATTCTTTGTATCTCACGCGAATTCGTTCATCTACGTTGTCGCTCTGCTGCTCCTTATTGGCAGATCGCTATGGCCCAGCCGCGTGGACCTCGTAATTCGCAGCCACGTGTCAAGCAGCTTCTTCCTGCTCGAGATGCTCTTTGACAGCATCGATCAGATGTGGCCACGTGGCATCGGTGACGTCATCCTGATCTTAGACGACGACGAGCGATTGGCCGAGGACCTCATCCCCACGTGGATCAAAGTCTACTACGAGCATAACAGCCTGAAGCTTCCGGGAAAGATCCTGCAGCAGTGGAGCTACCTATGGGCTGACAACTACACGACAGCCCCTTACGTGGCCTTGATTGATGATGACGTCATCTTCAACATGAAAGTAACGCCCGGGTTACTGTTCAACCTGACAAACGGCAAGCCGTACGTGATTGGCAGTGCACAGCGACAGCTGGACCACTGGTTACCATCCACCAAGTTTTTGGTTGGGGAAGACAAGTACTTCGCCAACTTCATGGTGCAGCTGCCGTTTCTGATGCCAACCAGCGTCTTGACAAAATTCAGGAGCCACGTGGCGAATCTGCACAAGGATAAGGGCGGCAGCTTCGACTCGGCTTTCAAGTGGTTCTCCAAGCATGGGCCGAAGTTTGAGCGGACCCAAATCGCCCACACTACCATTGGGAACTACATGTGGGCGTATGCTCATGATGAGGTGCACTGGGCCTTAGAATGGACCAATCACACGCCGATCCCTCGCGTCGGCGTGCATCTGCCCTACACGCAGCCGTTCCGAGTTGCCACGAAGCACAATGACAACGCGCCACGTGTCATCAAGACGTACGTCCAGGTGGCGGCTTACTACTCGCACGAGGGTGTGTGCCATGCGCTGCCTGCTGGGGAGCTCCCTGGTTGTGACGATGTGAACCCCTTTCCTCAGCGGCAGATATGGCAGTATGCCATGGATTGGTATGACTGGCCTGCTATTAAAAAGAAGAGGGCTAATGCTACTATAGTGTATGATCAGTACAGGAACGAGCTGGCGTGCATGTACTGGAAGGTAGCTCAGGCAGGTGGAGAGGAGCCCAGTGTGGTGGGGACAACTGTGCAGCTGAGAGGGGCAAATCCTGCAGGGAGTAGAAAACAGCTCCTAACATCTCTTCAGGGGTGTATCACCCCAAGGTCATAATCCAGGCAGGTTGAAATAATCAGTGATCAAGATGCCATGGGTGCACGAGATACTTGCACTGATGCCTTAGCGGGGCTTAAAGCCCGAGTCCCAAATTGCGAGGCGCGCTGGTCAAGCTTTTAAAACTTGAAGGTGAGGAGCATGAAAACTTGAAAGAAGCGCACCTGCATTTTGGGACTTTCGAGCTCCCACCAGGGGGAAGTCGAGGATTGGCTGTGTGTTACGAAAAAAACGAGATTGACGAAATATATCCTCTCGCCACAACCCAAAAACGGAACTCCTCCCCGTTGTTGGGCTGAGAAAAAGCCCTTAGGATTCTAGGACTAAACTCTGAGTAGGAATAATGTAATAGCGGAAGCGTTTTAATAATAAGTCTGTGAACCACCTTACGCTGGTATGTGAGGGCAAAGTAGATTGATTAAAACAAAGTGATACAAGCAGGCCCTCAGATTGGTTTTGGGGCACGCTGATTCGTCAGTGTTGGTCCCTGGAAAAAAACTTTCTGTCAGGGTTGGGTCCAAAAAAAACCCTGAAAAATCAGTGTTAAGGTACAAAAAACAACTTTCTATAGCTGTAACTGAAGAAAAGTTTTTCAAGGGCAAATCAGCGTTTTTTTTCCTGACTTCTGAGGGCCTGGATACAAGCTTTTATAAGAGTACAAGGAATACGAAGAGATACAGTTAATAACCGTTTTGCAATTGCTGTTGCGCTTCGATACAGTGACGACTCGGGCAACTGCTCAGTAACGAGTCAGCTGTTTGTCCTTGCTGTCCTGCTGTACTTGTCAGGTCAAAGGTCGCTGACCTTTGACTTTCGCGTAACCTCCAGCAGTTGCTCAACATCCGAGGGTTGACTCGCTGATGTTTCGCTGTGTTTCGCTTCGTTTATGACTTAGTGTTTCGACGCGACAGAGGCGCTTAAATCACTTGTTTCCAACACTCCCCTTCGCTTCTGGAGTGTCGCTGCTGGTGACGTGGCTCTGTCCAGTCAGCAGCATACAGTACTCAAACTTCTGCTTTCCGAGTTTCTTGGTCAAGTAATCAGCTGCCATCTCGGACGTGGGGCAGTAAGACAGCTCGAGTCTCCCCTTCTCGATCTCGTCCTTCACAAAGAAATATCGCAGGGCGATGTGCTTCGTCCTGTTCGCGAATCCATTTTTGTTGGCTATGCGAATTGCTGATTGGTTGTCGCAGAACAGGGAGAAGCTGGGTAACTGAGCCAGCTTCGCTTCCTCCAGGAGTTCGCGAAGGTACAATCCTTCCTTGGTGGCTGAGCAGAGTGCGATATATTATGCTTCAGCTGAGGAGAGGGCGATTAACTCCTGCTTGCTCGACTGCTAGGAGATAGGCCCGATAGGTTCGAGGCGATAGATGTAGCCGGTGCGCGAGCGTCTGTTGTCGGAGTCGCCAGCGTGATCGGCGTCGACGTAGCCGATTAACTTAGGTATCGAGGTTCCATTCTTGTGATAGGTCAGGCCGATCGTCGGAGTGCTAGCGAGGTAGTGAAGAGCGCGGTCGAGCTCCGCCATGTGTTCTGCCTCGGGCCTTTTGAGGTAGGTGGCGAGTTGACTTGCTGAGTACGATAGATCCGGACGGCAGGTGACGGCCGCGAAGAGGAGGCACCCCAACTTTCTCTGGTAATCGCGTATGCCTGCGGGCTTGAGCGGAGCGGAGCCTTCCTTGTGATTTCCTGCAGTGTAGCGGTATGGCGTGGAGATGGTGGTCGGGGTGAGTCCGAAGCGTTTGGCGATAGTGTCGGCATATTTCGCGGCGTTGAGATAGATCGCGCCTTCCTCTTCCTGGATGTTGAGGCCGAGGTATTGCGTGACGGTTGATGACACTGTGAGAGTGAGGTCCTGCTGCAGCTCCCCTTCAAACCAAGTACTGACGATGTCAGTCGAGCCGATGTAGAGCAAATCGTCCACGTAGACGATGAGCAGAATGTAGTCGTCACCTTTCGTGAGCCGGTACATGCCCTGGTCGTGTGGTAGCTGTCGGAATCCGATGCGGATGAGTCGAGCGTGTAGATACTGCTGCCAGAGTCTTGGAGCCTGTTTGATGCCGTACAGGGACTTCAGCAGCTGACAGACTTGGTTGGGCTCTCCGTTGGAGCCGTGTGGAAGTTCGACGAAGATTTCGGCGTCAACAGGTGCGTAGAGAAATGCATTGGTGACGTCAATTTTCCGCAACTTCTTCTTTTTCATGGCGGCGATCGCGAGAAAAATCCTAAGTGAAGTGTGCCGACTGACCGGGGCGAACGTCTCGGTGAAATCACGTCCGTGCTCTTGGTCGAAACCGCGCACGACCCAGCGCGCCTTAAACTTGTCGATGGTGCCGTCTGCCTTTGTCTTCACACGGAAGACCCATTTTCCGGTGAGTACCGTTTTGTTACGTGCCACGCCGATGGGAACGACTTTCCAGGTGTTCCGTTCTTCCAGTGCTTTCAGCTCCTTGTCCATGGCTTCGTGCCATTTTTCCCTATGCTCCCCCCCCAGAGCCTGCTGAACTGTGGCAGGCTCCTTAGGAATCTCCATGCCGTGGATCGCGGTGACGAGGCCAAGTATCTGGAATCAGCTCTGTGTGTAGCGGGGAAGTGTTGTATCCTCGGGATAAGCTGCTTCGTCACCTTCTTCTGGATCAGGTAAGAAATTGGGTCCTATGCGTTCGGCTTCGTTGGTGTTGACTCGGGCGGGTGTAACGTAACCGTTGTCGGCGAAGTCGTAGAAGACTTCGGCGTTGATGCTTTCGCGAGGGTTGTCATCTTCCATTGGAATATCCACCGAGCAGTAGGGAAGTGGTTCGGCTTCTTCCGAAGCTCCGTCCATGGTCTGCTCGTCCATGTCAGCTTCATCTTCTGCCGAAGCGAAGGCTCGGTCCCCACGAAATCCGCCTGTGACATCTCGTGAAGTCTCCAAGTTGTACAGGTACGTTGAAAGGGTGAGTCGCTCGTAGAAAATGACATCACGTGCTGCCACTGTTTCTTTTGAGTGGACGTCGAAAATCTTCCACGCGTTGTAATTCTTTTCAATGCCCAGGTGTAGTCCCCACTGTGCACGTTGGGAGAATCGGCCAGCGCGTGGAGCTGGGGGTCGGTACTGTACCATGCAGCCGAAATTTCGCAACATTTTTGTGCTGCCCAATTTTCCTGTCCACAGCAGATGCGGTGATGCGTTGTTCGGGAGCGATGATGACGAAAGCAAGTTGTGCAGCATCACGGCGTGGTCCATTGCCTCGGGCCACTGTTGGTTGGGTAGCCGCATGCCACGTAGCAGCTTGCGCATGGTGTTCTGAAGGGTCCTGTTCATTCTTTCTGCTACACCCTGCTGTTGATGGGCGTAGGGAAGGGAGATGAGCTGCTTGATTCCTTTTTCTGCCAGGTACTGCTTGAACCTCTGTGAGGTGTATTCTCCTCCTCCGTCAGACTGAAAACTCTTCAGCTTAACTCCCGATTCCCGTTCTGCTACTGGGAGCCAGGCTACGAATGCTTCGAAGGCCATGTCGCGGCTTGAAAGGTTGAGATGCCAGACATAACGAGTGGCGGCGTCGATGAACGTTATGGTGTAGTTGTATGCTCCTTGTCCAGGTTCGCGGTTGTACAGGATGTCGCTGTACACTTTCTCAAGTGGTGCATAAGCTGGTGCGCTCGGGTTGTGGTGAGAAACGAAGGGCTGATGCGGTAAGTCAGCTTCTGGGCAGGTGAAGCAGGTTCCTCTCATTCGTCGAAGTTCTCTCCCGTCGGGTAAGAGCAGTGAGTCTTTGTCAAGAACGCCTGCTCGTATCGTGTTGTTTAACGTCGTGTTGCTCGGATGTCCCATTCGTTTATGCCAGAGATCTTCGTCAGCGCGATGTCCGGGTGAGCGGCGGTACAAGTCGGAGTTGGAGTAGAACCCAGCGGTGTGGTTTGCACTTCGATGGACTTCTCGTGGAGTTGGGTTCAGCTGTTGCGCAGAAGTCGGTGGTGTGTTGTCGACGAAGACCGGTGCCATTGAAGGTCCTACGATTGGTGGCGATGTTGTCTCTGCTGCTGCCGGTGTTGTCTCTGCTGCTGCCGATGTTGTCTCTGCTGCTGCCGATGTTGTCTCTGCTGCTGCCGATGTTGTCTCTGCTGCTGCCGATGTTGTCTCTGCTGCTGCCGATGTTGTCTCTGCTGCTGCCGAGTGTTGAATCGTTGCTAATGCTCTTGTTCGTTCTGCCTCAGGAATAGTATGTGAATACCAGAAGCCTTCGGGACTGAAGTCAGGATCAAGATCCGGTGGGTGCGTCCAGGAGGTGAAGGTGACGATTCCGTCGCTTTCGGCGGTGCCTAAGTCTGGAACAAAGTCGAGGACGAACACGTTGTTCTTTAGCACGGCCTTGCCGATGTAGAGTCCGCCTTTCCCGTGGTACAGCTTGAACTCCTGAGTGGTGCTGTCTGCTTCGAGATGGATGCCTTTCGTCATCAACTGGCTGACGCTCAGTAATTTGTAGCCGAGTCCCTCCGCGATTAAAACCTTTGACATCTGTAGTATAATGTTTGTCTCCCTTGACTGAAGTTGAACCACGCCTTGTCGTCGTGTGCGCAGGTTCTGGTTGTTGGCGACGGTGATCACGACTTCCCGTTGAAGTTGGTGTTCCCGTTGAACGAAGCGACCCGAGGAGCACATATGCTGCCCGCAGCAACTGTCCAAGAACCAGGTATCTTTCCCGGACGGCTCACTTTGGGCGATGGTTGCGTATGTCGGGTTCGGCTCCAGTGTCTCGCGGCGAGGAGTGCGTTCTTCGAGTTGTTCTTCTGGTGAGTAGTACGGTGGTGATTCAGTGACGCAGGAGTCTGACAATCTTGCCATGCAGCTGACGATGTTTCTTGCTCCTTGTGCAGATTGTGTTGGCGATGCTGTTGAAGACTGCGACTGGCTTGTGGAGTGCGCCTGTGTGGACGCTACCTGACTGCTTGAAGGGCGAAGTTGACGTTGTGGTGGTGTTGATTGCTGTCGATTCGGGCAGTGTGTGCGAGGGTGCCCTGAAGTTTTGCAGATATACAGAACGGAGGTACGGGTTTTGGTTGATGCCGGTTGTTGTTGTTGTTGTTGTTGTAGCGCCGTTGGGTGTGAAACGCAAATTCGGGTACTGACGTTTTCTTCTTGTGTCGCTCCTCTTGCAGGTCCATGTCTTGCTGCTCAGCGTGAATTTCGGCGCAGAGTGCTGCTTCGGAGATCTTCCCGTGAGCTCGAAGTATGGCGCGAGTGGAGCGCCAATTGTTAGAATGAACAAGTGTGTGTGAACTAACAAGATTGGGAGTACAAGTAGGAAACCCTAGAATGTTGTACCCCCTAAGGCTAAACCCACTATAGCCTACACAATGTAAACATATAATGTTTGACACACCCCCATAGGCTAAGTGGGGGAGAGCAAGGGGTCACAAGACCAGTCAAAGCAAAGAAAAACAAGCTCAGGGTGGATCTCAAGGATGCCACACAAATTCCGAGCACGAGCAAGTGGTCACAAGACCAGTTCACATGCAGTTTGATAATATAACAAGAGGTACAGTGATCACAACCTAGCAAGTGTAAGCATGCAGGTATATATATAGAGATCACAGTACAAGCAGAGTCAAGAAGTGAGCAAGTGAGGGACAGTAGGCACAAGGCCTAGAACAGTACAGAAACGCTGATGATCACAAGGCTGAAGCGCCTTGGTGAACACATCAGCAGTGTTGGCCCAAGTGGCCACGTACGAAAGACGAAGCTGACCACGCTGCTGCAGCTCTCGAGCAAGGAAGTAGCGCAGAGCGATGTGCTTCGTTCTGTGCTCCAGTCTGTGCTCCTGACACAAGGCAATGGATGCCTTGTTGTCGACGTACAGCACTGGAGGAGAACGAGGCCGCTCTCCAAGGTCGGTCAGCAAGTAGGTGAGCCAGCGTAGCTCCTGGGCAGCCATGGCTGTGGCGTGGATCTCAGCCTCACAACTGGAGCTGAGAACAGAGGAAGAGCGTGTAGAACGCCAGGAAACAGAACCAGAGCCAAGGCTGAAGGTGTAACCCTGAGACGACCGCTGCGTAGCCTGGTCGTCAGCCCAAGAAGCGTCTGAGTGTCCAGTGAGGACAACGTCGCGCCGTCCTCCAAGCACAAGCCCCATGCCCGACGTACTGCACAAGTAGCGCAACACCCTCTTAGCGGCATCCATGTGCTCCTTCCGGTGACGGCCAGGAGCAACATAGCGTGCTAGGATGCTAAGAGGGTATGCAAGGTCAGGTCGAGTGCAGGTCATCAGGTACATGAGGCAGCCCACAAGCTCTGGATACGGGCCACACGGCTCTACGGACTCATCCGAAGGCAGAGCTGAGAGCGAGTGACCAGTAGGCAGAGGAGTGGGCTGAGGCGAGGAGTACGTGAAGCGGAAGCGCTGAAGGACCTGCTGCACCATGTGTGACTGAGTCAAGGTGATGGTGCGCTGTGCTCTGTCTCGGGTGATCCGCAAGCCAAGATAGCTTGTCAGCTCACCCAGGTCTGTGCACGTGTGTCTCTTCTGCAGCTCCGACTTCACGTGGGCGAGTGCCTCAGTGTCAGCAGTAGCAAAGACCAAGTCGTCGACGTACACGAGAACGTAGAACGGCGGCAGAGTGGTGTCGGTGCGTAGAAACAGCGACGGGTCAGCAGTAGAAGGAGCAAACCCAAGAGCCGCAAGCGTAGTCCTCAGTGTGTCGTGCCACTCACGGGGTGCCTGGCGGAGACCGTAGACTGGCCGCCGGAGGCTCCACTGGGTACCAGGAGGGAACGACCCAGTGAAGCCAGGTGGGCGGCGCAGCCAGATCTCCTCGTGTAGGCTGCCCTGTGGGAACGCAGTGCTGAAGTCAAGAGAGTGGAGCTCGTAGTCACGATGAGCAGCGACGTGCAGCAGAACCCGAAGAGTGGTCATCTTCGGGGTCGGGGAGAAGGTCTGGAAGAAGTCAACTCCCTCTCGCTGACTGAATCCTCGAGCAACGTAACGCGCCTTGAAGACAGGCGGAGCACCCGGCGGCCGCTTCACCCTGAAAATCCACATGCCACTGACGATGTTCGCCCCAGGTGGGGGAACCTCGTCGACGTAGGTGCCTGTGGACTTCCAGGAAGCCATCTCTGCGTCCATGGCTGTCTGCCACTGAGAGGAGTAGAGACCCTCCATCGCCTCTGCGTAGGAGCGTGGGGTCGGGATGTCTGGTGCATCCGGGTCTCCCTCAGGGGCAATCAGCATGGACACGAGATGAGGTAAAGCAGCAGCAAAGCACTCAAACTCCTCCTGTCTGTCCTCAAGGACGTCCGTGCCAAGAGCACACTCACCCCCGACGGACGGAGGACAGACAGACTCAGACTCAGCAACAAGGCTAGCGGCGTAGTCTAGACGACAGGCGGCAGCAAAGTCCACAAGCTCAGCGACTAGAGCAGACGCAGCAGAGGACTCAAAGGTAGGGTCAGTGACAACAGTGGCAAGGAGACGCACGACAGTAGGACTGGCAGCACGAGTAAGGTCTGACGGCGGGTCAGCAACGTCAGGAAGAGAGGACGCAGGAGGAGACGGCAGAGGGACACGCTTCGGAGCAGTGGAAGGACGCATGGTCATATAGTGAGTGCCAAGGACAGGAGGAGGACGCTGACGCGGAACACGACGACGAGTGCGGGCAGCGCGGACAGGCGACTCTGGACGAGGCTCAGGAGACGCAGGACTAGACTCAGGCGACGGAGGACGAGACTCAGGCTCACGACGCTCCGTAAGACTACCCGTCGGCGCAGTGTAAGGAGAAGGGGCAGGCAGCGGAGAGGCAGACTGTAACTGTGACTGCGACTGGACAGACGGTGGACTCAGTAGGGGAGGAGAAGGACCAGTAGAGGGCGGGAGACCAAGAACCTGCTGAAGGAGCGGAACGTAGTACGGCCGCGGCCGCTCAGCACCTCCAGCTCCAACCCCCTCAGCAGGCCCAGTCCCAGCAGCTCCAGTACCTCCAGTACGAGCACCTCCAGGACCAGCGGCTCCAGCAGCTCCAGCAGCACCAGTACCAGCAGCACCTCCAGCAGCGCCAGCAGCACCGCCAGCAGCAGCAGCACCTCCAGCAGCTCCAGCAGCGCCAGCAGCACCTCCAGTAGTAGCAGCACCTCCAGCAGCTCCAGCAGCACCAGCACCAGCAGCACCTCCAGCAGCGTCAGCAGCACCAGCAGCACCTCCAGTAGTAGCAGCACCTCCAGCAGCTCCAGCAGCACCAGCACCAGCAGCACCTCCAGCAGCGTCAGCAGCACCAGCACCTCCAGCAGCTCCAGCAGCACCAGCAGCACCAGCAGCAGCAGCAGCACCTCCAGCAGCTCCAGCAGCTCCAGCACCAGTAGCACCTCCAGCAGCGCCAGCAGCACCGCCAGCAGCAGCAGCACCTCCAGCACCAGGGTCCGCGACACTAGGAGCGCCACTCCGGAGACTGCAGCGCCGAGCGTACCACTCTCGGAGCCGCTGGGGAGAGGGCAGCTCCCGCCTAGGAGGAGAAGTACTAGCACCAGCTCCAGCAGCACTCCTAGCTCCAGAAGCCCCTCTCCTGAGGCTGCAGTACTGTAAGTACCACTCACGCAGCTGCTGTGAGGAGAGAGCTCCTCCAGGTGTAGCACTCACAGGCTCAGCACCTCCAGACTAAGCACCCCCAGACTCAGCACCCGCAGGCTCCGCACCCCCAGGCTCAGCACCCCCAGACTCCGCAACCCCAGGCTCCGCACCCCCAGGCTCCGCACCCCCAGGCTCCGCACGCTCAGGCTCAGCACCCCTAGCAGGACGAGAGTCGACAGCTACCTCGACAGGCTCAACCGGGTCTACCTGGGACACACCTGAGGGAGCGGCACCCTGAGGGGGGAGGGGGTCTACCACAGCAGCACCTGGCGCGAGGAAGAGAGGCGGGGGGGGGAGTGGGGCAGTGCGGTAGGGGAAGAGGCGGTAGTAGGGCACCGACTCGTCAAAAGTGACGTCCTGAGAGGGCAGGACACGGCGCGAGGTGGCGTGGTAAAACTGCCAACCAGACGCGTCCGGGACAAAGCCAAGGAAGACACAAGGAACAGCACGGGAGGAGAGCTTGTCCGCGGACGTATCGCGGACAAAAGCTCGAGATCCCCAGACCCGGAAACGCGACGCATCGCCAACCTCCCCCTTCCACAGCAGTGTGGGCGAGGTCTCCGGCAAGGAGACACGGGGCCAGAGGTTGAGCTGATGCGCAGCGTACCGGACCGCAAACGGCCACAGAAAGTGGGGGGCAGCCGCATGGATCAAGGAGGTACGAGCGACCTCCATGACCAAGCCAATGCGGCGCTCAGCAACCCCATTCTGCTGTGGAGAGGCCGGAAGCGTGAACGACTGGCGGATGCCGTGCTCCGCACAGTAGGCTGCCAAGAGGTCGGAGGAGAACTCACCACCTCTGTCAGAGTGCAGACGCAAGACAGGAAAGTCCGAGTGGAACCGCTCGCTGAGCTGGAGACGAGAAGCGCGGATCCAAGGGATCAAAACATCAGGGACCTCACCCTTGGTGCGCAAGGGGAAGACCGTGGTGTAGCGCGAGTAGTCGTCAACAACGATCAGGAAGTACCTCTCCTGACCCTGTCCACGGACGCGGGCTGGGCCCCACACGTCCATGTGGAGCGTCTGCAAGGGAGCAGTCGTCGGGGGAAACGAGGAGGAGTGAGGAGTGGCGCGCTGCCGCCCCTCGACACAAGGAAGACAGGGAGGAGCAGGCGAGGGTGGGAGGGGAGGGAGTACCCGGGGAAGACCAGAGACAAGGTACCGTTTGTGCATGGCACGAAGGCGCTGCACTGATGGGTGACCAAGGCGGTGGTGCCAGAGGACGGTCTCGTGTGCTAGAGAGCGACACGAGCAGGGGGCAGACAGCTGACCTGAAGCAGACGCAGACGCAGCTACCTGAGGGGAATCAGTGGTCAGTGTGTACAGGTCCGACCCCGGCTGCCGAGTGAAGGTAGCCAGGTGACGGCCCGTCCGAGCACACGTGCAGTGTGTCACGCGCTCGTAGGCAGGGGTGAACTGGTGGACACCCCCGTCCTGGAGCGCACTACCCGCCACCAAGTTCGTAGAGAACGAGGGGAGGTAGAGACCTGACAGTGTGCCCGACGGGACCGCAGGACAAGGGAGAACAGTAGAGGAGGTCGCAATGACCGGACCCCCAGAGGGGTCAGCGAGGGAGACTGCAACCGGCCGAGCAAGCTGCTCAAGGGCAGTGCGGTCACGAAAGAAACAGCCGGAAGCGCCTGAGTCCAGTGTGAAGGTGTGCAGTGCCTCAGTAGACGCAGTACCAGAGGGCTCAGACTCACGAGTACCTAGAGCAGCAGCCTCACCAGCACCTGGGGCACCAGACACACGAGCACCTAGTGCAGCAGCCTCACCAGTACCTAGAGCAGTAGACTGGATACCGGGGTCAGGCGGCACACACAGGTGACATGCACTCTCAGCACTAGTAGACAATGCATACATGGCAGTGAGGATAGCATCATAGTCAAGAGCATAGATATCTGCCCTCTGCCTAAGCAGCTCCACCCAGTCGGGGAGCTCAGCGTCGTCGCCAAACTCTGTACGCCAAGCATCGCCCAGATGGGCGAAGCAGTGGGACTCTGTGTGACCACGTGTCCCGCAAGGCTGACCAGTCCGGACACCTGTGCGAATGACGTACGGGCAGCGAGCAGTACTCAGTGACCCTCTACTCTGAGCGTACCACTCACGAAGCTGCTGGGGCGGAAGAGCCTCGCGTAGACGACGCGGCTGCTGCACCGGGCCACTACAAGAAACTCCCGAACTACCCACTCCAGGACGACTCCCACTACTGCCACCCCGACAACCCCAACTGGCGTACCACTCACGAAGCTGCTGGGGCGTGAGGGGCACACGCGGACGGCCCTGGACCTGCATCTGGCCACGCCAGGAGCAGCAGTAGAAGCAGTAGCAGCAGCAGTAACAGCAGTAGCAGCACGGGCAGGGCAGTGCTCACCAGTGGTGGGAAGGGCAGGCGTACGAGCGAGGCGACTGCGGGGCCGTCACAGCGGCCGCTCCAGGGGCGGCTGGTCCAGGGGCGGCTGCTCCAGGGGCCAGGGGCGGCTCCTGCAGTGGCAGCTGCTCCAGGGGCGGCTGCTCCAGTGGCCAGGGGCGGCTGCTGCAGGGGCGGCTGCTCCAGGGGCGAGGGGCGGCTCCTGCAGTGGTGGCTGCTCCAGTGGCCAGGGGCGGCTGCTGCAGGGGCGGCTGCTCCAGTGGCCAGGGGCGGCTGCTGCAGGGGCGGCTGCTCCAGGGGCCAGGGGCGGCTGCTCCAGAGGCCAGGCGCGGGTTAGGTCAGGGCGACTCAGCGGGCAGGGGCGACGCGCGGGCAGGGGCGACGCGGCGGGCAGGGCGACGCGGCGGGCAGGGCGACGCGGCGGGCAGGGGCGACGCCGTGGGCAGGGCGACGCGGCGGACTGGTGGCGACGCCGCGGGCAGGGCGACGCGGCGAGCAGGGGCGACGCCGCGGGCAGGGGCGACGCGGCGGGCAGAGCGACGCGGCGGGCAGGGGCGACGCCGCGGGCAGGGCGACGCGGCGGGCAGACGGCGACGCCGCGGGCAGGTGGTGACGCCGCGGACAGGTGGCGACGCCGCGGGCAGGGCGACGCGGCGGGCAGGTGGCGACGTCGCAGGCAGGTGGCGACGCCGCGGACAGGTGGCGACGCCGCGGGCAGGCGGCGACGCCGCGGGCAGGGCGACGTGGCGGGCGGCGAGAGCCTGCAGGGGCGGCGCGCGGTCGGGCAGAGGCTGCGCGGCGGGTCTGCAGGGGCGGCTCTCGGGCCTGACGGGTCTGCAGAGGCGGCTCTCGGGCCTGACGGGCCTGCAGAGGTGGCTCGGGGGCCTGACGGGTCTGCAGGGGCGGCTCTCGGGCCTGACGGGCCTGCAGAGGCGGCTCGGGGGCCTGACGGGTCTGCAGAGGCGGCTCGGGGGCCCGACGGACCTGCAGGGGCGGCTCGAGGGCCGTACTAGCTTGCAGGAGGCAGCGCGAGGGCTGCAGGACGGCACGCGGGCAGACCGAAGGGCGGGGCGCGCGAGGGCGCACTAGCAGAAAAAGGAAAAGGGGCGCACGAGGGCGCACGAGCAGAGAAAGGCGCACGAGGGCGCACGTAAGGTAGGGCGCACGAGGGCGCTTCTAGCGGAATAGTGGGCCCGTAGGAGAAAGCGGTCCTAGGTAGCAACCTAGGCTCGTGATACCATGTTAGAATGAACAAGTGTGTGTGAACTAACAAGATTGGGAGTACAAGTAGGAAACCCTAGAATGTTGTACCCCCTAAGGCTAAACCCACTATAGCCTACACAATATAAACATATAATGTTTGACACCAATGAGGACCAAGACCGCCAATAACAACTGTGACGAAGGCGTCTTCCGATATCGACCCTCCACATCGAAGGAGTTTGTCGCGCAATTCGCGGCAGCGACTGATATACGCCATCCCCTTTTCGCCCGGTTTCATTTCCACTGTTGTCAGTTGTGCCATTAACCGGCTCTGATTGACGCTGCCTGTTGCCTGATACAGGTTCTTCAGGTGGTTGTACGCAAGCTCGCCAGAGTTCCCGTATCCCCGGTAAGACCGAATGTTCTGCTGCTGGTTCGGTGTGACGTTGCGCAGTAGGATTGTGTACGCCATCATGGACTGATATGTGTACTGCTGCTTGTCGTATTGCGTCCCGTGCGTCGGATATGGCAGGGACCCGTCGAAGAAGCCAAGAATCTGCGCGCCTTCCATCATTAACTCGAATTCGAATGACCAGGTAAAGAAGTCTTTTCCGTCGAACGGTCTTGATGTCTGCAGTTTTAAGACGTGCGCAAACTGCGACTGAACTTGAAGTGCATCCAAAGTCTTCTCTTGCTCAGGTGAAGGCTGCTGGCGCGGCATGAAACTGACGGAGCCGCGCTGGGGTTCGTACGGGGCGAAGGTAGGTTGTTGCTGATTTCCTCGCGCGTAGGATGAACCGTCGAGGCTCATCGGCGTCACATCGTTGTTGTTGTTGCTGTTGTTTGACTGCGCAGGTGCCCCTTGCTGGTGTTGTTCGTAGAACGACATGAAGGAGAAGAACTTCTCCATCATGCTTGGGTCGAAGCCCGGGGCTTGATTTGCGGGAGTTTCGGTGGATCCAGCTGCTGGTCTTGTTGCTGTGCCCTCCTCTGTCTGTAGGCCAGAGGCAGGAGGTGGAGTAGGAGTAGTACCGGGAGAGCCGTTAGAGGAGCTTCTCTCCTTCTGTGTTGCCATGCCTTCTGATGTTGTGGGTGTCTTGATAGTAGTTGAGTTTGCCCTGATAGCTCTCATACCATGTTGGGCTGAGAAAAAGACCTTAGGATCTTTCCAGGACTAAACTCTGAGTAGGAATAATGTAATAGCGGAAGCGTTTTAATAATAAGTCTGTGAACCACCTTGCGCTGGTATGTGAGGGCAAAGTAGATTGATCAAGCTTTTATAAGAGTACAAGGAATACGAAGAGATACAGTTAATAACCGTTTTGCTATTGCTGTTGCGGTTCGATATAGTGACGACTCGGGTAACTGCTCAATAACGAGTCAGCTGTTTGTCCTTGCTGTCGTGCTGTACTTGTCAGGTCAAAGGTCGCTGACCTTTGACTTTCGCGTAACCTCCACCAGTTGCTCAACCTCCGAGGGTTGACTCGCTGATGTTTCGCTGTGTTTCGCTTCATTTATGACTTAGTGTTTCGACGCAACAGAGGCGCTTAAATCACTTGTTTCCAACACCCGTCAACCTTTTAAAAGTTGTGCAATTTGGTAAGGTTCTTTACCAGTCACTTTTGTACCTTAGTCTGGGTTTTGTGCAATCATTGTACCATGTTATACCTTTTCCTTTAGTATGTCAATGTTACGAGTGCAATTGAGCGAGCGAGCGAGAACTGCACAATCGAGGGAAGGAATGAGCAAAGACTACATAGCGAAGCTAGCGTGGTAACGGTAACGCGAGAATTGGGGTGCGCTACGGGCCTAACGCCGAGGTTGGGAAATGTCGAGGCGGAGGTCCGGAGCGCGGGTTACCAACCGAACCGTCAGGTTGAGTCGCGTCGTGAACAGTGGCGGGAACAGTGGTCGAGGCGAGTTTCGCGAGTGGTAACGGTGTGTCAAACTGCATGTTTGTGTTCTCTCTAGGCTATAGTGGGTTAGCCTATAAGGGGTACAACACTTTAGGGTTAGGTACTTGTACTCATGCATGCTACCTAGTCCATCATTCCTGCCTGCTTATTCTAACATGCTATCAGAGCAGGTCGACCCTCCTTGGTCGATCCTGTGGATGGGCCCACCCTACTGCTTCCGCTGCTATTCTGTTAGTCGCGCGCCCCGGGCGCGCGACATTTTTCAGCCCGCCGCGCGCCCCGTGGTGCGCGGCGGTTTTCTGCCCCCCGCGCGCCCCGTGGTGCGCGGCGGTTTTCTGCCCCCCGCGCGCCCCGGGGCGCGCGGCGGTTTTCTGCTCGGCGCGCCGCCCCGTGCACCCGTCGCGCCGCCCCCGTGCACCCGTCGCGCCGCCCCGTGGGACCCGCGCGTCGCCCCCGTGGACCCGCGCGTCGCCCCCGTGGACCCGCGCGTCGTCCCCGTGGGACCCGCGCGTTGCCCCCGTGGACCCGCGCGTTGCCCCCGTGGACCCGCGCGCCGCCCCTGTGGGACCCGCGCGCCGCCCCGTGCCCCCGCGCGCGCTGCCCTGTGGCTCCCGCGCGCCTCGGGGGGTGGCGGGCGTGAGTGATCGGCTGCTCCTCCTCCTCCTTTCTCTCCCACTGCTGCAGCTGCCGCTGAGGGGGGGATGGTGTGGGAGCTGAGTGTGAGGATCTGGTTCAGGAAAGATAAATCTATTGAATGATTCACCTGGGTACAACACGAGGCTATATATAGCATCGACACAAGGCCAGTTACCCAGGTGTTACGCGGATGTTCTGAGGGTCGCGAAGCGTCCCGAACAGAACCTTCCCGAACTCAGTAGAAAGCAATTCGGTGGAAACCGAATAGGCTTGAGTTCGGTACACGTAACCTGGTTCGGTGCTATAACTATAATAACATATAGGAATGCACCAAACCTAGGAAATCAAGCATATCTATGCATGATAAATAAAACCTAAGCTAGTAATAGCATAATAAAGTCCAGGCAAGCTAGCAAAGCCAGCATAAGCCGTCGTACTCTCACACGTCCCCCCCTCAAAGCTGGGTGGCGTGAGAAACACCCTGCTTGACAAGATAGTCCTTGAGAGCACGGCGTGCGTTGCCCATATAAGCTTCTGCAACCCAACTGTCCTCCGATGGGTCATATCCCTTCCAGCATATCAGGAACTCGAGCGTGTTGCCACGTCTGCGTCGATGAGCGAGCACTCGTTCCACCTCGTACGCTGGTTCATCCTGTACGAAAACAGGTGGTGGTGGCGGTAACTGTCGTCCCTGTAACTGTTGGTTGGGGTCCTTGTAGGGCTTCAGTAGCTGAACATGGAAAGCATTGTGAAGCTTCCAAGTAGTAGGTAAGCGCAAGCGGAATGTTACTAGTGTCACCTGTGCCTCAACGTGAAAAGGACCACAGAAGCGAGGCCGGAGCTTGGATGGTAGGTGAGACAGGTTCAAGTTGCGCGTGTCAAGAAGCACCTGATCTCCGACTGCTACTGAGTGATCACGTCGCTGGCGATCGGCATACTGCTTCTGGGAGTTCTGCATCGTGGTGAGACGTCGCTGACTCTTCTCCCATAGCTGCTGCATGGTGGTGACGAAGTCATGTGCGGCTTGGACGTGTGCCGGTGTGGTTGGCTGCTCTGGTGTAAGTGGTTCCCGTCCATAGCACAGGAAGAAAGGAGATTTCCCTGTGGCCGCATGTGACGCGTTGTTGTAAGCGAACTCAGGTATCGGTAACTGTGAATCCCAGTGGCTGACGTCGTCTTTGCAAGCGGTGCGCAGTAACTGTTCAACCACCTGATTGAGTCGCTCTGTCTGTCCGTCAGTCTGGGGGTAGTATGCTGAAGACATTGCAAGCTTTGTCCCCAACAAACCCATAAGCTCCTTCCAGAACTTACTGGTGAATTTTGGGTCTCTGTCTGAGATGAGTGTAGCGGGGATGCCGTGGATGGTGATGATGCGGTCGAAGAAGAGGTGAGCAGTTGCTTCAGCTGTAGCCGTGGCGTTGGTCGGGATGAAGTGACCCATTTTAGAGAACTTGTCGATCACCACGAGTATAGCGTCATGCCCTCGTGAGGTCGAAGGAAGTCCCGTGATGAAGTCGAGGCTAACGACTTGCCATGGCTGCTCTGGTACGGGTAGAGGCTGAAGTAACCCTACTTTTTTCTGCTTGCTACTCTTCATCCGCTGGCACGTGTCGCATGAGGCGACAAACTGCTGCACGTCTGCTGCCATCCCGGGCCAGTAGTAATACTTCGCTATTCCCGCTAACGTCATGTTGCTCCCGAAGTGTCCCGCGTATGGTACGTCATGAAACTCCTCCAATAGGATCTGCCGTAGCAGGGCGTAATTCGGTACCCAAATCTTTCCTGATCCCTTTCTTACAGCTAAGTCCTTCTCCCACTGTAACAGCTTCTTACTGAGGTAGGCGATGGGCTGCAAACTGCGTCCGTGATGCTGCATCAGTACTGCTCCGACTGCTTGGTCACTAGCATCTGCTTCCACCACGTAGTCTCTGTCTGGATCCGGTAGGATGAGTACTGGCGCTGTAGTCAATGCTGTCTGTTTGTTCAGTGCGCGGTAGTCGTTGCACATCCGTAAACTACCGTCTGGCTTTGGAGTGAAGAGAACTGGTGCACCGTAGGGAGAGGTGGATTGCCGGATCAGTTGTCTGTCCAGTAGCTGCTCCATGGCTTGCTGTTGAGGAGTATCCCATTTGTAGGGCGTATCCTTTATCAGTAGGTCGGTCAGTGGCGCTGCTGTCTTAGCGTACTGTGGCACGAACCTGTTGTAGTAGTTGGCGAAGCCTAGGAACTGCTGCAACTCCTTCACGTTCTCAGGAACATTCCCTATATCCGTCCAGCTTCGCAGCTCCACTCGTTTCCCGTTGTTGTAGATGCACGTTTTCCTGTTGACCCAGTCGATCTCGGGGTTGAACCGCTTCAGAAAATCACGCCCCAAGATGAAATCTAATCCCTTGATGTTCGTGATCGGCAACGTCGGCTTCCACCTCAACGCCCCTATCTGCAGCTGCAGTGTTGACTCGCCGTGGATGGGAAGCTTCGTACCGTCCACCATCGTTGCTGTAAACTGGGTCTCCTCCGATGACTCTCCAATTTTCTCCAACGTCCCGCGGTCGCACACCGAGTGGGACGCACCACTGTCCACTAGGACCTGGAGGCGACGCCCGTTGCAGATCACCTCGAGGAGTAGTGGCTGCTGCTGCTCCGAGTAGACGTAGATGGTATCGCTTATGGGATCGTAGGGTACGTCGAATATGTCATCCCTAGGTCCTGCGCTCGAAGATGCAGCTTCAATATCAGGTATCACCTGAGTACGGTTAGAAGGATTTATCCGAGGCCAGTATAGCTTCTCCTGAGCCTGGAACCTTCCCCTAAGCCTTTGCAGCTGTGTAGGCTTCATCTGTGGGGAACAGGGAGCCTTTAAACAGTGCTGCTGGGAGAGAATATTAACTCCTCGGAACGCTCGACCCGTATTAGCGCTCTGGAGTAGGGTCCCCATATTACCCGGTACCGGTTTAATTCCGGACTCTCCCTTAATAAAGGCATGAAACCGACGAGAAGTAATATTCTTACTTGTCGGGTGTACGGCTAGAGTTTCCCGGTCGGTGCAGGGTTTTGTTTCGCGGATCCTCCTTTAGTCTCGGCGATTTCCCCTGGTGCCGGCTAGTCGTGACGTTTTAAATTCGCGCCACCATATTCTCCTTTTTTCGCCCTCTCCGAAGTTGCCACGTTGTCCGTTTTCTGCTTCGGGGGTGCTGCACTGTTCTTGTCCCTTAGCTCCGCACGCCTTCTCTTCATTTTCCAACACGCCAAGATACGATGTCCTGTAGCGCCGCAAAATTTGCACGTCTCATTTTTTGCTAGCCGCTGCTCCACATCGCCCTCGTCGTTCTCCATCGGGTCGGCAGTCGTGGGTGGTGCCAATCGCCCCATGCCACTAGTTGGCTTGTTGCGTCGTGTTCCGTAGTAGCTACTGTTCAACGTGTCGAACTGTTTGATCAGTGCTGCCCGAAACTGCGCCCACGTCCCCTCGCCTTGGACTATTCTGTTGTTGATCCACTCTAGAGCTGGGCCTCGTAACAGTGTTGCTGCGAGCCGTATGCGCATTGCGTCTTGGTTGAGCGTCGTGCATCCAACGGCTTCGAAGTATATTTCGAGTTCAGCTACAAATCGACGAACGTCGTTCCCTTTAAAACCAGGGTGCACATTCAACGCGGTTCGGCTTGAGATGTTGGGAAGGGGGTTTGGAGAAAAACAGTGATTGGCTCACGAGGGGCGACAAAAAAATGATTCCGCTAGAGCTTCGGGCATTTCGTAGGTGGCGGGAGGGGGTGAAATGGCGGGAGTGGGTGAAACCGAATGGCGGGAGGGATGAAACAGATTGGCGGGAGGGGGGGGAAACGAAATTGCGGGGGCGTGGGGAAACGAAATTGCGGGGGAGGGGGGAAACGAATTTCGACTTGAAGGGGTTGAAAGCACACCTCGTAACCCACTCAGTCAAGGGATAACCTTTGATGCACATTCAGCTGAATGTGCACCCCGGTTTTAACTGTAGGATCGAACGCCTCCGGTAGCCTCAGCTTCACTGCTTTGAGGTTAACTGTAGCTGCTGCCGTTGTTGCAGGTAGAATTGTTGGTGTCGCCGCCGCTGCTTCTGCTGCTGCTGCTGCTATCGCAGCGTTCGCTGCTGCTGTGGCGGTTGCCGACTGGTTCGCAAGGAGTTTTTCAAGTCGTGGGAGCGCCGCACGTATCTGCTTATGCTCAGCACGTAACTCCGCGATTTTCCGTACTGAAATATCTCTTTTTCCCTCCATTTGGCGATTTACCGGAAGATGCGCGACGCAAATAATCGAATTTTAGGTGCTGGTCAACTTACTGCGAGTCGAGTTGACTGTAGAATCGACGAGCGCGAATTCTGTAGGTCTCGTAAATCTCCCTTAGTCGAAATTCACGTTCGATCTCGGCCGTTGAGAAGGAACTCGATCCGACGCTCCAAATTCCAACGTTTTTGGGCGAAATTCTCTGGGCCGTTGAGATGAAACTCGATCGAACGGTCGAAACTCCAACGAAATCAAGCATATCTATGCATGATAAATAAAACCCAAGTTAGTAATAGCATAATAAAGTCCAGGCAAGCTAGCAAAGCCAGCATAAGCCGTCGTACTCTCACACTGAGGGAGTGGTGCTAGGGATGCAGAGGGGGATGTGAAAAGGGGGTTTGGGGCAATGGGGGGAGGTTGAACGGAGCTAGCCGTCGTGAAGTCTGTTGCTCCAGTTGCCCGTGAGTCCGTTGCGCCAGGAGCCTGTGTGCCAGTTGCTCCAGTCGCCCGTGGGTCAGTTGCTCGTGCCAGCGAGCAGAGCCAGTTACTCTAGTTGCCCGTGTGCCAGTTGCACCAGTTGTTCGTGCGCCACTCCAGTTTGCGTCGTGTGCCAGCAGCTTCAGTGGCCGCCCACCTCCTCCTGTTCTCTCCTGGTCCCTCCTCCTCCTCACTTGCCCACTGTTTCTGCCACTAGGCTTTGCTTGTGAACTGGTCCTACGACTGCTTGTTGTGTTGGCTATCCCCCACTTCGCCTATGGGGGTGTGTCAAAATGTTATTTGCTGTGTAGGCTGTAGTGGGGTACTCAACAGAGAGTACAACCCTTCTAGGGTTCCTATATGTATCCCACCTGCCTGCTAGTGCAAACCCCCTCTTCTGTTCTTACCATTCCTGCCTGCTGATTCTAACATGGTATCAGAGCGCGGGGTGGGGATGCTGGAATGATGGACTATGTAGCATGCATGAGTACAAGTACCTAACCCTAAAGTGTTGTACCCCTTGTAGGCTAACCCACTATAACCTAGAGAGAACACAAACATGCAGTTTGACACACCCCCATAGGCTAAGTGGGAGATAACAAACACAACAGACGGTCACAAGACCAGTCAAGCAAGAGAACAAGCAAAGCAAAGCAAAGCTCAGGGTGGATCTCAAGGACACCACACAATCTGAGCACAAGCAAGCGGCCACAAGGCAGTTCACATGCAGAGTTATAATAGCAAGGCAGTACACTGATCACAACATAGCAAGAGTAAACAAGCAGGTATAAAGATATATATCAGAGTACAACAAGAGCAAGTCAAGCAACCAGCAGGTGAGGCAGAGTGGGCACAAGCCCAAGAGCAGTGCAGAAACGGTGATGATCACCAGACTCAAGGGCCTTGGTGAAGACATCAGCAGTGTTGGCCCGAGAGGCCACGTAAGCAAGGCGCAGCTGACCACGCTGATGCAGCTCACGTGCAAGGAAGTAGCGAAGAGCAATGTGCTTCGTTCTGTGCTCCAGTCTCTGCTCGCGACACAAGGCAAGCATTGCCTTGTTGTCGACGTACAGAACTGGAGGAGAACGAGGCTGCTCCCCCAAGTCGGTCAGCAGGTAGGTCAGCCAACGTAGCTCCTGTGCAGCCATGGCCCTAGCGTAGATCTCGGCCTCGCAGCTGGAGCCAAGCACAGAAGAAGAACGAGTGGACCTCCACGAGACAGAACCAGAGCCAAGACTGAAGGTGTAACTCTGTGACGAACGCTGAGTCGTCTGGTCGTCGGCCCAAGAAGCGTCAGAGTGACCTGTCAAAATGAAAGAAACAGGAATGATTGAACTAGTAGGAAGTTGGGTACAAGTAGGAAACCCTAAGTTTGTTGTACCCCCTATGGCTAAACCCACTATAGCCTAGACAATATAAACATACAATGTTTGACACACCCCCATAGGCTAAGTGGGAGACAACCAGATGGTCACAAGACCAGTCAAAGCAAAGCAAAGCAAAACAAGCTCAGGGTGGATCTCAAGGATACCACACAAATTCCGAGCACAAGCAAGTGGTCACAAGACCAGTTCACATGCAGTTTGATAATATAACAAGAGGTACAGTGATCACAACCTAGCAAGTGAAAGCATGCAGGTATATATATAGAGATCACAGTACAAGCAGAGTCAAGAAGTGAGCAAGTGAGGGAGAGTAGGCACAAGGCCTAGAACAGTACAGAAACGCTGATGATCACAAGGCTGAAGCGCCTTGGTGAACACATCAGCAGTGTTGGCCTGAGTGGCCACGTAACGCAGACGAAGCTGACCACGCTGCTGCAGCTCTCGAGCAAGGAAGTAGCGCAGAGCGATGTGCTTCGTTCTGTGCTCCAGTCTGTGCTCCTGACACAAGGCAATGGCTGCCTTGTTGTCGACGTACAGCACTGGAGGAGAACGAGGCCGCTCTCTCAGGTCGGTCAGCAGGTAGGTGAGCCAGCGTAGCTCCTGGGCAGCCATGGCTGTGGCGTAGATCTCAGCCTCACAACTGGAGCTGAGAACAGAGGAAGAGCATGTAGAACGCCAGGAAACAGAGCCAGAGCCAAGGCTGAAGGTGTAACCTGAGACGACCGCTGCGTAGCCTGGTCGTCAGCCCAAGAAGCGTCTGAGTGTCCAGTGAGGACAACGTCGCGCCGTCCTCCAAGCACAAGCCCCATGCCCGACGTACTGCACAAGTAGCGCAACACCCTCTTAGCGGCATCCATGTGCTCCTTCCGGTGACGGCCAAGAGCGACATAGCGTGCTAGGATGCTAAGAGGGTATGCAAGGTCAGGTCGAGTGCAGGTCATCAGGTACATGAGGCAGCCCACAAGCTTTGGATACGGGCCACTCGGCTCTACGGACTCATCCGAAGGCAGAGCTGAGAGCGAGTGACCGGTAGGCAGAGGAGTGGGCTGAGGCTAGGAGTATGTGAAGCGGAAGCGCTGAAGGACCTGCTGCACGAGTAAGGTCTGACGGCGCGTCAGCAACGTCAGGAAGAGAGGACGCAGGAGGAGTCGGCAGAGGGACACGCTGTGGAGCAGTGGAAGGACGCAGGGTCATGTAGTGAGTGCCAAGGACAGGAGGAGGACGCTCACGCGGAATACGACGACCAGTGCGGGCAGCGCGGACAGACGACTCTGGACGAGACTCAGGAGACGCAGGACTAGACTCAGGCGACGAAGGACGAGACTCAGGCTCACGACGCTCAGTAAGACTACCCGTCGGCGCAGGGTAAGGAGAGGGAGCAGGCAGCGGAGAGGCAGGCTGTAACTGTGACTGCGACTGGACAGACGGTGGACTCAGTAGGGGAGGAGAAGGACCAGGAGAGGGCGGGAGACCAAGAACCTGCTGAAGGAGCGGAACGTAGTACGGCCGCGGCCGCTCAGCACCTCCAGCTCCAACCCCCTCAGCAGGCCCAGTCCCAGCAGCTCCAGTACCTCCAGTACGAGCACCTCCAGGACCAGCGGCTCCAGCAGCTCCAGCAGCACCAGCAGCACCTCCAGCAGCGCCAGCAGGACCGCCAGCAGCAGCAGCACCTCCAGCAGCTCCAGCAGCACCAGCACCAGTAGCACCTCCAGCAGCGCCAGCAGTACCGCCAGCAGCAGCAGCACCTCCAGCAGCTCCAGCAGCACCAGCACCAGCAGCACCTCCAGCAGCGCCAGCAGCAGCAGCACCTCCAGCAGCTCCAGCAACACCAGCACCAGCAGCACCTCCAGCAGCGCCAGCAGCACCGCCACCAGCAGCAGCACCTCCAGCAGCTCCAGCAACACCAGCACCAGCAGCACCTCCAGCAGCGCCAGCAGCACCGCCAGCAGCAGCAGCACCTCCAGCAGCTCCAGCAGCACCAGCAGCATTAGCACCTCCAGCAGCGCCAGCAGCACCAGCACCTCCAGCAGCTCCAGCAGCACCAGTACCAGCAGCACCTCCAGCAGTGCCAGCAGCACCGCCAGCAGCAGTAGTACCTCCAGTAGCTCCAGCAGCACCAGCACCAGCAGCACCTCCAGCAGCGCCAGCAGCACCGCCAGCAGCTCCAGCACTAGGGTCCGCAACACTAGGAACGCCACTCCGGAGACTGCAGCGCCGAGCGTACCACTCTCGGAGCCGCTGGGGAGAGGGCAGCTCCTGCCTAGGAGGGGAAGCACGAGCACGAGCTCCAGCAGCACCTCTCCTGAGGCTGCAGTACTGTAAGTACCACTCACGCAGCTGCTGTGAGGAGAGAGCGCCTCCAGGTGTAGCACTCTCAGTCGCAGCACCCTCAGGCTCAGCACCCCCAGACTCAGCACCCCCAGACTCAGTACCCGCAGGCTCCGCACCCCCAGACTCCGCAACCCCAGGCTCCGCACCCCCAGACTCCGCAACCCCAGGCTCCGCACCCCCAGGCTCCGCACGCTCAGGCTCAGCACCCCGAGCAGGACGAGAGTCGACAGCTACCTCGACAGGCTCAGCTGGGTCTACCTGGGACACACCTGAGGGAGCGGCACCCTGAGGGGGGAGGGGGTCTACCACAGCAGCACCTGGCGCGAGGAAGAGAGGCGGGGGGGGGAGCGGGGCAGTGCGGTAGGGGAAGAGGCGGTAGTAGGGCACCGACTCGTCAAAAGTGACGTCCTGAGAGGGCAGAACACGGCGCGAGGTGGCGTGGTAAAACTGCCAACCAGACGCGTCCGGGACAAAGCCAAGGAAGACACAAGGAACAACGCGGGAGGAGAGCTTGTCCGCGGACGTATCGCGGACAAAAGCTCGAGATCCCCAGACCCGGAAACGCGACGCATCGCCAACCTTCCCCGTCCACAGCAGTGTGGGCGAGGTCTCCGGAGCGGAGACACGGGGCCAGAGGTTGAGCTGATGCGCAGCGTATCGGACCGCAAACGGCCACAGAAAGTGGGGGGCAGCCGCATGGATCAAGGAGGTACGAGCGACCTCCATGACCAAGCCAATGCGGCGCTCAGCAACCCCATTCTGCTGTGGAGAGGCCGGAAGCGTGAACGACTGCTCAATGCCCTCCCCCTGACAGAAGGCCCTCAAGAGGTCGGAGGAAAACTCCCCACCTCTGTCAGAGTGCAGACGCAGGACAGGAAAGTCCGAGTGGAACCTCTCGTGGAGCTGGAGACGGGCTGCGCGGATCCAAGGGATCAAGACCTCAGGGACTTCACCCTTGGTGCGCAAGGGGAAGACCGTGGTGTAGCGCGAGTAGTCGTCAACAACTATCAAGAAGTACCTCTCGTGACCCTGTCCACGGACGCGGGCTGGGCCCCACACGTCCATGTGTAGCGTCTGCAGGGGAGCAGTCGTCGGGGGAAACGAGGAGGAGTGAGGAGTGGCGCGCTGCCGCCCCTCGACACAGGGAAGACATGGAGGAGCAGGCGAGGGTGGCAGGGGAGGGAGAACCCTGGGAAGTCCAGAGACAAGGTACCGTTTGTGCATGGCACGAATGCGCTGCACTGACGGGTGACCAAGGCGGTGGTGCCAGAGAACAGTCTCGTGCGCCAGAGAGCGACACGAGCAGGGGGCCGACAGCTGACCTGACGCAGACGCAGACGCAGCTACCTGAGGGGACTCAGTGGTCAGTGTGTACAGGTCCGACCCCGGCTGCCTAGTGAAGGTAGCCAGATGACGGCCCGTCCGAGCACACGTGCAGTGTGTCACGCGCTCGTAGGCAGGGGTGAACTGGTGGACACCCCCGTCCTGGAGCGCACAACCCGCCACCAAGTTCGTAGAGAACGAGGGGAGGTGGAGACCTGACAGTGTGCCCGACGGAACCGCAGGACAAGGGAGGACAGTGGAGGAGGTCGCAATGACCGGACCCCCAGAGGGGTCAGCGAGGGAGACAGCAACCGGCCGAGCAAGCTGCTCAAGGGCAGTGCGGTCACGAAAGAAACAGCGAGAAGCACCTGAGTCCAGCGTGAAGGTGTGCAGTGCCTCAGTAGACTCAGTACCAGGGGGCGCAGACTCACGAGCACCTAGAGCAGCAGCCTCACCAGCACCTGGGGCAGCAGACACACTAGCACCTAGAGCAGCAGCCTCACCAGTACCTAGAGCAGTAGACTGGATACCGGGGTCAGGCGGCACACACAGGTGACAGGCACCCTCAGTACTAGTAGACAAGGCATACATGGCAGGGAGGATAGCATCATAGTCAGAAGCAAAGATATCTACCCTCTGCCGAAGTAGCTCCACCCAGTCGGGGAGCTCAGCGTCGTCGCCAAACTCTGTACGCCAAGCGTCGCTCAGACGGGCAAAGCAGTGGGACTCTGTGTGACCACGTGTCCCGCAAGGCTGACCAGTCCGGGCACCCGTGCTAATAACGTACGGGCAGCGAGCAGTACTCAGTGACCCTCTTTTCTGAGCGTACCACTCACGAAGCTGCTGGGGCGAAAGAGGCTCGCTCGGACGACACTGCTGCTGCACCGGGCCACTACAAGAAGCTCCCGAACTACCCACTCCAGGACGACTCCCACTACGGCCACCCCGACAACCCCAACTGGCGTACCACTCACGAAGCTGCTGGGGCGTGAGGGACACACGCGGACGGCCGTGGAGCTGCATCTGGCCACGCCAGGAGCAGCAGTAGGAGCAGTAGCAGCAGTAACAGCAGTAGCAGCAGGAGCAGTACAAGCAGTAGCAGCAGTAGCAGCAGGAGCAGTAAAAGCAGTAGTAGCAGTAGTAGCGGTAGCAGTGCGGGCAGGTCAGTGCTCACCAGTGGTAGGAAGGGCAGGCGCAAGACGGCGGCAACAGCAGGGCCGCTACAGCTGTAGGGCGGGGCCGGGCCGCGGCAGAGAGCTCTACGGCATCAGCTGCAGGGCGGGGCCGGGCCGTGACGGCAGCTGCTCCAGGGGCCAGGGGCGGCTCCTGCAGTGGCAGCTGCTCCAGGTGGCCAGGGGCGGCCGCGGCAGGGGCGGCTGCTCCAGGGTCCAGGGGCGGTTGTAGGTGCGGCTGCTCCAGAAGCCAGCAGTAGCAGCAGTAGCAGCAGCAGGAACAGTAGCAGTAGTAGCAGCAGGCAAAACCCTAAAAGCAGCAGGCAGCGCGACTCAGGTAGGGCGGCTCGGTCCAGAGAGGGCTGCTCAGTACGGGGAGGGCGGCGCGGCTCGGTTCGGGCGGCGCGGCTCGGCTCGGGCTGGGCGGCTCGGTTCGGGCGGCTCGGTTCTGGCGGGGCCGTGGCTGTCGTGTGCGGGGCTGCCGGGGCTGCTAGGTGGGGCGCGCGCGGGGTCGACGGGGCCGACGAGGCCTCTAGGTGGGGCGCGTGCGGGGTCGACGGGGCCGAGAGGGGCCGCTAAGGGGCGGCGCGCGGGGTCGACGGGGCCGTAAGGGGCCGCTAAGGGGCGGCGCGCGGGGTCGACGGGGCCGTAAGGGGCCGCTAAGGGGCTGCGCGCGGGGTCGACGGGGCCGTGAGGGACCGCTAAGGGGCGGCGCGCGGGGTCGACGGGGCCGTAAGGGGCCGCTAAGGGACGGCGCGCGGGGTCGACGGGGCCGTGAGGGGACGCTAAGGGGCGGCGCGCGGGGTCGACGGGGCCGTGAGGGGCCGCTAAGGGGCGGCGCGCGGGGTCGACGGGGCCGTAAGGGGCCGCTAAGGGACGGCGCGCGGGGTCGACGGGGCCGTGAGGGGCCGCTAAGGGGCGGCGCGCGGGGTCGACGGGGCCGTAAGGGGCCGCTAAGGGGCAGCTCGCGGGGCCGACGGGGCCGCTAAGGGGCGGGTCGCGGGTCGCGGGGCCTTACAGGGCCGCTAAGGAGGGGCGCACGGGGGCGCTGGGGGGAGGCGCTCGAGGGCGCTCCGACAGTAGGGCGCACGAGGGCGCTAGTAGGCAGTCAGTAGTGGTGGGCCCTAAAAAAATCGGTCCTAGCGGAGGACCTGCTCTGAAACCATGTCAAAATGAAAGAAACAGGAATGATTTAACTAGTAGGAAGTTGGGTACAAGTAGGAAACCCTAAGTTTGTTGTACCCCCTATGGCTAAACCCACTATAGCCTAGACAATATAAACATACAATGTTTGACATGACCTGTGAGTACCACTGAACCCCGTCCTCCAAGCACGAGCCCCATGCCCGATGTACTGCACAAGTAACGCAGTACCCTCTTCGCAGCATCAAAGTGCACCTTTCGGTGTCTACCGGGTGCCACGTAGCGAGCCAGGAGGCTAAGAGGGTACGCGAGGTCAGGTCGTGTGCACGTCATCAGGTACATGAGGCAACCCACAAGCTCTGGGTACGGACCACTCGGCTCTACGGACTCGTCCGAAGGTGGAGCTGAGAGCGCGTGGCCGGTAGACAGAGGAGTGGGCTGTGGCGAGGACCACGTGAAGCCGAAGCGCTGAAGGACCTGCTGCACCATGTGCGACTGAGTCAGGGTGATGGTGCGCCGTGCTCTGTCCCGGGTGATTTGCAAGCCAAGATAGCTCCGCAGCTCACCCAGGTCAGTGCAGGTGTGTCTCTCCTGCAGCTCCGTCTTCACTAGGGCCAGTGCCTCAGTGTCAGCAGTAGCAAAAACCAAGTCATCGACGTACACAAGGATGTAGAACGCCGGCAGAGCAGTGTCGGTGCGTAGAAACAGCGACGGGTCAGCAGTCGAAGGAGCAAACCCAAGAGCCGCAAGTGTCGTCCTGAGTGTGTCGTGCCACTCGCGGGGCGCCTGACGCAGGCCGTACACTGGTGGCCGTAGGCTCCACTGGGTACCCTCAGGAAACGACCCAGTGAAGCCCTCTGGACGGCGCAACCAGATGGCCTCGTGAAGGCTACCGTGCAAGAAAGCTGTCGAGAAGTCGAGGAAGTGCAGCTCGTAGTCACGCTGAGCTGAACGTGTAGCAACACCCGAAGAGTGGTCATCTTTGGGGTGGGGGAGAAGGTCTGAAAGAAGTCGACCCCATCACGCTGACTGAAGCCTCGAGCAACGTAACGTGCCTTGAAGGCAGGCGGAGAACCCGGCGGCCGCTTCACCCTGAAAATCCACATGCCACTGACGATGTTTGCCCCAGGTGGGGGAACCTCGTCGACGTAGGTGCCTGTGGACTTCCAGGAAGCCATCTCTGCGTCCATGGCTGTTTGCCACTGAGAGGAGTACTCACCCGAGATCGCCTCCCTGTAAGAGCGCGGGGTGGGGATGTCAAGTGCATCCGGGTCTCCCTCAGGGGCAAGCAGCATGGTCGCGAGATGGGGTGCAGCGGCCGCAAGACACTCCAGCTCCTCCTGTCTGTCCTCAAGAACGTCACAGCCAAGGGCAGTACAGCCAAGGGCAGTCTCACCCCCGACGGACGGAGGACTGGCAGGGACAGGGTCAGAAACAAGACTCGCAAGGTAGTCTAGGCGGTACACAGCAGCAATGTCAACGAGCTCAGCGACTAAAGCAGACGCAGCAGGAGACGAGAACGAAGGGCCAGTCACCACCGTAGCAAGAAAGCGAGTAACAGTCGGACTGGACGCACGAGCAAGGTCAGACAGAGGGTCAGCAACGTCAGGAAGAGAGGACGCAGGAGGTAACGGCAGGACAACACGTTGTGGAACAGAGGAAGGACGGAGTGTCATATCGCGAGTGCCTGGGACAGCCGGATCACAAGGACAACGCACACGACGCACACGAGTACGGACAGCGGCACTAGGCTCGGGCTCAAGGTCAAAGCTAGACTCAGGCTCTCGACACTCAGGGGTGGAAGCACGAGTCTCAGGCTCTCGACGCTCAGACAGGGACTGTGTCACCGCAGTGTAAGGAGCAGGAGCAGGAAGTGGGGAGTGCGGTAGCAGCGGCGGCTGAGACTGGTTTGCCGGTGGAAACAGTAACGGAGGAGTAGTACCTGCCACTGGGAAGTCAGTAGCACCTGTCGGAAGACTGAGAAGGTGACGAAGAGTACCAGTAGCTCCCGTACCTCCAGCACGAGCAGCTCCTCCAGTACCCCCAGCAGCACCTCCAGCACCAGTAGCACCATCACCTCCATCACCACGAGCTCCGACAGCGCCAGCACCTCGAGCAACAGTAGTACCTCCAGCACCTCCAGTGCCTCCAGCTCCAACTCCAGCGCCTCCTGCACGAGTAGTACCTCCAGTACCTCCAGTGCCAGCAGCTCCAGTAGCACCTCCAGCACCTTTAGCACCAGCAGCACCACCTGCTCCGGCAGCTCCAGCACCTCCAGTACGAGCACCTCTGGGACCAGTAGCTCCAGCACCTCCAGTACCTCCAGCTCCAGCGCCTCCAGCACCAGCAGCACCAGCACCTCCAGGGTCAGCAGGTCCCGCAGCTCCAGCACCAGTAGCACCAGCACCTCCAGTGCCAGCAGCTCCAGCACCCCCAGCACCTCCAGTAACAGTAACGCAAGTAACAGTAACAGTAACACCAAACCTTGCTGCGCAAGGGGAAGACCGTGGTGTAGCGCAAGTAGTCATCAACGACCAGCAGGAAGTAGCGCTCCTGGTCCGTCCCACGGACGCGGGCTGGGCCCCACACGTCCATGTGGAGAGTCTGCAGAGGAGCAGTGGTCGGAGGAAACTCGGAGGAGTGAGGAGCGGCGCGCTGCCGCCCCTCGACGCAGGGAAGGCACGGCGGGGCAAGCGAGCGCAATAGGGGGGACAGTGACCTGGGGAGGCTAGAGACAAGGAGACGGGAGTGCATGCTGCGCAGACGCTGCTGAGAGGGGTGACCAAGTCGGTGGTGCTAGAGCTGAGTCTGGTGCGTGAGTACTCTGCACGAGCAAGACGCAGCTAACTGGCCCGACGCAGTCACAGGACCTGACGCAGCCACCTGACTCGACGCAGCTACCGGACCTTACACAGCTACCTGTGCAGACGCAGTGGTCAGTGTGTACAGGCCAGACCCGGGTCTCCGAGTGAACGTGGCGAGGTGGGTGCCAGTGCGTGAGTCCGTACAGATCGCCACAAGCTCACCCCCAGGAGTAGTCACAGTGACAAACTGGTCCTGGAGGACAGCGTTACTCACCAAGTTTGTAGTGAACGAGGGGAGGTGGAGACCTACAAGCGAGCCGGAAGGGGCCGCCGGACACGGGAGAACGGTGGAGGCACGTGCTACGACTGGGGCCCCAGAGGGGTCAGCCAGAGAGACCGGGACAGGTGCAGTGAGTCAAGTGTGAAAGCGTGCAAGGCCTCAGCTGAGGCAGGACCAGTGGCGGTAGACTCACTAGCACCTAGAGCGGCAGCAGACTCACTAGCACCTAGAGCGGCAGCCTCTGCACAACCAGGGATGCCTCGCTGAGAAACACAGTCGCGAAGCCGCTGCGGGGAGAAGGTCTCCTGCTGACGCTGCTGCCGCCGCTGTGTAGTCCACATAAAACCATAACCTCCACCACCAGGACGGCCTCGCTGAAAAACCCACTCACGAATCTGTTGTGGCGAGAGAGTGTCCGGGTGCGCGGGCTGCCGCTGCTGTCCAGTACCTCCAGACGCTGATTTGACCGTGAGAGTGGCCATGACAGGCAGTGGCAGTCAGTAGCAGTCGCGCAAGGGCGAGAGTAGCAACTGCAGTAGCTGCAGCTGTAGCAGTAGTGGTGGTCGCTGAGGCTGCACCAGCAGTAGCGACTGTTGGAGTGGCTGTGGAGGCCAGTAGGGTGCGTGGGCAGCAGGGCGCAGGCTAGCGCAGTAGCAGCAGTAGTGGCAGCAGTAGCAGCAGTAGTGGCAGCAGTAGCAGCAGTAGTGCCAGCAGCTGTAGTAAGGGCGGCTCGGCAAGGCAGCAGTAGCTCAGTAGCAGCAGCACAGGTGGCAGCAGCAGCCTAGCAGCAGCAGCAGCTGAGCAGTAGTAGCAGCAGCAGCAGCAGCAGCAGGGCGGCTTGGTGGGGCTGGGCAGTGCTGCAGGGCGGCGCGGCTCGGCAGGGCTGGGCGGCGCGGCTCGACAGGGCAGGGCGCAACAGCAGCAGCGCTTGCAGGAGCAGCAGCAGAGCGCAGGCAGCTGGCGGGCAGCGCAAGCGGCGCGCTGGGCAGCAGGTGCGCCGGCTGCAAGGCAGGGCGGCGCGCGGGCCTAAGGGCAGGGTAGCGCGGCTCGCGGGCTGCAGGGCTGGGCGCGCGGGCTGCAGGGCAGCTGGGCGCGCGCTGGGCAGGGCAGCAGGGCGCGATGCGCGGGCTGCAGCAGGGTGCGACGTGCGGGCTGCAGCAGGGTGCGATGCGCGGGCTGCAGGGCGCGACGCGCTGGGCAGCAGTGGGGCGCGATGCGCGGGCTGCAGCAGGGCGCGACGCGCGGGGCAGCAGGGTGCAACGCGCGGGCTGCAGCAGGGCGCGACGCGCAGGGCAGCAGGGTGCGACACGCGGGCTGCAGCAGGGCGCGACGCGCGGGGCAGCAGGGCGCGACGCAGGGGGGGGGCAGCAGGGCGCGACGCGCAGGCTGCAGCAGGGCGCGACGTGCGGGCTGTAGAGCGCGACGCGCGGGCAGCAGTGGGGCGCGACGCGCGGGCTGCAGGGGAGCGCGCTAGGGCAGGCAGCGCGCGTGGCAGCAGGGCAGCGCGACACTGTGCGAGCAGGGCAGGACAGCGCAAGGGCGCTTCGGGCAGGAACGAGCGGAACTATCGGTGGGCCCTAAAAACTTAACATGTTTCCTGCTCTGAAACCATGTCAGAATAATCTGTGCAGGAATGATGAATGACTAGCAAGAGTGAGATACAAGTAGTAAACCCTAACTGGGGTTGTACTTTATACTGAGCCCCTCACTGTAGCCTAGAAGAACTAGGAACATACAAATTTGTTTTGACAGCCTCTACAGTCTCATGAATTTTGTTCTTGTCAGTTATGCGTGATTTCAGTAGCTTTCCACTTTTCAAGCCAAACAATCACATATTTACAAGTGCGGCCAAGACTTACTCACAAGATATTGAAGGGACTTTGACGCTAGCAGATTCTCCTAAACAAATACTGCCAGCACGGTGCTCGCTGTATCTATCTCGGGAGATGCAGTGTTTTCATATACCGTAAGCGCCCAGATAGAAGGTAGTGTCGAATGGAAAATACAGTTGTCTTCAATCGGGGTATTATTCTAAAATAGAGGAGTCCATATTATTATAATTAATACCGAGACTACGAGGAAGCTGCAACTGACACTTAGCCGCTGCTTACCAGATATCGATGCACAGTTGGTTGACGACACGCCACTAGCAATACGGGAGAAAGTGGAGAGGGTGAAGATTCGTAGTAGGGGAATGTTCGGATTTACACAGGAAATGCTCGCAACAACGCTGGATGGGACCGACATTTTACTGGGGCGTGATTGGCTGCAACGGTATAACTCGCGAATTGACTGGAAGACGGGCAACTGCACTGTGCGAAGCGGCGGCAACTGGGTTCTGTTGCCGCGCTGGCAGCAGGGCTCTCCTTTGCAGGGTGTTTTACCTTGATTGCCCTGCCAATCAGGGTGATTCTTTGTACCGACCCTGCCAAAATTGGGTCCCGTCCGATTCCCACCCGGCCACTATCCGGGTGGGCTGTTTTTTTTACGCGCTGAGTCCGGGTTTGGACTTCTGTAACTCGGCCGTGAAAGGTGTAAGGAATTTTCCCTAATTTCTTACTGAGTCACACTGTACGCGTACAAACTCCATCTTTCGGAGTTCAGGCTCGGTTCGACGACCTCGCCCTCCGAACCACCATCGCGTCGCCTTCGGGTTTCCCAACCCCGAACCTGCACGCAGCCACTCGCGGTCCCGCGACCTCGGCCTAGCTAGCTGTTGCTATATTAGTGATCGGCTTCATTATTTGCTCTGTGCTTGTGATAACTTCCGCGTTATTGAATCATGCGCACTCTCTTCATTACAACTCATAACACTTGGTACCAGAGCTACTTTCCTAGGTTACCCTCGCGTTTCCGGGGTAGTTTTGTATAAGGGGGGCGATAGACTTGGGCTGCAAAGCGGTCGGCCTGTGAAATAGATACGATTATTTCACTCCGACTACGATAGCGTTTGCGCCTTCATCAAAGTCATAAAAATTGCTAACCACCCCCTGCCCATCCGACGAAGCCTGCGAAATATGGACCAGGCGGTGTTGAACGAGTTTATGCAAAGTTTCGGGCGATGCAGGCCAACATGCAGACGATGTCTGTGGAGGTCGAGCGCCTGAGGAAGGAAAACGCCGAACTATACCATGCGCGTGGTGAAGCGCGCCAGGAGTCGCCCATCGTGGATGAAGCAAGTAATAGCTCCACGCCAAACGAGGTCGTCTTCAGTGAGCTCGAGAGCTTCATGAATGCTGCAGAAGAAGGGCGGGCGCAACGGCAACAATCGCAGCAACAACAGTCGCGAGCAGTGCCGACACATGCACCAGCGTCAGCAGCGGCGACGACATCAGAAGCAGCAACAGTCCCAGCAGCAGTGACAGCTTCAACAACTGTCAATATTAAGCCGACGAACCCGCCCCCATTCAACCCGAGTGACAATTTTGTCACTGTTTGTGCATGGTTGTTTGGTGCGGAGGTGTTCTTTAATGCTGCGATGATTAACGATGATGCCACCCGCATAAATTTTGCAGTTTCACTGTTACGAGGACCTGCGTTGGAGTGGTGGCGACGCACGCTGCAAACCAAGGGAACTTCGGCAGGGACAACACGTGCGAACGACCAGACCTCGACACCTGTCACGCAACGAGCAGCTTTGGGACGGCCACAATACGCACATGGAAGGAGTGGGGCGCCGCCTTGCGAGCCAGATTCGAGCACATATCCGCCTCGGATTCTGCCCGCGTGAAGCTGCGTGCCTGGAAGCAGCTGACTTCGGTCCAAGACTACACCAGAACTTTCTGCAACTTGGCTGACCAAGTGGACGATATGAGCAACGCGGAGCGGTTGGATCGCTACGTGGCGGGCCTCAAGTACGAAATTCAATATGAGGTCCGACGAACGCGGCCATGCAGCTTTAACGACGCCGTCCAGGAAGCCGAGTCAACGGATGCGCTGACGCAGTGGGCGAGATCGAGCTCCCGAGAGGGCCCTCGATTTTGTGGATCGACTCAGCAGCCCACGATCAACGGCGTGGATGCGCCAAGCCGAGCCATCGGGCCGTGCTTTGCATGCAACCAGCTGGTCCACCTGAAAAGAGACTGCCCGAAGCTGAAGCAGGGGAAAAGGAACGACAGAGAAGGGTCGGGAAAAGAGACGAGTCAGTAGCAGACGGGCGCCCTACTGACGGGACCCTGTCGCCCCATCCACACCGAGTTGTGGTACCGATCCGAGCCATCGACCGCAATCGGACGAATAACGTGGGTGAACATGTGGACCACCCTGTGCTGAAGCGCGAAAAATACGGATGAAGTGCGGCGACAATTTCGGGTTCGGCATGAAGATGCTTGCGACAACATTGGACGGCTGCGATGTGCTGCTGGGGCAAGACTGGCTGCAACGATACAATCCGACGATCAACTGGACAACGGGGGCATGCACCGTGCGAGGAAATACGGGGCATATGACGCTTCCAAAATGGACGGACCCGGAGCCTGTGACGACACGTGTTAACGCCGTCACCATGCGGCGAGGGATCAGCAAGGGGGCAAGAGGCTACGCTGTACACATGTACGAGGTAGCAGCCACCGAAAAAATCGCCGACATCGACACGCTCTGCGAGGCAGTTCCTGAGGAGCTGGCAAGCATCATTCGGTAGTATCCCGAAATTTTCGCGGATGACCTACCCGACGACCTGCCACCTCAGCGTCCGGAAGATCACAAGATACAGCTGGAACCCAGCGCGCAACCTACTGTTCGAACGCAGTGGCGGCTTAGCCAACCGGAGCTTGACGAGTTGAGGAGCCAGCTGGACTACCTCCTCGCAAAGGGTTTTATCCGGCCAAGCGCGTCACCGTTCGCAGCACCGATACTGTTCACGCCGAAGAAGGACGGAGGCCTACGCATGTGCATTGATTATCGAGCGCTGAATCGGGTCACGATAAAGTCGCGTTACCCAATCCCGCAAGCGGACGACTTGCTAGACCAGCTTCGCGGATCTCGCTACTTCTCGAATATCAATTTGCGAGGAGGCTACCACCAAATTCGCGTGTCCGCCGACGACTGCCCGAAGACTATTTTTTGCACACGCTACGGCAGTTACGAATACACTATGATGCCGTTCGGCCTGACAAACGCGCCCTCGACGTTCCAGTTAACCATGAACGGGGTGTTCCGGGATATGTCAGAATATTATGCTCTAGCCTGTAGTGGGGTGCTCTATAGCGAGTACAACCCTTCTAGGGTTTGCTATTTGTATCCTCATTCTTGCTAGTGCAACTCCTCCTTCTTTGCCTAAACTGTTTCTTGCCTAGCTAGGGCTTTCCTAGCTATGGCGCCTTCTTCTACTGCTTACTTTCACAGGATATGCTGGATAAAAAAATTATCATCTACCACGACGACATCCTGGTGTACAGCAAGATAAAGGAGGAGCATTTTAAGGATCTGGAGGAGGTGTTCCGGCGCTTACAGCAGAATCGGCTAATTACCAAGGGCTCTAAGTGCGAGTCCCTAAAGCCGGAGCTGGAGTTTCTGGGGTACGTGGTTTCGGGAGACAGAATTAAAATCGACCCTCGCAAGGTGGAGGCAATCGCTAAGTGGAAACCGCCACCCAACATCACCGAGCTGCAGAGCTTCCTGGGATTTCTGAATTATGTCCGCCGGTTTGTACCCATCATGGCGGGGGTAACCAAGCCTCTAACCGATCTGCTGCACAAGGACACGTAATTTCAGTGGGGGAAGAGGGAACAGTCTGCCTTCGACACACTCAAAAACCTTTTGAGTTCACCCCCGGTACTCCTCCTCGCCGACCCATCTCGACCGTTCGAAGTCATCACGGACGCCAGCGATTTCGCCGTTGGCGCCGTCCTTCTACAGGATTACGGCAAAGGGCTGCAAATAAAGCGTACGAATCACGCAACATGCAGCCACCCAAGCGCAACTACCCTGTCCACGACAAGGAAATGCTGGCCATTGTCCACGCATTTCGTACCTGGCGCTGCTACTTAACGGGAGCCGACGTGACGATCAGAACCAACCATAAATCGCTACAATACCTGCGCAGCCAACCGACACTCAACCCGCGACAAATCAGGTGGTTGGATCACCTGGAATCCAACTTCAGTTACACCATCACGTACAAGAAAGGCGCCAACAACATCGCCGACGCATTGACTTGACCATCCATGCAGACCGCAGCTGTATTAGTCGCCCGCACCAACCCAATTTTAACAGGACTATTTACCCACGGCTACACAATCGACATGTTTTTCAAGACTCTTCACCGCCGGGCTACGACGCAATACGGGAAATATTACCTAAAAGCCGGTACGAATCGGATTTGGGTCCCGGCATACTAGCCCCTCCGGGAGTTGCTGACGCAGGAGGTTCATGACTCCAACCTCTCTGGGCACTTCGGCATCGATAAAACACTCAAGCAGTTGCAGCGGAATTATTATTGGCCGGACATGCTAACGGACGTGCAGCGCTACGTGACAACATGCCCAACCTGCCAAGCAATGAAGTCGTCGCGACAACGACCAACTGGATTGCTGCAGCCCCTCGAGCCACCCGAACGACCGTGGCAACAAGTGACGATGGACTTCGTCACGGGACTGCCAGCTGGCGCAAGTGGCAACGACTCGGTGTTGGTCGTCGTTGACTGATTAACGAAAATGGCGCATTTCGCACCATGCCGCACGACGATCACAGCCGAACAAATAGCGAAGCTGTTCATCTCCACCGTCGTACGCCTACACGGGTTACCTTCGGCGATCGTCAGCGATCGAGACCCGAAATTTACGTCGAAATTCTGGCAGGAGACATGGGCGCATTACGGCACCCGCCTGCAGTTTTCGTCGTCTTACCACCCGCAGACCGACAGGCAGACCGAAAGGACAAATCAGACCATGGAGCAGCTGATACGCACCAACTGCCCCGAACTGACCACGTGGGAGGATTCGCTCCCGATGCTAGAGTTTGCGTATAACAACGCCCCCTCCGCCAAGACCAAACAATCGCCATTCTACTTAAATTACGTTATAGACCCCATGGTACCCTCATCAACGACCCCCGACAATCCCGTGCCAAGATCGCAGCAGTTCGTCACGAAACTTCAAGCAGCTCATGACAAGGCAGCGGAGTTTATCAGAAGGCTAATACCGTCGCTAGCCGCAATGCTGACAAACATCGAAGGGATGTACCCTTCCGCGTCGGGCAGATGGTCCTCCTGGACACGAAGAATCTTCGACTGCCCCAGACTGCAAAACTTCGTCCCCGCTACGTGGGACCATTTCGCATCATTCAGATGGTGACACCTATCACGGCAAGGTTACTGCTCGCGGATGACTGGAAAATACACTACGCATTCCACGTCACCCTGCTGCGCCATTACGATGCACCCTAGTCGCCGACCGTCCAGACCAAACATTGCGCCAAGTGTTCGACCTGTGAAAGATCCGACACTCGAGCCATGGAAGATTCTGAACCATCGCGTGGATCTAACGGCCTCAGGACGCCGCGTTGTCGTGTTGCTCCGCTGGATAGATCGTACAAGCGACGACGACACGTACGTTGCCGCTGACTCGCTACAGGGGCACCCGGTCCTGCAGGATTGTTTAACTCGCCGGCGTGTCCCGGATATACACCACCTTTCTTAAAAGGGGGGGTAGTGTAAGGAATTTTCCCTAATTCCTTACTGAGTCACACTGTACGCGTACAAACTCCATCTTTCGGGGTTCAGGCTCGGTCCGACGACCTCGCCCTCCGAACCACCATCGCGTCGCCTTCGGGTGTCCCAACCCCGAACCTGCACCCTGCCACTCGCGGTCCCGCGACCTCGGCCTAGCTAGCAGTTGCTATATTAGTGCTAGGCTTCATTATTTGCTCAGTACTTGTTATCACTTCCGCACTCTCTTCATTGCAACTCATAACAAAATGGTTCTCTTACAAAGAACCCGGCCAATATTTCCTCATTCCCTGTCGTCTAAGTACAAGTTTGAGCCGAGATCTCTCTGTCCCACTTTTGACTGAAATTTGTCCAAGTATAAAACTGAGCCGAGATATATCTACCCCATTTCTGTTAAATTCGTCAAGCATAAAGTTGAGCGGATCACTCACTACTCCTTTTGTCTGATCGTCTAAGTATAGAATCGAGCCGAGAGCTCTCCACTGAAATTTGTCTAAGTATAAAGTTGAGCGGAGATCTCTCTACTCCACTCCTCTCTCTGGAATTCGTTGGATTTTAAACTCGTCGGAAACTCCGAACTCCCATGTTCCGACAGAAATTCGTCTAAGTAGAGATAACTTGTCGAATCTAAGAACACCCTTATCTCTCCGAAAATTGTCCCAAGTTACGAACGCACGCCGAAACCTCCAAGCTACCCTCGTATTACTAAAAATAGGCTAAGTGAAGCAACACGCAATGCTTGCGGAGCAAAGGCAGGGTTGAAAAAAATGTGACCCTGCCACAAATCAGATTTTACATAACATACCCTGCCACTACCCTGATTTTCCCACCTGCCACCCGGCTTTGGCCGGGTGGCGGGTGGGGTGAACCCTGAAATGGAAGAGTGCCTCAAAACAAAAAGAGAGGCCTGGATGGCAGTCGTCTGAGTCTTCAACGGTCCAGGTCAACGCCATCACGATGAAACGGGCTGTCGCTTCAGACACTACTGGCAGCTGTACCAACCGAACTGAGGGAGTACCCCACGATTTTCCCCGATGACCTACCAGAAGGACTGCCACCTCAGTGACCGCACGACCACAAAATATCATTAGAACTGGGGGCACAGCCAACTGTACAGCGAGAGTTTTGCCTCACACAGCCCGAGCTGGAGGAACTAAGGAAGCAGTTAGATTATTTGCTAGAGAAAAAGTTCATCCGACCGAGTTCGTCACCGTTCGCCGCACCGATACTGTTCACACTGAAAAAAGACAGGTTTTTGCATGTGCATAGACTACCGAGCATTGAACCAGATTACTGTCAAGTCGCCATATCCCATCCCCCGCGCCGACAAACTGATAGACAGCTATGTTTTTTTTTTTTTTTTTTTTTTCCGACTTACGTGGCGGTTACCACCAGATCAGAGTCGAAGCGACAGGCATCGCCAAAACAGCATTTGTGAATTCGATGATCGAGTTCAAAAAAAAGATTATGAGTCATGTGTACAACTACGTGACTATATATAAGCACGACACAAGGCAGGTAACCCGGGTGTTATTAGAAGGTACCGAACATCGGGAACCGCCTGGAACGGAACCTTCCCGATTTCGGTAGAAGCAATTCGGCGTAAATCACGCGCACGCAAAGTCACGCGGGAATAACCGAAATGAAGCAGATGTCGGTGCACGCAATCCTTTTTGGTGCCAAAACCATAATAACTATAATAAAACCAACTAACTAGGAAATAGCACATAAATGATAAGAGAAAATATAAATAAGCAAGTTCAGGTAAGAACAGACGCGTACTCTCACAACATTTAGAACGAGACTGGTCGTTTGAGTACATTGTGATGCCTTTCAAGCTGACCAACGCACCCGCAATATTTCAAATGAGCTTGAACGAGTCGTTTAGGCCAATCTTAGATAAATGCGACATCATCTACCTCGATGTCCTTGAGACAACTCTCAAGGACATCGAGAGCAACATCCGCTCCGTTGCCTTCGCTTCTGGCGCCGTAGTTCCCCTGCTCTTTCAGGGGTGCACTGTCCCACAGCTTCCCACCTTCACTGCTTCTCTTGCCTCTACTGCGTCTCCTACTTCTGACGAAACTGCAGCCGTGTCCACCACGGGTGGGCGGCCCCTGAGCAAGGGAGGTAAGAAAGAGGGGAAGGGTGGTGGTGCTGGTGGTGGTGACGGGGGTGGCAGAGGTACTATTGGCACTAGTGCGTCTGGTGGAGGCGGCACTGGAGGCGGTACTGGGCTTGCGGGCCCGACGGGAGGGGGTGACGGTGCGGCTGCTTGGCACACGGCACAGCAGCGGCAGCAGTACCAGCAGCAGCAGCAGCAGCAGCAGCAGCAGCCACTGCAGGGACAGCCGCAGCAGTAGGTTCAGCGGCAGGTGCAGAAGCAGCCTAAGCAGTGGGGACCTGGTGGACCAGGGAGCGCTGGTCGTGGCGGTGGTCTGCCTAGCTCGGCGTCGCGTGGTGTCACTTCGCCTCCTTGCCTGTACGTGGTTCAGACTGGCACTCGTAAGGGTCAGCGCTATGGCCGTATTCACACTCCGGGCCAGTGCTTTGCGCAGCTCATGGACCGCGTCCGCGCACAGTACGGCTTTGACCCCTCTCCGGACTGGGCCCCACTTGCTCGCTCTCGTGGTCTTACTTTGTGGGACATGTCTGCGGTAGAGCTAGTTGATGCCTTGGGATCTGCTTCTGTGATGTATGCCGATGTTGACTATAGTGCTGCTGGATCTGTTTGCCCGCGTGTTCGTAGCTTAGGATCCTTACCTGTTGCTAGTCTAGGTGCTTGTGCAGCTACTAGCCCAGGTGCACCTACGGCTAACGCGACGCTATCTTTCACGGAGGACGCTGGCGTGTCTCAGTGCTTCTTCCGTGACCACACGACTCTCACACCGCTTCCTGCTCCGGTTCCGGTTGCACTGGCTGATCCTACTTCAGGACCAGCAGTTGCACGCAGCTCTACCACCCTCCCGTGCCAGGCTGTCCCCTCTTGTGTTCTCACTGGTCTCCACATCCCCTCGTTCTCCAGGAACTTGATGGGTGTTGGACATCTTCAGGACCGCCACTTCTGCGTCTGGTTTTCTCCGTCTGAGCGTGTTGGGACCTGCGTGGACGGTGACACCTACGCTCCCCTGGCCGAGTTTCACCGGGAGCCCCGCTCTGGTCTCTTCACACTGCACACTGAGTCCCCCCAGGTAGCTCTGTCAAGTCAGGTAGTTGCGTCTGGTCAGTCCTGTGGCACCACCGTCTTGGTCACCATTCTCTCCCACGCCTCCGTAGCATGTCTAGTCAGCGTATTGTTTCCGGCCTCCCACGCGTCTTGGAGTCGCTCCCTCCTTGGCCTGCGCCGCCGTGCACTCCTTGCGCCGAGGGTCGGCTGCGCGCCACTCCTCACTCCTTCTCCCTTCGTCCGGCCATCGCACCCTTCCAGACTCTTTACTTGGACGTCTGAGACCCCGCCTTTCGTTGACGACTACTCTCGCTACACCACGGTGTTCCCCGTGGCAAATTAGTCCGACGTCACTTCTACCCTGATCAGGTGGTTTCTGGCCACTAAGGCCACTCGTGGTAGTCGTGTCGTTTGTCTCCACTCCGGCCGTGGGGGTGAGTTTCACTCCGGCATTTGTCGCGGATTCTGCAGCGGGCCGGGCATCACCCAGCCCTGGACACTTCCGGAGTCTCCACAACAGAATCGGGTTGCTGAGCGCAGCATAGGTTTAGTCATGGAGATCGCCCACACCTCCATGATCCATGCCCGTGCGCCCCATTTTCTGTGGCCCTACGCGGTTCGCTACGCCGCCCACCAGTTAAACCTCTGGCCTCGTGTCTCACGGCCAGAGGCTTCACCGACGACTCTTTGGACCGGGTCCCCTGGTGTTGCGTCGGAGTTTCGTGCCTTGCGCTTATCCGCGACACCTCTGCGGACAAGCTCTCTGCTCGCGCCATTCCATGTTTCTTCCTTGGTTTCCCGATGGACGACCCTGACTTCACGTTTTACCACCCGCCCCTCCACCATTTTCTCGACCCTCGTGACGTCACCTTTGACAAATCCGTGTCTTACTACACCCACTACCCCTGTCGAGGTCTCCGGTCCCCCCCCCCCTCCCCTTTTCCTCGCCCCCTCTCCTCCTCCTGCTCCCGCTCCTCCGGTACACCCGCCCCTCCCTGGTCCTGCCCCGTCAGTTGTGTCCCACGCTACCCTTCTCCCCTCGGTAGCACATCAGGTACCGCCCCCTTCCCCACAGTCGTCCTCACAGTCACCGTAGCAGCAGTCGGCTCTATTGCGACAGGTTGCAGTGGACTCTGGGGGTGTTGGTGTTGGAGACACGGGCAATGGACGTGCTGCGTCTTAGGGTGCTGGAGCTAAGGGTACTGGTGCTGAGGGTGCTAGAACTGAGGGTACTAGCACTGGAGGTGCTAGTTCTAGGGATGCTGGAGCTGAGGATACAGGCACTGGAGGTGGTCGTTCTGGGGGTGTTGGAGTTGTTGGTACTGGCGCTGGGGGTGCTCATTTTGGGGGTGCTAGAGTGCCTCGTACTGGCGCGGGAGGTGCTCGTTCAGAGGGAATTGGAGCGGGAGGCGCTGCTTCTACGGCGCCTGCTCCGCCTCCCTATCGCTACCCGACGCGTTTCCAGGAGCTTCTTCAGTTAGAGCGTAAGGAGCGGGCGGGGTTGGAGTAGGAGAGGTTGGAGCTGGAGCAGTGGCAGCAGGAGCTGCAGCAGCAGCAGCCGCAGCAGCCCCAGCCGTCACTTTTGCAGCAGTTGATCCCACCTGTGAGTGGCCTTCGGGCCCTTGGTCTCCCTTCCTCTTCTCAGGACCGCTCGCCGCCTCCTACTGCTCACGGTTTTCCTCCTCCGGACTCGTCCCCAACTGTTGTCTCTCCTCCTCGTTCACAGTCTGCTCCTCTTGTTGTCCCGCACTCTCGGGTCACCCCCTCTCCCCCACGTGCCCGTCCCTCGTCTCTTGTTGACGACCTCCGCACTATCTTGCTTTGTTCTAGTCCTCGTCGTTATCCGCCTGAGTCTGTTCTCCCGTCACCTCCTGAGTCGTCTCTTACAGCCTCCTCCCACCCTATCACTGATTACTACCGCACTGCTCGTCCTGTTGTCTCACGTGTTCTCGCTTCTCTTATGACGGACCCTCGTGCCTCTCCGTCATCTGTCTCAGCTCTTGTTGCCGCTGTCGTTGACTTGCCGCCACTCGCCGCCTTGACTACGGCACCCGCGTGGTGGCTGCCCGTCTTCTGTCCGCCGGGGGTGAGTCTGCCTTTGGATGTGACGTCCTAGAGGACAGTCAGTTCGAGCTGGAGTTCTTGGAATCCGTTTCTCCCCAACTCTGTGCCATGCTGCTAGCCCCTGAGGGAGACCCTGACGCCCTTGACATACGGACTCCTCGCACGTACCGTGAGGCAGTGTCAGGGTATTGTGCCTCTCAGTCGATAGCGGCCGTGGACTCAGAGATGGCGTCTTGGAGATCCGCAGGCACCTACGTCGACGCAGTTCCCCCTCTTGGGGCGAACGTAGTCGATTACAGATGAATGTTCAAGGTGAAGCGGCCGCCTGGATCACCGCCTGTCTTCAAGGTGCGCTACGTGACGAGGGGCTTCAGTCAGCATGAGGGAGTTGAATTCTTCCAGACCTTCGTCTCGACCCCGAAGATGACTAGTCTTCAGGTGTTACTTCACGTTGCATCACAGCGAGACTACGAGCTGCACTCCCTTGACTTCTCCACTGCATTTCTCTAGGGCCGCCTACACAAGGAAATCCGGCTGCGCCTTCCTCATGGCTTCACTGGCACTTTCCCGCCTGGGACCCAGTGGAGCCTGAGGCGACCAGTCTACGGTCTCTGACAGGCGCCCCGTGAGTGGCACGACACGCTACGCATCACTCTTGCTGACCTCGGGTTCCGTCCTTCGTCCGCTAGCCCGTCGTTGTTTGTCCACACTAGTTCCACTCCATTCTTCGTTCTTGTCTACGTCGACGACCTGGTCTTTGTTACACCAGTTATGGACGCTCTTTGCTGAGGTGAAATCCGAGCTGCAGAAGAGACACAGGTGCACTGTTCTTGGTGAACTGGTCCGCTACATTGGCTTGCAGATTACCAGGGACAGAGCCGCTCGCACCATCACTCTGACTCAGTCACACATGGTTCGGGTTTCGGTTCTTTACCACACAGCCCACTCCTCTTGCTGTTGACCACAGACTCACCGACCCTTTTCCCGACGAGCCCTTTGAGTCCAGTGGTCCCTTCGCAGAGCTTGTGGGCTGCCTCATGTACCTGATGACTTGTACTCGTCCCGACCTCGCCTTTCCCCTCAGCGTCCTTTCTCGCTTTGTTGTGAAGAGACACTGTCCTGTTCACTGGACGGCTGCTGTGAGGGTGGCGAAGTAGTTGGTGACTACATCAGGCATGGGGTTTGTGCTTGGAGGGACACAGCCAGTTGTGCTGGCCGGTCATTGCGACTCTCTCTACGCCGACGACGTGCAGACACAGAGGTCTACTCAGGGGTACTACTTCAGCTTGGGCAATGGAGCTGTGTCGCGGAAATATGCTCGGTCGTCGTCCGTGGCTTAGCCTAGCGCAGAGGCATAGATCTTCGCCGGTGCCATGGCTGCGCAGGAGCTTCTCTGCTTGACTTTCTTGCTCACCAACCTTGGTGAGCGGCCGAGCTCTGCACCGACCTTGTTCGCTGACAACAAGGCCATGATCCTCCTGTGTCGAGAGCCTCGACTAGAGGGCAGGGTGAAGCGCATCGACATCAGGTACTTTTTTCATTCGAGAGTTGCAGCGACGCAGCCAGGCACGCTTGGACTTTTGGCCTCAGCAGCCAACACTGCAGACATCTTCACCAAGGCCCTTCCGCCTAGTAACCACCACAGGTTCTGTCTGCAGTTAGGCCTTGTTGAGACAGGTCCTCGGTTGCTTTGGTCTTGCCTCTTGTTTCTTGCTCTGTTTGTCCTTGCATTTATATATACTTGTGAACTCTTAAACTGGCTTTGTGGTCGTTTGCTTGTGCTCAGACTGTGTGGCGACTTTGTGATCCACCCTGAGCTTTGTGTTTTTGCTTCTCTTGACTGTTCTTCGGACCGTTCGTGTATGTTGCTCTCTCTTGTTGTCCCTCACTTAGCCTATGGGGGTGTGTCAAAGTATATACACGTTGTTGTAGACTGTAGTGAGGCATGCTGTAGGGGGTGTAACACTTTTAGGGTTCATACTTGTATCATCCATGATTCCTAGTTTCACCATTCCGCTGTTCTAACTTTGAGAGCCACGTACATGACTGTTCCCGCCACTATATGCCCAACATTAGCCCGTTACCACCTCGCGATACTCGCCTCGAAACTGTTCCCGCCACCACGACACTCGCGCCCAAACCACCCAGCTTGGCTGGTAACCCGCGACCCGGACTTACGCTTCTAGATTTCCCAACCTCAACATCAGGCCCGTAGGGCACCCTTTCACTTCGCTCATTGTATTGTTTTGCTTCGGTAGTGCAATCTTCGTTTGTTCACTCGATTGCACTCATAACACTAGGTTACAGGCAATTGCAGGCTATGATTTTGCTCATTAAAGAGTTAGTTTTTGTTGTGTGAATGATGGACCATAAATCTTTATTGTTACTTGACATATTTTGACACATTGTAGAATCAATTTACTCCTATGAAATGTAGGCCAAATTTGGCCTCAATTCACTCCTATGCGAGAACATTCAGTACGCCCGAAGCGCGCCCGATCAGCACGTCTGGTCGTGCACCCAAGCAAGGGATGTGTCTGACGAAATCGCGCACGTCGGCTATTTTCGTGTTTGTCTCAAAACAGTCAACATAAATTGCCCCGAGCGCCTGATATCGCATCCCGAGCGAATTCGCTGGTGCAGAATGCCTCACGTAGGCGACTCTTCTATCATAGGCGGGACGGCAGGCCTGCACGTAGGCGACTCTTTTATCATAGCAGAACTTCTGAGGCAAAGAAGCGTAAAGGCGCTTTTGCCGCCAACTATGGATATTGCCGGTCCATATATGAGGGAGCAGCACAATCCGGATCAAACAACCCTTTCATTTCTTTTCGCACCGGCAACTAAATTTCGCGCTGTGCTTAGTACGTCAGCATGTACCTGCCAAAAGTGCACTGTCGCTTTAGTACTTCTGAGAAAGGATGTACGAGCGGCGATGATTCGGAGCCGTACGAGTAGCAGCAGCAATTTGAAGGATACGCTGTCTTTTCTTGTGATTTCGCGACAGCGCTTTCGCTGCTGCTCCTCGCCTCCCCCGTGCGAAACGGTACGACAAACCCGGTTGTCTCGTCGCCAGACTGCTCGGTTCGCGGGCTCCGTAGTGCGACCGGCCTGCGACGGCTCTTGACAGCGCCTTACGACTACCACGACGACTTAGCAGCTGCTCTACCGATGCCTGCGCAAGGCAGAGCCTCTGCGTTACTGGCAGAGACTCTGCGACCAAATGACGAGAACGATCGAGCCGCCGGCGGAGACGAAGCCGTGTTAAGCGCAAAGATGGTACTGGGGATGATGAATGAGACATCGGAGTCACGAGCACAAGTCAAGCTCGGCGACTCGGCGGCGGGTAAGACTCGAAGCACGAGCGCTGGCAGTTTCGCGAAAGCGATTTCCACGGTTTCTACTAGTGAGCCTGACGGCAACGTTGTGAAAGTTGTCCTGGACCAGCGGCCTGATCATGGTCCCGTTGCTACTACTATTAACGCTACTACCACCAGTGACAATGGCGCCGGAAGCAGCGGGAGGGAGTGCAGGCGGCGGTCACGAACGGGTCATTGCGTGGCGGAGCTCTTCAGCCTCTACGACGATGCGTACCGGTACGTGCAGTGCATGCACCTCGCCGCTCTCCCTTTTCTCTTCTTTCCCCTTTTTTTTGTCTTTGCAAATCTCAGATATGGCAGGCTGTCGTTGTGAGGTGTTTTTCTCGTTTTTAGTCAATTTTATCTGTCACAGGTTATCTCGCTCAGACTCTTATGATCCACATGGCCTTTCTGCTATTATTTGTTGGCAGATCGTTATGGCCTGGTCGCGTGGACCTCGTAATCCGCAGCCACGTGTCAAGCAACTTCTTCCTGCTCGAAATGCTCTTTCACAGCATCGAGCAGATGTGGCCACGTGGCATTGGTGACGTCATCCTCATCCTCGACGGTGACGAGCAAGTGGCCGAGGACCTCATTCCCACGTGGATCAAAGTCTACTACGAGGATAACAGCCTGAAGCTTCCAGGAAAGATCCTGCAGCAGTGGAGCTACCTCTGGGCTGACAACTACACGACAGCCCCTTACGTGGCCCTAATCGATGATGACGTCATCTTTGACTTGAAAGTAACACCCGGGTTACTGTTCAACCTGACGGACGGCAAGCCTTACGTGATTGGCAACGGTCAGCGACAGCTGGACTACTGGTTACCCTCCACTGAGTTTTTCGTTGGGGAAGACAAGTACTTCGCCAATTTCATGGTGCAGCTGCCGTTTCTGGTGCCAACGAGCGTCCTGCCGAAATTCAGGAGCCACGTGGCGAGTCTGCACAAGGATAAGGGCGGCAGTTTTGACTCAGCTTTCAAGTGGTTCTCCAAGCATGGACCTGGGTATAAGCGGACCCAAATCGCTCACACGACCATTGGGAACTACATGTGGGCGTATGCTCATGATGAGGTGCACTGGGCCTTGGAATGGACCAATCACACGCCGATTCCCCGTGTCGGCGTGCATCTGCCCTACACGCAGCTGTTCCGCGTCGCCACAAAGCACGAGCACAACGCTCCACGTGTCATCAAGACATACGTCCAGGAGGCGGCTTATTACGTGCATGAGGGTGTGTGCCATGCTCTGCCTTCTGGAGAGCTCCCTGGGTGTGATGATGTGAATCCTTTCCCTCAGATGCAGATATGGCAGTATGCCATGGATTGATATGACTGGCCTGCTATTAGGAAGATGGAGGCAAATGCTACTATTGTGTATGATCAGTACCGGAGCGAGCTGGCCTGCATGTATTGGAAGGTAGCTCAGGAGGGTGGTGGAGGGGAACCAAGTGTGCTGAGAACGAATGTGCAGGTTAGAGAGGCTGATCCTGCCGGGAGGAGAAGGGATCTCTTGACATCTCTTCAGGAGTGTATCGCCCCAAGGTCATAAAACCAAGCAGCTGAGCTTGGGTGGAAAAATCAGTGAACAAACACGTCATGCTGGGGCTTAACCTACTAGTCTTGTTATTTGTCATTGACTTGCATACTATGGTTGGGGTTCTGTCTGTGCATACATTTGTCCATTATGGTACCCTATAAGATTTTTATCCCACTAGAGATTTAGTTTGGTACCTATATTGCATAGTGGTTAGGGCGTATTCCTATCCTCCTATCAAGAAAACCTCCTATCAAGCTCTCACTGGAAAATTCCCTAAACCCAAAATCTCTCGCTACTTTTACCAGGCAAAAGGTACAATCTTGATAGGAGGTTTCTTGATAGGAGGCCGTAGGAATACACCCTTAGTATATAGTCAGGTTTGTCACATTAGAACACATCAAATTCTGAAGAATGGATCAATCTTACGAAGAAGGTACATGTATTTACAGGAAACCTGTCAGGGGGTTTGAGTGAAGCCCTTGGGAAACCGTCTAGTGGAAAACAGAAATTGGGTTTGTTTACATACTTTGCCATGTCTAATCTTCGCCCATTTCCTCCACTCCGTTCATTTCAAGGGAAAACCGTCCAGGGTTGCGGGTTTATAAACATGTCGCACAATCGGGTCTGCTTGAGACGGGCCACGTGAATGTGCCTGCCATGGAGATGGTTTAGCCCCATCACCACTTGCCACGTGGATTTCTATTCTTCGCGATGCGAAAGCGAATCTTTCATTGTTTGGAATATTTTTGCCGAGGCAGCATGTATATGCCCCCCAATCGCGCCTCCACCAATTTGACAACTAGGTTGTGTTTTCTCTCCACGGTTTCTCCCTTGTGTTTATGTAAGTGTGTTTTTCCTCTGTAAGTCACAACTCCATATTACGGGTTAGGGAGTATAAGTTAATTGTATTGGCAGTTTTCTCGGAAATTAAACTACAGATCGGTTCTCGCCACAAAGAGAGGCTGAAAGTTGATCCGCTGTGAGGAATCTTTTGATCCCAATTGTTTTGCACAAGTCCTAGAGACACGAACTTGTTCACGACGAGGATGAGACCTCATCTCGCGCCGCCATAATCACCACTGTAAATTGTTCACAGAACTCAGATCAGTATTACCTTGTCCTAATTTCCAACTCACACCCATGGCTCGCGGTACTCTCTTCCTGGCTCTTGCCTTGTCCGCCTTGGTACTGTCCCTCGCGACAGCTGCCAATGGCGCGTCTGTCTCCATGCTGCTTTCCAAGATGCGCGCCAGACCGCTCGGCGATCTCCAGGGAACGTCCATGACCTCCGCGCTCCTGCAGTTTGTCTCAGAGAAGGAGGGATTCAATGATGTGAACATAGCAACCATCCTTTCCCCGACCAACCAGGCGTGGGGATCTGCAGTGAGCGGTTACAACAAGACGCTGAACCCCCCTGGCTCGTCGGACATCATTCTCGAGGCGCTTCTGGCAGTCAGGGACAGCGGTGGTGCCACCGGCAGGCTGTATGACGCGTCGTCCGCCGCGCAGAGCGTGCTGGTTCGTCTCATGAAGCAGCTGTCAGTGAACGTCACCGACATTACCAATACCATCATCAACGTGAGTATTTAGGATGTGTTTCTAAGCATTGCGACAGATGGTCTGTTGACATGTGTCTTTGTGTTTACGTGGTTGTGCATGCATGCCAATGTCCACACATGACCAAATTGATTGTTAAAACGTGTGTCACCTTTTTCTTTTATTCCACAGGCCACGAATGGCAACACCGTGAAAAGCATGCTCAACACAACAATCTATGCTCTGAACCCCCTCAACTTTAGCTCCAACTATTTCAAATTCATGAGCTGCATGCCGCCCGGCGCGTACGTCGCGAACAATAGGTCAGTTCCCAAAGGCCTCGCGAACGACACCGACGCCAAGTACGACGGAACGCAGTTCGCGTACGGTCGCGTCATTCGCAGCGAGAAGCTTGTCGCGAACGCCAAGAACCAGACGGTCAACAGCAAGTCGACGACGGACACGGAGCTTAACGACATCTCCGTCGTTCTCTTCCCTGGAGTCGGCCCGCTCATTGCCACGGATGCCACCCCACCCATCGGCTGGATGAACCCTGACAGCCCAGGTAAGCTCACATTCTTTATTTTAGACCGTCGCACTGCTGGTCAGCTGTTCTGAGATTTTAATGATGGTACTTAATTCTGATTCGTTCTCGCAATGTCTTGTTCTTGCAGGAAACGCTCTCTCCCCGCTGAAGCCTGTCGTGTTGACGCTGCTGCTTCTGCTTGCTGTTCTAGTCATTTAAGTAGTTGCGTGTGCTGTGCTGTGCACATTGCTTAATCGGAACACCTGTAATGCTCCCGTAGGATTTCTTATCTAGTGGAAATATCTGAGTTCCCATTTTCTAGCATGCACGCCATCTTCTGCATTGTGGAAACTGTAAGCAAAATTTTGAGCCAACCGGTCTCAGCACCTAGGTAGCACTAGGACGAGGCTTAGCATGCTCTCACCAGTGTGCTGCACCATCCCCATTTCCCAGCCATTCCCCTGCACCATACCTGATCATCTCCATCTCCCTCATCCTCTCCCCCACTGCCTCTCCCTCTTGCTCACACTCACTCCCTTTATCTCCCCCTCTCCCTCTCCCTCCCCCTCCCCCTCTCCCTCTCTCCCTCTCTCCCTCTCTCCCTCTCCCTCTCTCCCTCTCTCCCTCTCTCCCTCTCCCTCTCTCCCTCTCTGCCTCTCTCCCTCTCTCCCTCTCTCCCTCTCTCCCTCTCCCTCTCCCCCCCTCTCCCCGTCCCCCCCTCTCCTTCTTTCCCTCTCTCGCTCCCTCCCTCTTTCCTCCCTCTCTTACTCTCTCCCTCTCTCCTCCCTCTCTCTCTCGCTCCCTCTCCTCTCCTACGTCTCCCTCTCCCCCTTCCCTTTCCCCTCCCCCTCTTCCTCTCCCTCTCCCTCTCTCTCTCTCTCTCTTGCTCGCTCTCCCTTTCCATCTCCCTCTCCCTCTTCCCCTTCCCTTTTCCCTCCCCCTCTTCCTCTCCCTCTCCCACTCACCCTTATCCTCTCCCTCTATCCCTTTCCTCCCCCCTCTCCCTCATTGGTAGGGAACAAGGTGCAAGTACGACACAGACGAGCTAAGAACCAACCAGGATCCAAACTCTATCGTAGTACTTTAACTACCAGCGCCTACGAAGTGGCTGCATGCAAACGACCACACATTCCAAACTAGTAAACAGACCCCGCAAAGGTAAGCAAGAGGGAAAGAGGCAAAACAACAAAGGGATAGGGTGCGAACCAGGCAAAGAGACTAAGGTCTCGACTTTCAGGATTAGCCAAACATCTCCTAGCCATGGCGTGTAGGTATTGGCTGGGGATTGCGGGAAGGCCGGACAGGTTGCACGGTTCAACTTAGCGGGGAGGGTGTTTGGCCTGCCATCGGTGGAGCATCACCGCCGCCCACCGCTGCGTATGCAACAGCCGTCATCGCCTAGATAGTAGGTAGTGTTGGATTGAAGACATAGGTGTCTTTAATACGGGTGGCCGTGGGCTCTCTCCTAGCCACTAGAACCAGTGCCACGCAAGTCCAACTACTGTCCATGCACGTGCAGTAGTGTCTTCTGGTTCCACTAGCTTCTCTGTTGCTGCTGCTGCTGCTGCTGCTGCTGCTGCTGCTGCTCCTCTGTAGCGCACAGTGTTGGGGTAAGGGTCATCTGGGTCTAAGGTTGCAGTGTCTGCAGCTGCCGCCATGTCCTCCTCTAGGTCCTCCCCCTCCTCCTCCTCCTCCTCCTCCTCCTCCTCCTCCTCCTCCTCCTCCTCCTCCTCCTCCTCCTCCTCCTCCTCCTCCCCACCTTCTCTTCCCATGAACTCACTGTTATCACAAGTGGCCCCTCGCATCGACATGTCCTCCGAGACATCCGTCGTGCTCCTTGCTCGCAAGTGTGACATGACGAGGTGATTCTCTTGGCCGTCAAGACTGCTGGAAATGCCGCACGTCTTTGAGGCATTGATGATGACCACGTGCGACACATTCTCCCAGGCTTTGGCAGTCCACCTAAACACTACCGCATGCGGCGGCCGCTTCAAGTTTCCTGCACGCACGAGGATAAACAACATCAACGCACGGTGTCACATCAATTTCACCACTCGGATTTTAAAGCCAGCAGGCAAAATAGTGATCCCCAACCCAACTTGAAAGAGTGCTGCGAAGGTCGGGCCGAGAGTGCACTGTTTCAAACGTTGAAGTGTTCAGATTCAACTGATGTGATTGGCTATCGCCAACATGGTTTTTTTAAGGCTCCCTCCCGCCAAATATTTTCTGGCGCTCATGTCAGTTGTCGCATATATACGTGCTGCACCCTCACGACCGTTGTAAAGCGATGGTTTTGGTCGCCAGGCGAAACTTCGGTTTCAAGCTGAATCTGGGTTCACAACTCTGTTTTTCACTCCCGCAGTAACTGGCTTGGGGCCCAAGTAGAGCTGAAATCCTAGTCGACAGTGTCTTAGGCACACAATTTGTACTTAGCTTTAGTGTGTTATGTACCGACTTAGCTTTGGGGCGTAATGGAATACGTAACCCAGTTGTATCGTTAGTTTCCCACCCATCATCCACCTCGTCGCCCGCGCGCTCACCCCGAATCGTCTATCGCCTTTCCTCTCTCCCTTCCTATCATCCACCTCGTCGCCCGCGCGCTTGCCTCGAATCGCCCTCCTGTCGGCCCTGTCAAAACATATTTGTATGTTCTTAGTTCTGCTAGGCTACAGTGAGGTGCTCAGTATAGAGTACAACCCCAGTTAGGGTTTCATACTTGTACCCACATGTTGCTAGTCATTCATCATTCCTCTTCACAGATTCTAACATGGTATCAGAGCGGGTCCCTCCGTAGGACCGCTCCGTTAGGGCCCACCAACCGTACGTACTGCCCCAGGAGCTGCTGCCGTCGTGTGCTGCCCTGCTCGCCGCGCGCTGCCCTGCTCACCGCGCGCTGCCCTGCTCGCCGCGCGCTGCCCTACTCGCCGTGCGCTGCCCTGCTTGCTGCGCGCTGCCCTGCCCTGCGCTCTGCCCGCTTGCTGCCCTGCCCTGCAGCCCGCGCGCCGCCCTGCCCTGCAGCCCGCGCGCCGCTCTACCCTGCAGCCCGCGCGTCGCCCTGCCCTGCAGCCCGCGTGCGGTCCTGCCCTGCAGCCCACGCGTCGCCCTGCCCTGCAGCCCGCGCGTCGCCCCTGCCCTGCTGCCCGCGCGTCACCCTGCCCTGCAGCCCGCGCGTCGCCCTGCCCTGCTGCCTGCGCGCCGTCCTGCCCTGCAGCCCGCGCGTCGCCCTGCCCTGCAGCCCGCGCGTCGCCCTGCCGTGCAGCCCGCGCGTCGCCCTGCCCTGCAGCCCGCTCATTGCCCTGCCGTGCAGCCCGCGCGTCGCCCTGCTCTGCAGCCCGCGCGTCGCCCTGCCCTGCAGCCCGCGCGCCACCCTGCCCTGCAGCCCGCGCGCCGCCGTGCCCTGCAGCCCGCTCGTTGCCCTGCCCTGCAGCCCGCGCGCCGCCCTGCCCTGCAGACCGCGCGCTGCCCTGCCCTGCAGCTCGCGCGTCGCCCTGCCTTGCAGCCTGCGCTCTGCCCTGCCCTGCAGCCTGTGCGCTGCCCTGCCACTACAGCGACTACTGCTACTGCTACAGCTGCAGCTACAGCAGTCGCTTATGACGCCCTTGCGCCGCTGCTACTGACTGCCACTGCCTGTCATGGCCACTATCACGGCCGTAGCAGCGTCTGTCGGTAGACAACAGCAGCTGCCTCACCCGGATACCCTATCGCCGCAGCAGATTCGTGAGTGGGTTATTCAGCGAGGCCGTCCTGGTGGTGGAGGATATATTCCTGGAGGTACTCGACAGCAGTGGCAGTCTCGTAGCCCGGAGACTCTCTCTCCACAGCAGCTTCGTGAGTGGGTTATTCAGCGAGCCAGTGCTGGTGGTGGAGGTTTTGGTTTTACCCATCCTAGACAGCAGCGGCAGCAGCGTCAGCAGACGACCCTCTCGCAGCAGCAGCTTTGCGAGGTGGTTTCTCAGCGATGCGTCCCTGGTTGTGCAGAGGCTGCTGCTCTAGGTGCTAGTGAACTGCTGCCGCTCTAGGTGCTAGTGCGTCTGCTGCCACAGGTGCTAGTGAGTCTGCTGCCTCAGCAGACGCCTTACACACTTTCACACTTGACTCTGGCGCGTCTCGTTGCTTCTTTCGTGATTGCACCACAGTCACACCACTCGCTGCACCTGTCCCAGTCTCACTGGCTGACCCCTCTGGGGGCCCCGTCGTCGCACGAGCCTCCACTGTCCTCCCGTATCCGGCAGTCCCCTCCGGCTCTCTTTCAGGCCTCCACCTCCCCTCGTTCTCGACGAACTTGGTGAGCAACGAAGTCCTTCAGGATGTTTGGGTTGATACCTTTATCACTGGAGGGCAGCGTGTGGCGATCTGTACGTGCTCCCGGACTGGACGTCACCTTGCTACGTTCACTCGGCAGCCTGGGTCCAGTCTGTACACCCTGACCGCTGCGTTTGGTCAGGTGGCTGCGTCGGGTCAGGTGGCTGCGTCGAGTCAGGTGTCTGCGTCTGGTCAGTTCGCTGCGTCGTGCTCGTGTCGGGTACTCTCCCACCAGAATCTTCTCTGGCACCACTGACTCGGTCACCCCTCTCTGTCGCGTCTCCGCAGCATGCACTCCCGTCTCCTTGTCTCTGGCCTTCCTAGGTCCCTACCCCCCCTCCCGCGCTCGCCTGCCCCGCCGTGCCTTCCCTGCATCGAGGGGTGGCAGCGCGCCGCTCCTCACTCCTCCTCGTTTCCTCCGACCACTGCTCCTCTGCAGTCTCTCCACATGGACGTGTGGGGCCCCGCCCGCGTCAGTAGGACGGACCAGGAGCGCTACTTCCTGCTGGTCGTTGACGACTACACGCGCTACACCACTGTCTTCCCCCTGCGCAGCAAGGCGGACGTCAGCGGTGTTTTGATTCCCTGGATCCGCGCTACTCGTCACCAGCTGCGCGAGCGGTTTCGGCGGTACCTTCCAGTCCTGCGTCTGCACTCTGACAGGGGTGGTGAGTTCTCTTCCGGCCTCCTTGCGGGGTTCTTTCGAGACGAGGGCATCATCCAGTCGTTCACGCTTCCGGCCTCTCCGCAGCAAAATGGGATTGTTGAGCGTCGCATTGGCTTGATCATGGAGGTTGCTCGTACCTCCATGATCCATGTGGCTGCTCCCCATTTTCTGTGGCCGTTTGCGGTCCGATACGCTGCGCATCAGCTCAACGTCTGGCCCCGTGTCTCTTTGCCAGAGACCTCGCCCACACTCCGTTGGACGTGAGAGGTTGGAGATGCGTCGGCGTTTCGGGTCTGGGGCGCGCTCTCCCTTGTCCGCGATACCACCGCGAGCAAGCTCTCTCCTCGCACTCTCCGCTGCGCCTTCCTGGGCTTCCCCACCGACGCCCCGCCGTGGCAGTTTTACTACCCTCGCTCGCGTCGCGTGTTCTCCTCCCAGGACGTCACCTTTGACGAGTCGGTCTGTTTCTACAGGCTCCACCCGCACGTGTCCCATTCGGTCCCCCTGGCGCCTCTCTTCCTGGTACCAGTCCCCCCCCCGGTAGACCCCCTCCCCCCACAGGGTCCTGCTCCCTCAGGTGTGTTTCAGGTAGACCCACCCTCCTTGGTTGAGCCTTTGGAGATCTCTTCTGACTCAAATGGCCCGGCTGAGGGGGGTGACCTTGCCGCTGACGACACGGCGGCCACTCGTCGCTCTCCACGCTTGAAGACTCCTCCTGGTTTTCCGCCTCGACCGTCTTCACCACCTCTGCAGCCTGTAGCTGTGGACACTGGTGCTGCTGGGGGTGGTGACACTGGGGGTGAGGACGCAGGAGGTGCTGGTCCTGGGGGTGCTGAGACTGGGGGTGCTGAGACTGGGGGCGCTGAAACTGGGGGTGCTGGTTCTGGGGGTGCTGGGACTGGGGGTGCTGCGAGTCCTAGTGGTGGAGGGGCCGTGGGTGCTCCTGCTGCAGGTCCTGGTGTTGGACAGCAGCAGCCCCCTAGTCGACTCGAGACACTCTCACCGCATCAGCTTCATGAGTGGGTCGTTCGGCGAGGCCGCTCTGGTGCTGGAGCTTGGAGTTACCTAGACGCTGGAGGTGCTGGAGGTACTGCATGTGCTGGAGATGCTGGTGCTGGAGGTACTGCTGGAGGTGCTGCAGGTGCTGGAGCTACTGGTGCTGGAGGTGCTGGAGGTGCTGGTGCTGGAGGTGCTACTGGAGGTTCTGCTGGAGCTGGAGGTGCTGGAGGTGCTGGTGCCGGAGGCACGGGAGCTGGTGGTACTGGAGGTGCTGGAGCTGCTGGTCCTGGAGGTGCTCGTCCTAGAGGTGCTGGAGCTGCCGGAGCTGGTGGTGCTGCTGGTGCTGGAGGTGCTGGAGCTGGTGGTACTGGAGGTGCTGGAGCTGCTCGTCCTAGAGGTGCTGGAGCTGCTCGTCCTAGAGGTGCTGGAGCTGCCGGAGCTGGTCGTGCTGCTTCTGCTGGAGGTGCTACTAGAGGTGCTGGAGCTGGAGATACTGGAGGTACTAGAGGTGCTGGAGCTGCCGGAGCTAGTAGTGCTGCTGGTGCTGGAGGTGCTGGAGCTGGTGGTACTGGAGGTGCTGTAGCTGCTCGTCCTAGAGGTGCTGGAGCTGCCGGAGCTGGTGGTGCTGCTGGTGCTGGAGGTGCTACTAGAGGTGCTGGAGCTGGAGGTACTGGAGGTACTAGAGGTGCTGGAGCTGCCAAAGCTGGTGGTGCTGCTGGTGCTGGAGGTGCTACTGGAGGTGCTGGAGGTGCTGGAGGTGCTACTGGAGGTGCTGGAGCTGGAGGTACTGGAGGTGCTGGAGCTGCTGACGGTACGGGTACTGCGCCGAGCCGACCGTTTTTCTACCCGCAGCCGCATTCGTCCCTGCCGCCGCCTGACTCGGCCCTTCGCCAGGTTCTTAGTCTCCCGTCTTCCACTGGCCTCACTCCACCTCTTTTGTGTCCACTGCCAGACCAGTCTCAGCCACATCTACTGCCTGGCTCCCCGCTACAAGCTCCTGCTCCTCACACTGAGGTGACTGAGTCCCTGACTGAGCGTCGTGAGCCTGAGACTCGTGCTTCCACACCTGTTCGTGCTCGTTGTGTTGCCCGTCCTCGTCCTCCTGCTATCCCAGGCACTCACGGTATGACACTTCGTCCTTCCTCTGTTCCACAGCGTGTTGTTTTGCCCGAGCCTCCCGCGTCCTCTCTTCCACACGTTCTTGACCCTGAGTCTGACCTTGCTCGTGCTGCCAGTCCTACTGTCACTCGTCTCCTCGCTACTGTCGTCACTGACCCTGACTTTGAGTCTACTGCTGCGTTTTCCCTAGTCACTGAGCTAGTTGACTTTGCAGCTAGGAGTCGTCTCGACTACGTCGCGAGTCTTGTTACTGAGTCTGAGTCTGTCTGTCCTCCGTCCCTCGGGGGTGAGCCTGCCCTTAGCCGTGACGTCCTTGAGGACAGACAGTTTGAGCTTGAGTGTCTTGCGACCGCCTTACCTCGTTTCGCATCCATGCTGCTTTGCCCTGAGGGAGACCCGGATGCACTTGACATCCCTACCCCGCGCTCTTACGCTGAGGCGATCACGAGTGAGTACTCCTCTCAGTGGCAGACAGCCATGGACGCAGAGATGGCTTCCTGGAAGTCCACAGGCACCTACGTTGACGAGGTTCCTCCTCATGGGGCAAACATCGTCGATGGCATGTGGATTTTCAGGGTGAAGCGGCCGCCGGGTTCTCCGCCTGCCTTCAAGGCGCATTACGTTGCTCGAGGCTTCAGTCAGCGACAGGGGGTCGACTTCTTCCAGACCTTCTCCCCCACCCCGAAGATGACTACTCTTCGGGTGCTGCTGCACGTTGCAGCACAGCGTGACTACGAGCTGCACTCCCTCGACTTCTCCACAACTTTCTTGCAGGGCAACCTTCACGAGGAGATCTGGCTGCGCCGCCCACCTGGCTTCAGTGGGTCGTTTCCTGCGGGTACCCAGTGGAGCCTCCGGCGGCCAGTCTACGGTCTCCGCTAGGCGCCTCGAGAGTGGCACGACACACTGAGGACTACACTTGCGGCTCTTGGGTTTGCTCCTTCCTCTGCTGACCCGTCGCTGTTTCTACGCACCGACACTACCCTGCCGCCGTTCTACGTTCTCGTGTACGTCGCAACTTGGTTTTTGCTACTGCTGAGACTGAGGCGCTGGCCCTAGTGAAGGCGGAGCTGCAGGAGAGACACACCTGCAATGACCTGGGTGAGCTGCGTAGCTATCTTGGCTTGCAGATCACCCGGGACAGAGCACGGCACACCATCACCCTGACGCAGTCTCACATGGTGCACCAGGTTCTTCAGCGCTTCGACTTCACGTGGTCCTCGCCACAACCCACTCCTCTGCCTACTGGCCACTCGCTCTCAGCTCCACCTTCGGACGAGTCCGTAGAGCAGAGTGGTCCGTATCCGGAGCTTGTGGGTTGCTTCATGTACCTGATGACGTGCACACGACCTGACCTCGCGTACCCTCTCAGCCTTCTGGCTCGCTACGTGGCTCCCGGTAGACACCGAAAGGTGCACTGGGATGCTGCGAAGAGGATACTGCGTTACTTGTGTAGTACATCGGGCATGGGGCTCGTGCTTGGAGGACGGGGTTCAGTGGTACTCACAGGACACTCCGACGCTTCTTGGGCCGACGACCAGGCGACTCAGCGTTCGTCACAGGGGTACACCTTCAGTCTTGGCTCTGGTTCTGTCTCGTGGAGGTCCACTCATTCTTCTTCTGTGCTTGGTTCCAGCTGTGAGACTGAGATCTACGCTGGGGCTATGGCTACACAGGAGCTACGCTGGCTGACCTACCTGCTGGCCAACTTGGGTGAGCGGCCTCGTTCTCCTCCAGTTCTGTATGTCGACAACAATGCCATGATTGCCTTGTGTCAGGACCAGAGACTGGAGTACAACAAGTGCAAGGTCAAGAGACAAGCAGGTGAGGCAGAACGGGCAGAAGCCCAAGAGACTGGAGCTCCTGTGCAGCCATAGCCCCAGCGTAGATCTCTGCCTCACATCTGGAACTAAGTACAGAAGATGAGCGGGTGGACCTCCAAGAGACAGAACCAGTACCGAGGCTGAAACTGTAACCCTATGACGACCGGTAGGTCGTCTGGTCGTGAGCCCAAGAAGCGTCTGAGTGACCTGTAAGAACGACTGAACCCCGTCCTCCAAGCACAAGCCCCATGTCTGATGTACTGCACACGTAAAGCAGCACCCTCTTAGCAACCCGCCAGTGCTCAGGGCGGTGTCTCCCTGGCACCACGTAGCGGGCCAGAAGGCTAAGAGGGTACGTGAGGTCAGGTCGAGTGCACGTCAGCAGGTACATGAGGCAGCCCACAAGCTCTGGGTACTGACCACTCAGCTCTACGGACTCGTCCGAAGGTGGAGCTGAGAGCGAGTGGTTCGTAGCCAGAGGAGTGGATTTTGGCGAGGAGAACGTGAAGTCGAAGTGCTGAAGGACCTGCTGCACCATGTGTGACTGAGACAGAGTGATGGTGTGCCGTGCTCTGTCCCGGGTGATCTGCAAGCCAAGATAGCTTCGCAGTTCACCCAGGTCAGTGCAGATGTGTCTCTTCTGGAGCTCCGCCTTCACTAGGGCCAGTGCCTCAGTGTCAGCAGTAGCAAAGATCAAGTCGTCTACATATACGAGGATGTAGAACGCAGGCAGAGAAGTGTCAGTGCGCAGAAACCGCGACGGTTCAGCAGTCGAGGGAGCGAAGCCAAGAGCAGCAAGTGTCGCCCTCAGTGTGTCGTGCCACTCACGGGGTGCCTGACGGAGACCGTAGACTGGCCGCCGGAGGCTCCACATGGTACCCTCAGGAAACGACCAAGTGAAGTCAGGTGGGCGGCGCAACCAGATCGCGTCGTGAAGGCTGCCCTGCAAGGAGGCTGTCGAGAAATATAGGGAGTGCAGCTCGTAGTCACGCTGTGGTGCAACGTGCAGTAGCACCCGAAGAGTGGTCATCTTCGGGGTGGGGGAGAAGGTTTGAAAGAAATCGACCCTCTGATGCTGACTGAAGCCTCGTGCAACGTAGAGCGCCTTGAAGGCAGGCGGAGAACCCAGTGGCCGCTTTACCCTAAAAATCCACATGCCATCGACTATGTTCGCCCCAGGAGGGGGAACCTCGTCAACGTAGGTGCCTGTGGACTTCCAGGAAGCCATCTCTGCGTCCATGGCTGTCTGCCACTGAGAGGAGTACTCACCCGAGATCGCCTCTGTGTAAGAGCGCGGGGTGGGGATGTCCAGTGCATCGGGTTTCCCTCAGGGCAAAGCAGCATGGCAGCGAGATGAGGTGCAGCAGCCGCTGGGCACTCAAGCTCAAACTGCATGTCCTCAAGAACGTCACAGCCAAGGGCAGTCTCACCCCCGACGGACGGAGGACAGTCAGAGTAAAAAACAAGACGCGCAGCGTAGTCAAGGCAGCACATAGCAGCAAAGTCAACGAGCTCAGCTACTAAGGCAGACGCAGCAAGAGACGAAAACGTAGGGTCAGTCACATAAGTGGCAAGAAAACGAGTGACAGTCGGACTGGCAGCACGAACAAGGTCAGACTCAGAGTCAGCAACGTCAGGAAGAGAAGACGCAGGAGGGGACGGCAGGACAACACGATGTTGAACAGAGGAAGGACGAAGTGCCATACAGTGAGTGCCTGGCACAGCTGGAGCACAAGACGGGCAACACGACGAGCACAAACAGGTGTGGAAGCACGAGACTCAGGCTCTCTAGTCTGTGTCTGGGAGTCTGTCATGTCAGTGTACGGAGCAGGAGCAGGTAGTGGGGAGTCAGGCAGTAACTGTGGCTGAGACTGGTCAGTCGGTGGGACCAGTAACGGAGGAGTAGTACCAGCAACAGGGAACTCAGTAGCAGCAGGTGGGAGACTGAGAAGGTAACTAAGCGCAGACGGCTGCGGCTGAGTAGTCGCACCCCCAGAACCTCCAGAAACGGGTCCGGGAGGACCACCAGCTCCAGTACAAGAACCTCCAGCTCCAGCAGTACCAACACGTCTAGCTCCGCCACCGGGGCTGCCCCATCGGACAGCCCACTCGCGAAGCCGCTCCGGCAAGAGAGTCTCTTGTCAACGTGCACCAGTACCTCCAGCACTAGCGCCTCCAGCACCAGTACCTCCAGCACCTCCAACTACAGTACCACCAGCACCAGCACCTCCAGCTCCAGTAGCTCCAGCTCCGGCACGTCCAGCTCCGCCATCGGGGCTGCCCCACCGGACAGCCCACTCGCGAAGCCGCTCTGGCCAGAGAGTCTCCTGCCGACGTGCACCAGTTCCTCCAGCACTAGCGCCTCCAGCACCAGTACCTCCAGCACCGCCAACTCCAGTAACACTAGCACTAGCACCTCCAGCTCCAGCACGTCCAGCTCCGCCACAGGGGCTGCCCCACCGGACAGCCCACTCGCGAAGCCGCTCCGGTGAGAGTCTCCTGCCGACGTGCACCAGTACCACCAGCACCAGCACCTTTAGCACCTCCAACCGCAGTACCTCCAGCAGCAGCACCTCCAGCAGCAGCACCTCCAGCACCTCCTGTACCCGTAGGACACTCAGCACCCCCAGAGCCAGCACCCCTAGAGTCCGCACCCCCAGTATCACCACCTCCTTCAGCACCAGAGTCCACAGCGACAGGCTGCAGAGGCGGTGAAGACGGTCGAGGCGGAAACCCAGGAGGGGCCGCCAAGCGCGCTGAGCGGCGAGGGGCCACGGTGTCGGCAGCAGACGGGTCACCCCCCTCAGCTGGGCCAGAGGTGTCGGAGGAGACCTCCAACGGCTCAACCAAGGGGGACAGTCAACCTGGGACACACCTGAGGGAGCAGGACCCTGTGGGGGGGGTGGGGCTACCAAGGGGGGGTCGGGTACCAGAAAGAGAGACGGGAGGGGCACGGGGGAGATGCGGTGGGGGTGGAGACGGTAGTGGAAGACAGACTCGTCAAAGGTGACGTCATGAAAAGAGAGGACACGACGAGAACCCGGGTGGTAAAACTGCCAGGGCGGGGCGTCGGTAGGGAAGCCAAGGAAGACGCAGCGAAGAGTGCGAGGAGAGAGCTTGTCCGTGGGAGGATCGCGGACAAGAGCAAGGGAACCCCAGACCCGATACGCCGACGCATCACCAACCTCGCCCGTCCACCACAGAGTAGGGGAGGTCTCCGGGTGGGAGGCACGGGGCCAGAGGTTGAGCTTCAGCGGCGTATCGGACCGCAAACGACAACAGAATATGGGGAGCAGCCGCATGGACAAGGGAGGTGCGAGCAACCTCCATGACCAAGCCATTGCGACGCTCTGCAATCCCATTCTGTTGCGGAGAGACCGGAAGCGTGAACAACTGGGCGATGCCCTCAGCACCACAGAAGTCCTCGAGGAGGCGGGAGGAAAACTCACCACCTCGGTCAGAGTGCAGTCGCAGGACCGGGAGGTCCTGCCGGAACCGAGCGCTGAACTGGCGACTGACAGCACGGATTTAGCGGATCAACACACTGCGGACATCCGCCTTGCTCTGCAAGGGTAGACCATGGTGTAGCGCGTGTAATCGTCAACAACCAGCAAAAAGTAGCGCTCTCAGCCCTGTCCAGTGACGCGGGCTGGACCCCACACGTCCATGTGGAGGGTCTGCAAAGGAGCTGTAGTCGAAGAAAACGAGGAGGAGTGAGGAGCGGCGCGCTGCCGCCCCTCGACGCAGGGAAGGCTCGGCGGCGCAAGCGACCTCGGGAGCGGGGGCAGGGACCTGGGGAGGCCAGAAACAAGGAGACGGGAGTGCATGCTGTGCAGACGCAGCTGGGAGGGGTGACCAAGATGGTGGAGCCAAAGCAGAGCTGGGTGCGTGAGGAGCCGACACGAACAGGACACAGCTACCTCACCTGACGCAGCTACCGGACCTGACTCAGCTACCTGTGCAGACTCAGTGGTCAGTGTGTACAGGCGAGACCCAGGCCTCCGAGTGAACGTGGCGAGGTGATTGCCAGTGCGTGAGTCCGTACAGATCGCCACGAGCTCCCCTCTAGGCTGGGCCACAGTGTCCAACTGGTCCTGGAGGACAGCGGTAGCCACCAAGTTCTTAGCGAACGAGGGGAGGTGGAAACCTGAGAGGGAACCGGAGGGGGCTGCCGGACACGGGAGAACAGTGGAGTCACGTGCAACGACTGGGCCACCAGAGGGGTCGGCTAGAGTGACAGGGACCGGGACTGTGAGCCGTGTGACCATGGTGCAGTCGCGGAAGAAGCAGCGAGACGCGCCTGAGTCTAGAGTGAAAGAGTGCAAGGCCTCCTCTGGCTCTGCAATGGCGCTAGCTGATTCACAAGCACCTAGACTAGCAGCCTCTACACTAGCAACTCTAGGCACACACGAGTAATAGTCATCCTCAACACTAGCAGAAGCAGCATACATCGCATACATGCCAGCATGGATCACGTCCCAGTCACAAGAAAACACACCGAGATCCTTCTTAAGCAAGGCTTGCCAGTCAGGAGTCGTCATCTGCTCACCATGCTCCGCACGTTACAGACCGTCGAGGCGAAAGAAGCAAAGAGGCTCCGTGTGGTCGGTGCGAGTGCAAGTCGCTCCAGGCTGACCTGTGCGACGGACGTACACGCAGCGAGCTAGGCCACCTGAGCTGCCACGCCGGATCGCCCACTCACGAAGCTGCTGCGGCGAGAGCGGCACCTGCCGACTCCGCTGCTGCTGCTGTCCACCCCCAGAGCCGCCGCCACCACCCGCTGCACCACCAGACGTAGCAGTACGAGTAGCCGAACCTCCAGCTCCTCCCCTGCCAGCTCCACCTCGAGCGCCACTCCCGCCCCCTCCAACACCCCTACTGCCCCCACCACCCCCGCCACCTCGAGTGCCGCCGCCACCTCCTCCTCCCCCACCACCCCCACCCCCACCACCACCACCCCCTCCACCGCCACCGCCACCCCCGCCACCCCCACCACCCCCACCCTTGCCTCCCTTGCCTTTGCCGCTGCGGCGCCTCCCACTAGGAGCAGATGCAGCACCGACTTCCTCAGCATGAAGGAAGTCAACAGCAGCAGCAGAGGCAACAGAGGGCGTGAGCAGGGAGGGGGAGCACCCCTCAAAGACAGAGGGGAGGGCAGTGCCACGGGAGGCAGCTACAGCAAGGGCAGCGGAATCAGCCTCTAAGAGACGGGTCTCGAAAGTGGCTAGGGTGATTTTAGTGGAGTCGAGGGCAAGAAAGTGGTCTCGAACAGCACGAAGGGTGTCAGGGAGGCGGGTAGTGAGGAAGTAGAGAGTGAGATACATAACGGGCCTGGTTCTCAGCCAGAAAGTCTGGCTCGAGAGTGGCACGGTAGCGTGTGTCAAGGGAGCGCAGGTGAGTCATGAGGTCACCGACAGTGGTGAAGTCGGACAGCTCAGGAAAGAGGAACGGCAGCGCAAGTCGGCCTATGGCAGCAGAGGACGGGGAGGAGTAACGCTTGACTATAGCATCATAAAGCACTTTAGCCGTCTTAAAGCCAGCAGCTAAAATAGTGACCCCCCCCCAAACTTGAAAACGTGCTGTGTGTGATGAGTTGGTTGAAGTGAAGTGAAACAGAAATCGGGCTGTTTCAAAGAATCCTTGCAGGCAGATTGAACTCACGCGATTGGCTCCCACCAAAACAAACATTCGCGCTTGTACAACGAGTCACTTTTCTACACCTGCACGACAGTTGCACGGCGACAGTTTTGATCGTTGGAGACTACCTCAGCTTCAAGTTGGGAGGGGGTTCACTACTAGCCATTTTCCACTCGTGACTCTAGTTTTTTTTACTAGCATAGAATAGTTGAGAACCTAGACGTTACCCGCCTAGCAGCGTGGGTAATACATTAGTGGCTTGGAGGGTTTAGGCATTAGTGGGTTGCATTGCTCTTTCGCATCTCGCACAATTGTCACGCTCCTCACTGTCCGCCCCTCGCTCTCCGTCGCGCTTCCTCTCTCCCGTCGCGCCATCCTCGCTCCGTCGCGCTTCCTCCCTCCGTCGCGCTTCCTCTCTACCGTCGCCCTTCCTCTCTCCCTTCGCCCTTCCCCTCTCCCGTCGCGCCTTCCTCTCTCCGTCGCGCTTCCTCCTTCCGTCGCACTTCCTCTCTCCCGTCGCCTTCCTCTCTGCCTTCGCCCTTCCCCTCTCCCGTCGCGCCTTCCTCTCTCCGTCGTGCTTCCTCTCTCTGTCGCGCCTTCCTCTCTCCGTCGCGCTTCCTCCCTCCGTCGCGCTTCCTCTCTCCCGTCGCCTTCCTCTCTCCCTTCGCCCTTTCTCTCTCCCGTCGCCCTTCCTCTCTCCCGTCGCCCTTCCTCTCTCCCGTCGCCTTCCTCTCTCCCGTCGCCTTCCTCTCTCCCGTCGCCTTCCTCTCTCCCGTCGCCTGCCTCTCTCCCGTCGCCTTTCCTCTCTCTCTTCGCCCTGCCTCTCCCGTCGCCCTTCCTCTCTCCCGTCGTTTTCCTCTCTCATGTTGCCCTTCGCCTCTCCCGTCGCCCTTCCTCTCTCGTTGCCCTTCCTCTCTCCCATTGCCCTTCCTCACTCCCGTCGCCCTTCTTCTTCCACCTCCCGCCGCCCTCGCGTCCCATCGCAATTGCCTTCCCAACGCACTCCCGCCGCCCTCGCGAGCCATCGCAATCGCCTCCCGTCACCCTCCGTGTCGGCCTCCCGTTGCTCGTACCGTCGCTCGTCCCGTCGCCCGTCCAATCTCACGACCGTCGCTCGTCCCGTCGTTCGTTACGAACGCCCTCGCGAAATCCTCTGCCATCTCGTAGTAGTATCGACCTTTCTGCAGCCAACCAGTTCTGCTATATTTTCTTGATCTAATAATAGGAATTTTAATTTCGTAAATAATTACCTCCCCTCGCGTCATTCCTCTTCTCTTCCCTCCCCTCCCGTCGATCCCTCCTCAGGTCCTTGTTCCCGTTCCCTCGCTCTCTCTCCCTCCCTTCCCGTCGCCCTCGCTCTCTCCACTCCCTTCCCGTCGCCCTCGCTCTCTCCCCCCATTTTCCGTCGCCCTCGCTCTCTCCCCTCCTTTTCCGTCGCCCTTATTCTCTTCCCTCCCTTTCCGTCGCCCTTGCTCTCCCCTCCCTTTCCGTCGCCCTTGCTCTCTCCCCTCCCTTTTCGTTGCCCTCGCTCCAGCTCATCCCACCCTCCCCAATGCCCCTCCCATCTCCCTACCATTCCGCGGATTTTGCTCACGCAGATCTCCTCTCGTTTCTGTTGCACTATCTGTTCTTCTCTTGTCCTCTGATATCCTCTGTTTCTTGTTTTTCCCATGTTATTGATTTGCGTGAGTTGGACTTGCTTTGCATGAGTTGGACATGCTTCACGTTGTGAATTTGGCGCTGGATGTAAATGAGACTTGTACGTCGCAAACTTTTGAGCGACGCATTTGCACATGCTTGCGACGAATTTTGTTTGAGACGAAATGTGGAAACACGATCAGTATCATATGCGCCTGAAATAAAAAACAGGAGCACTTCAACTTTCAAGTGGACCCAACTAGAAGGAGGGGGTCACTATTTTAGCTGCTGGCTTTAAGCTGGCGAAAATGGGGGCGCTGGTCTAGCGGAAGGTGGCCACGGACAGCGAGGGCAGCAGTAGCATCGCAAGTAGTCCTTTGGGAAAGAAGGACACGGCCCGCTGAGTCAGAAGGGGCAGCGAGGGACCCCGAGGTATGCTCATACAGCGAGACATTTTCCCTAGCAACACTCTGCAGGTACCAGTGGAGGTCCTCTAGCCAGGACTCAAACTGTATCGGGTGGCCCTCGGCGTTAAAGGTGAGCACAGTGGGAGTCGCCATAGCAGCAGGAACGGCAGCAGCAGTGGCAGTGATAGCAGCAGCAGCAGCAAGACTAAAACAGCAGTAGGACAGAACAGCATGGGTGCGCGGCGCAGGGCAGCACTAGTGCATGGGGCGGCTCGGCTCGGCAAAGCGGCTCGGCAGGGCAGCTCGGCTCGGCAGGGCGGCACGGCAGGGCGGGCGCAGGCGGCAGCAGCAACTGTGCTGTAGCGCAGTAGCAGGGGCGTGAGCTGGCGGCACAGGCAGAGCAGCACCGGGCAGGGCAAGCGTGCGGGCAGGGCAAGCGCTCACGAGCAGGGCACGGTACAGGGCAGCGTGCAGGCGGCAGCTGCAGCAGCAACACTTGCGCGCGGGCAGGGCAGGGGCGCGGGCAGCGCTAGCAGGGCAGGGCAGAGGCACGTAGGTGCTGGGCAGCCGGGTACGCACGGGCACGGGGCAGCGGGGCACGCGCTGCTGCTGGGCAGCAGGGCGCGCGCTTGCGCTGGGCAGCCGGGCACGCGCGGGCGCTGGGCAGCGGGGCACGTGCGAGCACTAGGCAGCAGAGCGCGCGCTGGCGCTGGGCAGCTGGGCACGCGCGGGCGCTGGGCAGCGGGGCACGCGCGGGCACGAGGAAGCAGGGCGCGCGCTGGCGCTGGGCAGCTGGGCACATCCTATATAAATGCATGTATCTCACTGCTATTGTCAATTCTGTCTAGATTCAAATTTCTCTACTGACAGGGTCTATACCAATCACAGAGCACTTCCGCCGCTACACACAGACGATCAATCATGCCATCCTATAAAAGAACCATCAGTTTGTAACAAATAGTTAAACCATTTTAAGTGTTCAACAATTCAAGAGATACGTGCTCCACACGGGGAAACCACGCAAGGTGCTCCATTAGAGAAGGCTTCAAGGCCGGGTTGAGAAACCAGGAACTCTGATTCAGCCGCGTAACAAATACACAAACATGGACACTGGCCAACATCTCAAGGTTGCGTGGCTGGCCGGGTTGTCCCAAACAATACCCTGATTTGCAGGGCAAGCTGGGTAAAACCCCCTGCAAAATAGAGCTATGTCTTGAACCTGCTGCAAAGGTTGCACACGCCATTTTACCTCGATAGTGCAATCCTCGTTCCAGGTTCATTTGCACACGTAACGTTGAGATAAACTATCCTGTCCTTCAGTTCCACCTTCAGCAACAGCATCTTCATCCTGTCGGCATCCCAGTTCCTCCTAACGTGAAGGCCACTTACTTGGTTCGCCTGCCTGAGCATCAGCTTCAGTGCAACGATCGTTACTGAAGAGCCTGGTTACAGACACAGCGGTTAGGTTTGGCCCTTTTGAGGTCGTGGCATGGCGGGAAAGGCTGCGGCTCCTCAGGCGCTGCCCGATGGGATCGACAAAGACGAGGTGTGCGGTCTCCCTGTCGTGAACCTGTCCTCCTCAGTCCTTCCGTGCGTAGCTCGCAAGCATCTGGGTTTCTCGCGAGGCCTCCAGGCACATGAACCTTTACTGGGAGTTCATTCCGGGTTCGAACCCGAATAGATGCTTGCTTAGCGGTTTGTTGTTACTTAGTGAGGAACCAGATTCGTACGCTGCACGAGATTCGGTAGGTTGCACGCGACTCGTCAGTCAGTAGTCAATAGTCGCTTTAAACGCTGTGGTAGCAGGCAGCGGTTCGATTGCGGAGTGATTAATCCCGGTGCTATGGAACTGAGTCGTGCTTTGCCATCGACATTCGCGATCCTCGTTTCAGTGTTTCTTCGTTATTGTTTTCCTGATCCACGCACAGATCTATGAGATGGCAGCTCAACAAATGGAGTACCGAGTGAGCCTATTCAATTCGTGAGTATTCACTTTCCGAATTCCGTCTGGAACCCCATCCTTCATGCCCCATACTCCCCTAGCCCTCTCCTCCCTTGCTTTTCCCTCGACAACCCCTCTCCCTCTTTCCTCACTCTTTCCTCTCGTCTTTCCTTCCTCTTCCCCCCCTTCTCTCGTCGACTCTTTCCTTTCTCTTCCGTTCTATCTCCATCTACTTTGCTTCCCCGTACTTTCTCCCTCTCTCCACCAAGCCCTCCTTCACCCCTTTCGCCATATTCGTGATTGCATCAACGGGGCTGCATGAATGTGGCAGCTCAGCATGCTCTCTCTGTGCCTGTCCGTAATTTGTAAACATCAACCTCTCACTTCCCCCTTCCAACTGGGTTTGCCTTTCTGCCCCTTTTTCTCCTTCCCCAATCCATTTCCTTATTCGATGCCAATGACAGCATGGTGGCAACGTGTTTTGACAAGTGCTACGAGAAGAAGTAAGTACTCAATTCGTCTTTCTGCCTTCCATCATTTACCGTCAAATGGCCTACTGTAGCTCACGTTGTGATTTTTGTTGGTAAGGTAGCAAGCAACAAGCTTTGACTCACTGAGTAAGCTGCTCTTATCCTTCAACCAGTTGTCAGGATACATTTCTGTAGCACGAAGGTATGCATCGTTCTCTTCTTTTTAATCCTGTTGTTTGCACTGGTTCCTGTCATCTACCATGCCATCCATTCAGGTACAAGGAGTCGGAATTGAATCTTGGAGAGACTAGCTGTGTTGACCGATGTGTTTCCAAGTACTGGCAGGTGAGTTCAATTCAAATTAAACCAACGATTTGTCCATGGATCATTTGGTTGGGAATATTTTGTTGCGTGTGTCAGGATAGTCCGTATGTCATTGCTGAAATGAGTTTGCTTGGCGAGTGGGGTGTGCTGCGAGATTCTAATGGTGGTACCGTATTGCTTTATGCCACCTGTGCATACAACAGGTGCGAGGGATCATTGGCCAATACCTTGGTGTTTCCGGCAGTGGGATGTAATGGCTGCAGGGAAAACATGTTCACCCATGTAATGCTGTTGTACCCTAGTTCCATAATTTGTAGCTGTCTTTGCTAGTTGAATTAGCCGAAGGGAATGCTTGCTGCGTTGAAGCGCGGTGTTTCCAATCGCGTTTCCTACGGGACCCGCAATCCTTCAGTTCCTTGCCCGTTTGGTGCTGCCGCATTCGAGGAAATGACGAACCGCCGTCATTTCTTGTTTTGAATCCCGATGGGCAGTGGTTTTGACCACCGTATCGCTTCGCAATCGCGCTGAATTCCCACGGGCAGTTTGTGGCCGTAACGCACATGGAAAGTTATTTTCTGGGGTAAACAAAATATAAACCCTCTCGGGAAAGACAAGTAAACATGGGAGGATCAACCCTAAACACAATGTGGCAAGGTGTTTAGGGTTGATGCTCTTCTGGTTGCATGCCTTTTCCTAGAGGGTTTATTTTTGTTTGTCCCTGTGAAACTGTTTTGAGAAAAACAAACTGCCTGTGGGAATTGGGCGTGATCGCGGAGCGATGCGCAGTCAAAACCACTGCCCATTGGAATCGAAATTGTTAAAACACGGCGGTTCGTCATTTCCTCGCCGCATTCCCTAGGCTTCCCCCGCGGCGGGTTTTCTTCCAATCACCGCTGTTTCCCGTCTGACACAGATCCTTCCACCGATCCGAAGGCCCGCCAAGCAGGTTCGGGAATGCGATTGAAAACACCGCGTTGTTGCCTACCTATCCAACGGCTTCCTTCCATTTCCTGCAACTTCCTCCCTGCAGACCTGCAGCCGGCCTGATTGCCGCCTATCTAACCACTGACCACCATATCGAACCGCAAATAACACAGAGTCTTTCCTCTTTCTCATCATAGTGAGGGCCTTGCCAGCCACTGCAGGAATTCAGGCTTTCCTGCCAGAGCTGCAAGCGAGGTGGGATGGCTGTTTCCTCGTCGAAGCAAGTCGCCGTTCCGCTGTCCAATAGTAGTGCGTCCCTATAACACCCCCCCGCGGCCTGCGCCAGTACCGGAGATACTCAGAGGCGCAGCCGTGCCTGTTAACCCTTCGAATAATAGCCGCTAACGTACATTTGCAGAAAGAACTGCGAAAATAAAAAGGACAATTGTAGTGGAACGTACCATAGTTGCCACTACTCCTGCTTTTCCCAGTGCCCTTCATCCTCCGCGAAAATCTAGCACCTCTTTTATTCGGCAGCCAACGGGACCTTGTACGCCGCCTGACCCCAGCGTTCCTAATAGTACCATAGCAGTTGG
>CANJKZ010000871.1:770000-1032500 GCA_947471745.1 Closterium sp. Naga37s-1
GGCATATATATAGGAAACCCTAATTGGGTTGTACTCGCTATAGAGTACCCCACTACAGGCTAGACAATAATAACATTCTGACAGGCGCTGCATGCATCACCACCGAGGTCGCCCTAATTCAAAGGTATAATGGTACAAGGGTGGTTTCTACACACTTTGCAAGTGTTATAGAGTTCTTATATTTTTTTTCCATTTATAAGATTTATAAGACACCCTAAACCATCCCAAATACAAGATAACCCAAGCATTTTGAGTAGTGTACGAGATAAGACATATATGTCTACTATCCGGGCGATGACGGTACCTGCATGATCACTGTACTTTTGTTGTTGCATATATACCTCTGCATGTGAACTGGCCTTGTGGCCCTTGTGCTTGTGCTCGGAGTGTGTGGTGACGTTGTGATCCACCCTGAGCTTGCATTGCTTTTCTTGACTGGTCTTGTGACCCCTTGTTCTCCCCCACTTTGCCTATGGGGGTGTGTCAAACTATATATATGCTATGGTATAATGGGTAGGCTATAGTGGGGTAGCCAACATGGGGTACAACCCCTTTAGGTTTTGTACTTGTACCAACTCTCTTGATAGTTTACACCATTCCTACTTGTACCAAAAATATCTTATCAAGGAGCTCGTTGGGATGTGGGAGCTCAGTCGTCAACATGGTAAGCCTTTCGTAAGACTTAACAGGGAAATTATAGGTTCGGTTGGAAAATCGAAAACCAATCCCGTCGAAAACCAACGGAAAATCTGGACCAATTGCGTGAAAGTGGTGACACTTTGCCACCCGACTCGGTAATTCTGGCCTGCGCCTTTAAGAAAGATACATCCATTGCATCTCTAACTGTACTAGACAGCGTGCTGGTCCCGTGCCTGCCAGAGCAAACTTCAGACGTCTTTGGGTCCATCCATCCATCCATCCATCCATCCGTTGGGCACATACACACATGCGCAACATGTTACCGTATAACGCTCCGCTCCACACTAAAGCACCACTGCATCAACCTCGTCAGGCCTTGACCTATTGCTGCCGCCTCTCGTTTTCTTCTTCGTCTTCTTCCCATCCGAACCGCTCCCCACCGCACCACCACCGCCACTGCCCCCCTTTCCTCCTTCCTCCCTGGTAACCGGCAACCCACCAGTAGAAAACCCAGGCCGTTCAAACACAGGCGCATAATCAAACACCATCGCTTCCCTTACAGTCACACCCACCCCTTCAAACGTCCACACTTTGAGTTTCGCCGAGCCTTTGATTCCGACAGCCACCCAGCCAAGCCCGGCTATAGCCACGTCAGCGCTGCTCTGGTCCCACCGCGTGCCCTCTACTGTAACGGAACGTGGTAACCACATTCCGAGGTCTGCCATGCGAGATGCCTCTGCTGGCGGCTGGGAAGTGGTTGGGTGAGAGAGAGGGTTGGAGAGGGGGAGATGGAGGTGGGTTGAGTGCGGCGGGGATGGAAATGCGAGCGATGGAGGTGGGCAAAAGAGAATGATAGATTCAAGCTGGATATTTAGCTGGAAACGTAGGTGAGGGAAAGACAAAACAAGACTTAAGCTGGTGGAACAGCGCACTCAGAGGAGTGGAAAAAGACGACTCAGAAGACCACCATACCTCCAATCACCGAACCTGCAACCACCGAACCTGAACCCACCGAACCTGCAATCCCCATACCTGCAGCTTCACCCCAACGTGCTTCTCCAGCACAGCAGGCGCGTTGGCGATCTTGCCCATGTGGCACGCTATCATTGGCGAGAGCCACACCGTCAGATAGATGGACTCTGCTGCTGCCTCCTCCACATCCACCCGCGCTAAGCCTCCCAGCAGAACGCACTGCCCTGGCTGTGAAGGGGAGAAGGTGTGTGAAGGAAGTGGGAGAGAGGGGGAGTTGGGTTGTCAGATAGATCGACTCGGCTGCTGCTTCCTCCATGTCCACCCGCGCTAGTCCTCCCAGCAGAATGCACTGCCCTGGCTGCACAACAGAAGGGCAAGATGTGACAGTATGAGGGGAGAGAGGGGTGGATGGGAGGGGAGGTGAGGGTTGCTGCTGCCTCCTCCACGTCCACCCGCGCTAGTCCTCCCAGCAGAATGCACTACCCTGGCTGGAAGAATGAGCGGAAAAGGAGATAGTATGAGGGGAGGGAGGTGGATGGGTGGGGAGGTGAAGGGTGTTTCTGCCTCCTCCAAGTCCACTCGAGCCAGCCCTCCAGCAAAACGCACTGCCCTCGCTACAAAGGAAGTGGGGAGCGGAGAGAAGATTATTTGAGACGCGAGGGAAGTGAGGGTTGGGTGGGAGGGAGGAGACAAAGGAGGGTCTTTTCTCACCTTCTTGGACGACACGGAAGACGAGGGAGGGTTTATGAGAATTCTCAAAAATACGAGCTGGTCTTTGAGAATTCTCAAAAATACGAGCCGCACCGACAGCTGGTGGGGGTGTGCCTATGTGCCCATCATTCCATGCATAAACCCCAAACGTTTGGGGTTTCTACTCATCTTGATGCAAAACGTGCGGGGCTTGAGCGCCTTCCTAGGCACAACCACCTTCAGCTCCTCCCTGCTCAGACGCACCGACAGCTGGTGCGGGTGCAGCAGCCTTGGTGTGTCCATCACTCTCACTCTAAACCCCGAACCCTACACTCCAAACCCCACCCCATCTTCTCACCTTGATGCGGAACGTGCGGGGTTTAAGCGCCTTTCTAGGCACAACCACCTTCAGCTCCTCCCTGCTCAGCCGCACCGACAGCTGGTGCGGGTGCAGCAGCCCTGGCGTGTCCATCACTCTCGTCCTTCCCCCCAGCACCCCCTCTATAGGCACCACCCCTATAGTCGTCCCCGGCACCCATGCCTCTGTCAACCCCACTCCCCCTCCTCCCCCTCCTCCTCCTTTCCCTCCCTTCTTCCCGGCCCTCCCTCCTGCTCCCTTCCCAGCCATCCCCGCTCTCCCTCCGCCCTTCCCGCCCTTCCCCCCTGTCTTCACAGCAGCAGCAAGGGCGTTAATCAGAGAGGATTTCCCTGCGTTCTGCGCCCCAACCACCCAGACGTCTCCCCTGGGTCCTGCCAGTGTGCCTAGCTGAGAAGCCAGATACCCCACCCCAAACCCCGTCTTGGCGGATAGTAGATGCAGCGATGTGAGACGAGGCAGGCCGCCCGCTTTGGCCCGCCGGCGAATCCACTGCTCCAGTCGGAGCGGCGAGATTTGGGGCGGCAGAAGGTCGGCTTTATTCGCCGCGAGGATGAGACGAAACGTGTTGCTGCCGCCCGGAGGCCCTGCTGCCTTGCCATCCGCCTGGGATTCCTTCCATTTGCCCGCGGCCTCAGCTTCTGCCCGGGCTAAAAGTTCGGCTGCCCGGCGCGGGAAGGACCCGTCGAAATCTGCTGCGTCCACAACCACAAGCACGACTGCCCGGCGGCCGTAAGCTGCCCGAAGACGCTGCCCGACAGCCCTCTCAAAATCAAAGTCGGGCAGAAGATTTTCCACACTCTCGTCTTTCACCTGCCCGTAGTTCCTCAGCGCGTGGCACCTGGCACAAACCACCAACTTTCCATCTTTCTCCTGCCCGTTCATTTCTCCCTCCTCCTCCTCCGCCTCTCCCTCCACCTCCCTCCCCTTCATCCGATCTCTCCCACCCCTCGTCGCCCCTCTGGAATCTCGCTTCAGCTCGTCTGTTCCGTTTCTCTCCATCTGTTCCTCCCAAGCCTTTGCCCAAGCCTCCTCATCAAACTCCTCTTCCTCCTCTTCCTCCTCTTCCTCCTCCTCCTCTTCGTCATTCCCATATTCACGGGCATCACTGCCGCCTTTCCTGCCGCTTTTCCTGGAAGCTTCCGCAGCCAGGTCAGCATCGAGATCATCGTCCACGTCGAACTCCTCGAAACCCGTGCCCACGTCATCCACAACATCAACCTCAACGGGAGGAAGCTTCGCCTCCACAAGTTTTCCCGGGCTGCCCCGATTCTTTAGGTCAAACTCCGTCCACATAGCAACTTTTTTCCTGCCCGCAGCTTCCTCATCATCTTCTTCCATTAAACCCTCTAATTCTTCCAACTCCTCTTCATCTATCCCCTCATCGTCCCCTAAACCCAGAGCCTCGGCGGATCTAGCAGGGTCGAGTGCAGCAGGGAGGACGAAGAAACCAGGAAGCTTCGGATCCTCGCTTTGCATGGAAACGCCACAGCCCGGGCAAATTCCTGGCACCTTCCCCGCAACTCCCGCTGCGCCTTCCTCTCCCACACCTTCCGCTGAAGCGACAGCCGCCGCTGCCCTCAGATCTAATCGTTTCCGGTAGCCGCCTGAACTCGCGACCTTTCGTCTTCCATGCGGGACCTTCACGCCACGTGGGAAAGATCCTGCGAGCCCTCGAGACTGGCAGCCCTGGAAAAAGGGGGAAGTCGACACAGGCGACACGAGTCCGCGGCTCCAGGATGGCGTAAAAGCTGCGTGCGCGGGAAGGCCATGGGTAATGGTAGTGTGGGCGATGGGCGAATGGGAGAGCGTTCGCAGGGCGGGGAGGAGCGACGAACGCGGCGTAGGAGACGGTAAGCGTGCAGCGCGATTGAGACCGTGGCTACACCTGCCTCCCGACGCGAAAGCGCGTAGCGCGCTCATTAGGGGCCGGCAGAATGCTCTGGATGAAGCTACTGACGTCAGCATACAGCGGGTTTCCAACAAGAGTGTGATGAAATCGAGGTGGTGGTCGTCGTCTTTGCATCGAAAATAACGTAAGCGTCAGCAGCCCCGCCACCACAACCAGGGGTTGCAATTCGGTTGGGCTGGGTTGGGTTTGCTCCCACTCGACCGAATTGAAGTAGTGAAAATTTTAAAAGATGGCTGACATCCACATCAGGCTTAATTTGATTCTACTAGCGCTGTTTTCTGTAACGTGTATTTCACCTGGGAAGGGGTGGGTGGGTGGGGTGGGGGTATGGGATATTTGGCTTGGGGAGAAAGGAGGCTGGCAATCGCGGGGCGCGTTTGAAACACCGAGGCGCGCCAGCAATTCCCACAATTTCCCACATGTTTTGCGTTGCTCTTTTTGAGATGGGACCTGGCTGGGATGGGTCGCTTGCTCTGCGTGCCACTCACGAAAACAAACGAGACCAGTCGCGAACACATCTCGCACAAGCTGTCGGCCTCCATTACCCCAGGTAACAGTTCGCCAACAGAAACCACGCTCAAGCCCTTCATCTGCAGCACCCAGCCCTTCAAAGATTATTGCCAGTATTCATGTAGTCAAGAGAACACACGGTTCAAACACACAGCCAGTACAGCTTCTCCCTGTTCGCCACAGAGCTTCCCTAGAATTGCTAGCAGTAGCATCTATTTCAGCGCGACATTCGACCAGCAACCATCCTCTCACTGCTCCATCATGGCCCCGAAATTTCTCCTTGTGCTCGCCGCTGTTCTAGCAACCACGTCCCTATGTCACGGAGCCCGACCACTCTTCACAGCGCTACTGACCTCCGATCCCTATGCCGCGCAAGCCGTTAACGTTGAGGAGGGGAGCGATGCGGCGAAGAATCTGTTGGCAGAGGCAGATGTGGCCGCTGCTGATAACGATAACACCGCCAGCGTAGCCGGAGGTGAGGAATTTTCTTGTACTGCCTTATTCGGCTTCTTATTGCTATCTTACCACGCGATTTCCCTCACTTTTTATCGTAAACGCCGCCTATTTCTTACGGGTTTCAATGTTTCCTACTCCGTCCCCTGGTTTCCAGCTACCACGATCGTCTCGACTGCCGCTGATAACGACAACGTCGCATCAGCTATCCCTGAGATGATTCCAGCTGACGTCGACAGCAACTCCGTCGGATTCTTGACGGCGTCCGTCTCCCTGCCAGGTTCCGACAACGTCATCGCCGCTTTGGGCGTTCCGCGCAGAAAGGGCTCTCTGGTCTCCGTCATCGATGACCCCACCGATAACACCGCTTCTGTCCGCATATCCGAGTCTGCTGCTGCAGTTGTTGCTGACCTCAGCGCTGCGACAACGGTGACCTTCGACGACCCCACCGATAACACCGCTTCTGTCCGCGCATCCGCCTCTGTTCCTACCATCGTTGACGATCTGAGCGACAACACCGCGTCTGTTGCGACGACGACGATCGTCGACGACCCTACAGATAACACCGCGTCCGCTGTCGCATCTGCTGCGACTGTCATCGACGACCCCACAGATAACACCGCCTCTCTTAGGACCAGCGATGCGCAGGACGAGGCAACGACGACGGCGTATGTCTCCCTTCCCGGATCAGACAACGTGATTTATGCGTACCACGCGCCTGCTCGTCGGGAAGGTACGCTGGTCGTCGTGAACGGCGAGGGCAGCACTTAAAACCAACCGGCTAGCCGTCGGTTCGCGACAGTCGCAGGGCTGCTAGAAGATGGTGGGCTGGATTGAATGTATGAGCTCCCAAGGATCTGGCTGGCGGAACAGCTGGTTTGGAGATACTGATGTTGGTCGCACAGGATGCTGCATCTCGCTTTCGAGACCCATGGTAGTTGCCTCTTTGTCATTGTGTGAGGCAGCTTGCCCAATAAGCAGCTTTCACCTGGCCTTCTACGTCCTTTGTTTCGTTTGTAAATCAAGCTTCATTTTGTACTTGTCTACTACAATCCTCTTCTGCTTATCTAACCTGGTCACAAGACACAATAATACTTGTTAGATTTGATTCTCTGAACGTTGTCTTGATGCGGAGATTCCTTTTTCAGGGTTGATAATAGGCCGATGGAAAGAGTTTGGCTTCACTGAATCGTGTGAACAATTTGGGTGCCCCTTGAGTATAATTTGGATAACTTAGAAATCCATTCACAACCACACAAATGTACGTACTCGTCCGATAACTGTTCGCACTCTATAGGGAGGAAATTTCATGTTGCTCCAACTACACCCTATTCTCGATAATTGCACACTCCCTACCCCCTATTTCGAAGGTACCCTGTACGTTTTCTGGCTCGATGTGACGGACACCCAAAGATTGACGAGGGTAGTTATCGAGCCTCGCACTTAATTTTCCGAGTGAGTAGTAGGGGTGGATGGCTGCCCTTGGAACTCTGGTTTCTTTTCTTCCATTCGCGAGCAGGTTGCGAGACTCCCTCCTCCGAAAGTCTACAATCGTTGCTTGCTACCCAGCTTTAACGTTTAACCAAGAGTAATTACCCCAGGGTATGCGCTTAAGGGGTGTGAAATTATCGAGAATAGGGTGTTACACCTAACCACCGCTATTTTCTTTCGGTCTATTTTCAACCCCACTTGCACAAGTGGGGTATGCACCCTTTTTAAATCTTTGACCGAGGGTTGTGTGGGGCATCATTAAATTTTAGCGAGAGTCTGTTCCAGATCCCCGAAGAAAGTACTGTAGAAGTGGCGCTATGGATTCGGATTCGCATAATGAGTTTAAACTTCGAGCATTAGGCGTCATTCATAGCCCCAGTCATATAAGTGTCGACCTGAAATAGTCTAAAACGTGCAGGGTAACTTTGAAACGCGAGATTAGTGGGTTGGGTTTCCCCTTGAAAATAGCGGTGGTTAGGTGTACAGTACAGTAGTCCTTGTGGTGCTGCGATTCGGCAGTGGCCCACACGGCATCCCACACTCGCCGAACCGCACATTTGAGAGGGCAGGGCAGCTCTCTCCAATGGGATGGATGATGGACATGAGGACGCGTCAACTCCCAGCAATGTATCAGGATCGAGGCAAGATCGGCAGTGCACACCGATCTTGGCAGGTTCGATGTGCACACCGGTGTGCTCTACCTGCAAATCGGCAGTGTACCCCTACCATCGAGCCACACTTGACTAGGGAGTTTGCAGGTTCGGGGTGCTGGGTTGGCCTGCCGCATGCTGCAATTCCGCCTTCGCAGGGTGTCGCAAAGTGTGTTTCCCAACAGTGTCTGTGCGACTTGACTTGGGCTGACCACAGTGGCTTGAACACAACCACCTTCCCGCTGTTGCACAGGGTGGCAGGTTTTGTCGTTGCTGCGACTCTGACATGTGTCGTTCGGAACCATGTGCGACGCCGATCGATCGCGGCTGTCAACTAGCGCGCGATGGTAGCTCCTGCTCACCAAAATGCCACGATCGGTGTGTGGCAGGTGGCAAGGTGTCCCGAGATCCGGACAGGACATCGGGAGTGTTGGCCGGTTTACTGTGCAATGGCGAAACCTGACGAAAACTGGCAACAAGACACTTCGTTAGCTCGTGAATGTACTGTATATATGACACATCGATCCTACGGAGGATCGATGTGCCCAAAGTGCTGGGAGTTGACGCGTCCTGAGAGATCCATGCAATTCCGCTCCGCACCGCAACACTTGCCCACACAAGCCCACGAAATCCACCTGTCAAACAACACGAACGAACCAAAACATCGAAAGACTGGCGCGGTTCGGTCATTGGAGCCCAATCACTAACTACAGGTTTTGTTGGAATGCATCCCCAACTAAAGCCACATTAGTATGCAACGGTGCTCAGCATATTTTCGTACACGGCCTTCTCCTCTGGAAGCCTGAGAAAAGGTACCCGTAAGCCACGCGAACCTTGGGCTCCTAGTTGTTCTGTACAGCTATCATGGACGTCAGAATTCAAGCGGCTCTTTTGCTCTGCCTCCTCTCCTCGCCGATTTTCTCCCACGCGTCGCGCCCGTGGCGGGCAGAAACTTCGACGCACGACCCGTCGGCCCAAGAGACGTCGCGTTCAGAGTCCACCGAGCCGCTCGGTCTGGACGAACTCCGGCCGGACACAGGAATCCGCGTCCCGGAATCTGTATCGACGGCGCTTTCGGCGTGGGACGACGACGACAATAATTTGAGCGCCACGGCCGTTGACGGAGCCGCGGCGGCGGCGGCAGCAGCGGCGGCGGAGGCGGCGGATGATGCATTTCGTGCGTCGAATGGCCCCGAGTCGGAAGGTTGGAGCGAGGACGGGGCGCTGCAATCGGAAGAAGACAACATGAACGTGGTTGTAGCGGGGCAAAACAGCGTCGTGACTTTTAGCGAGGAACTTGTAGCGGACGAAATTCCCTCGGATGTAGTGGAGGTTATCCCCACGGCTGTAGCGGAGTTCCCGGCAGTAGGCAGCGACTTGGAGGAGCGCGACAATGTGGCTGTAGCGGGGCAGAATACGGTCGTAATCTTTGCAAAAGAAGCCACTGCCGTTGGCGGCGAAACAGATACAGCAGAGAAGGCGGAGGTGAAGTCGGGTGCGGAAGAGAAAGCGGAAGAAAAGGCGGAAGAAAAGGCGGAGGTGAAGGCGGAAGAGGTGGCGGAGGAAGGCACGGAGGGGCAGGACATCGCGGCGGAGGTGGAGGCGGCGGCGGAGGAAGCCGCCGCCGCCGCTGCTGAGGCGGCAGCAGCTGTAGCGGCGGACTCGGAGGCTGTAGCGGAAGGCGACGTGGTGAGCTCCGACGGCAACGAGAGCCCAGCAGACGGTGAAACAGAGGGTGCTCCGGCCGAGACGGCTGTATCAGCGGGCGCGGAGTCTGTAGCGGAAGGCGACGCGGTGAGCTCAGAAGGCAGCGAGAGCCCAGCAGACGGGGAAACAGAGAGTGCTCCCGCAGAGGGCTCTGAAACGGCGAGCCCTGAAACGGAGACTTCTGCAGCGGATGCCCCTGAAACGGAGAATCCTGAAACAGAGACTTCTGCGTCAGCGGATGCTGGAACAGCAGAGTCTCAGTCCACTGAGGCAGCAGATACGGAGGCGGAACAAACTGCAGATTCGCATTCCGGCGCTGAAGATTCTGAATCTGGGAGCATAACCAGCGAGAGTAGCCCTGCCAGCGAGAACGAGGGCGATTCTGAGGGTGCTGCTGCTGACGGTGCGATAAGAACTCTGGATGATGGGCCGACTGCGGAAGAGATTTTGCCGGAAGGGTCTGACGGATTGGAAGAGGGAGCTGCTGCAGTCGCCGTCCAGTAGAGGCAGTGAGATAATATGCGAGAATAAAGCAGCGCACATAAATGAATAATGGTACCATATGTCCGTTCGTGCCCTGCCTATTCAGTAAATAGCTTGTCCGTTCCTGCCCCTTCCCAGGGCACTGCTGCTAAAAAATCTTGTGTTTGTGTTGCTTATTAAGCACCATTTACCTTTTCAATTGTGACAGCAAGCAACACCATTTGTATGCTAGCTGCAGGATAGAACAAAGCTCTTAGGTGTAAGGAATTTTCCTTACTGCACTGCTCGCTCAACATAGTGTACAAGACCGACCGTTCTTCGCCCGTTACAGCTAACAGAGTTTTCGTCGCCGTCGTGCGCTGCATTTACCAAACCATGCATCACTGGCCTGGCCGAGTCGGCCTACGCTTCATGACTAGCCCGAACCGCGCTGTCAGCATCGCACCACCTATCTCTCATGCACCGCGTTACCGTTTGCATGTTTCGCTTTTAGGTAATCGCTCGTGCCTTCACTCATACTTTGGACTCTTTTGACAACCTACCCCGCTACATTGCACCTGTACATTTGCCATCCGTCAGATAGAAGGACAGACAGTTTGATTTGATTGAGCGGTACCGTACTGTGGATAATCGCTACAGAAATGGAACCACTAAAAAGTGAACTATCTAGGCATCCTGAAGCAGAGGATACCGATGTTGGAAACAATCGGTCTTAGGCGCCTCTGTCGTGTCGAAACACTAAGGCACAAATGAAGCAGAGCATATCAAAGCACCGGCGAGTCAACCCTCGGAGGTTGAAGCAACCGCTGGAGGTTACGGGGAAGTCAAAGGTCAGCGACCTTTGACCTGACAAATACAGCGCGACAGCAAGGACACACAACTGACTCGCTACAGAGCAGTTGCCCGAGTCGTCGCTGTATCGAACCGCAACAGCGACAGTAAAGTAGTTACAACCGTACCTCTTCGTATTCCTTGTACTCTTATATATATTCTTGTATCTCTTTGTTTTAATCAATCTACTTTGCCCTCACATACTAGCGCAAGGTGGTTCACAACTCTTTAATTGACGCTTCCGCTATTACACCAACTCTACCCAGATTTCACCCCTGTAAAGATCCTAAGGGCTTTTTCAGCCCAACATGGTATGAGAGCTATCAGGGGGAATTCAACTTCTATACCGGGAACATCAACAGGCATGGCTACACAAAAAGAAAGGAGCAACTCCAACGGCTCCCAGGGCACTACACCTACTCCACCTCCTGCCTCTGGCCTACAGACAGAGGAGGGCACGGCAACGAGACCAAGGGCGACGTCTACCGAGACTCCCACGAACCAACCTGCAGACTTCGACCAGAGCATGATGGAGAAGTTCTTCTCCTTCATGTCCTTCTACGAGCAACACCAGCAATTGGCACCTGCGCAGTCACACAACAGCAACAACAACGGAGCAACGCCTATGAGTCTCGACGGCTCATCATATGCACGAGGAAATCAACAACAACAGCCTACCTTTGCTCCGTACGAACGCGGGTCCATCAGCTTCATGCCACACCCACAGCCTTCACCTGGACAAGAAAGGTCACTGGACGCATTACAAGTTCAGTCGCAGTTCGCACACGTTCTGAAGATGCAGACGTCAAGACCATTCGATGGAAAGGACTTCTTCACCTGGTCGTTTGAATTCGAGCTGATGATGGAAGGCGCGCAGATACTTGGCTTCTTCGACGGGTCCCTGCCATACCCAACAAACGGCACACAGTACGAGAAGCAGCAGTACACCTATCAGTCAATGATGGCGTACACGATTCTACTGAGGAACATCACCCCGACTCAACAGCAGAACATACGATCTTACCGGGGTTATGGCAACTCCGCGGAGCTCGCGTACAACCACCTGAAGAGCCTGTATCAAGCAACAGACAGCGTAAGTCAAAGTCGGTTAATGGCGCAACTGACAACAGTTGAAATGAAACCGGGAGAAAAGGGAATGGCATATATCAGCCGCTGTCGCGAACTGCGCGACAAGCTCCTTCGATGCGGAGGGTCGATATCTGAAGACGCCTTCGTGACAGTTATCATCGGCGGCCTCGGTCCTCAATGGCGCGCCACGAAAGCTATTCTCCGAGCACATGGAAGAATCTCCGAAGCAGCACTCTGCGCCGAAATCCACGCCGAGCAACAAGACATGGATCTGCAAGAAGAACGACACAAAAAGAAGACATCAGCACCGGAATTCGCGTTCCACACTCAGCGACGCTACAACAACAACAACAACCGGCAGCAGCAACCGAAGCCAGTACCTCCGTTCTGCGACATCTGCAAGACATCAGGGCACCCGCGCACGCACTGCCCGAATCGTCAACAGTCAACAACTCCACAGCGGCAACTTCGACCTTCAAGCAGCCAAATCGCCTCAACGCAAGCAAATCCCACGACCCAGGTTCAAGCTTCAACAACTTCAACGGGACAACCTGCACAAGGAGCAAGAAACATCGTCAGCTGCATGGCAAAGCTGAGTGACTCCTGCATCACCGGGTCACCACCACATTACTCACCGGAAGAACAACTCGACGAAACCACACCCCGCCGCGAGTCACTTCAGCCGAACCCGACATACGCCGCCATCGCCCAAAGCGAACCATCCGGAAAGGACACATGGTTCTTGGACAGTTGCTGCGGACAGCACATGTGCTCCTCGGGACGCTTCGTTCAACGAGAACACCAACTTCAACGCGAAGTCGTCATTACAGTCGCCAACAATCAGAACCTGCGAACACGACGACAAGGCGTAGTTCAACTTCAGTCAAGGGAAACAAACGTTATACTGCAGATGTCAAAGGTACTAATCGCGGAGGGACTCGGCTACAACTTACTGAGCGTCAGTCAGTTGATGGCGAAGGGCATTCACCTCGAGGCAGACAGCACCACCCAAGAATTCAAGCTGTATCACGGGAGAGGAGGACTTTACATCGGCAAGGCGGTCCTCAAGAACAACGTCTTCGTTCTTGACTTCGTTCCTGATCTTGGCACCGCCGACAGCGACGCCATCGTTAACTTCACCAACTGGACACACCCTCCAGACCTTGATCCAGACTTCAGTCCAGAAGGCTTCTGGTACTCACACACCATCCCTGAAGCAGAAAGAACAAGGGAGTTAGCAACAATTCAGACAACATCGGCAGCAGCAGAGACAACATCGGCAGCAGCAGAGACAACATCGGCAGCAGCAGAGACAACATCGGCAGCAGCAGAGACAACACCGGCAGCAGCAGAGACAACATCGGCAGCAGCAGAGACAACATCGGCAGCAACAGAGACAACATCGGCAGTAGCAGAACCATCAACGGCAGCAGCAGGAACGTCAACACCAATTGCTGGTCCTTCAACGGCACCGCTCCTCATCGACGACACACCACCGACACCCGCGCAACAACTACACCCAGCACCACGAGAAGTTCATCGTAGCGCCAACTTCACCGCCAACTTCTACTCCAACTCCGATCTGTACCGACGATCACCCGGACATCGCGCCGACGAAAGCACCTGGCACGCAAGGATGGGACACCCAAGCAACACAGTATTAAATAATACGATAAGAGCAGGAGTACTTGACAAGGACTCACTACTACTGACCGACGGAAGAGAACTTCAACGAGTACGCGGAACGTGCTTCACCTGCCCTGAAGGTGACTTACCACATCGACCGTTCGCGTCTCACCATAACCCAAGCGCACCAGCTTACGCGCCAAACGAGAAGGTGTACAGCGACATCCTGTACAATCGCGAGCCGGGGCAGAACACATACAACTACACCATCACGTTCATCGACGCCGCGACATGTTACGTTTGGCACCTAAATCTTCCAAGCAAGGATATGGCGTTCGAAGCGTTCGTCGCCTGGCTCCCCGTAGCAGAAAGGGAATCGGGCGTCAAACTAAAGAGCTTCCAGTCAGACGGGGGAGGAGAATACACCTCACAGAGGTTCAAGCAGTACTTGGCTGAAAGAGGAATCAAGCGGCTCATTTCCCTTCCCTACGCCCATCAACAGCAGGGTGTAGCAGAGAGGATGAACAGGACCCTCCAGAACACCATGCGGAAACTGTTACGTGGCATGCGGCTACCCACTCACCAGTGGCCAGAAGCAATGGACCACGCCGTGATGCTGCACAACTTGCTTTCTTCGTCGTCACTACCGAACAACACATCACCGCATCTGCTGTGGACAGGAAAACTGGGCAGCAAAAAAATGTTACGAGTCTTCGGCTGCATGGTACAGTACCGACCTCCATCTGCACGAGCAGGACGATTCTCCCAACGGGCACAGTGGGGACTACACCTGGGCATCGAAAAACACTACAACGCATGGAAGATTTTCGACGTCGAGACAAAAGAAACAGTGGCAGCACGTAATGTCATTTTCTACGAGCGGCTCACCTTGCAAACGTACCTTGCCAACCTGGACGAAAACCAAGACCCCACAGGTGGCTTCCGTGGAGACCGAGCCTTCGCTTCGGCAGAAGACGAAGCTGACTGGGACGAGCAGAACGTGGAAGGAGCCTCGGAAGAAGCCGGACCCCTCCCGTACTGTTCCGTCGATGTCCCAATGGATGACGAAAATCCACGCGAAAGCAACAACGCCGAAGCCTTTTACCACTTCGCCGACAACGGTTACGTTACACCTGCACAAGTCAACACAGACGAAGCAGAACGCGTAGGACCTAACTTCGCACCTGATCCAGAAGCGGGAGACGAAGCAGTTTATCCAGAGGATACTTCACTCCCTCGCTACACACAGAGTGGGCTCCAAATCCTCGGTCTCGTCACCGCAGTCCACGGCGCAGCCATTCCTAAAGAGCCTGCGACAGTTCAACAGGCTCTGGGGGGGGAGCATAAGGAAAAATGGCGCGAAGCCATGGACAAGGAACTGAAGGCACTGGAGGAACGCAACACGTGGAAAGTAGTTCCCATCGGCGTAGCACGGAACAAGACCATTCTCACCGGGAAATGGGTTTTCCGCGTGAAGACGAAGGCTGACGGCACAATTGACAAATTCAAGGCACGATGGGTCGTGCGTGGCTTCGACCAAGAACACGGACGAGACTTCACCGAAACCTTCGCTCCGGTCAGCCGACACACTTCGCTCCGAATCCTTCTCGTGATCGCCGCCATGAAGAAAAAGAAGCTACGGCAAATCGATGTCGCGAACGCCTTTCTCTACGCACCCGTTGACGCAGAAATTTTCGTGGAACTACCGCACGGTACCAACGGGGAGCCGAACCTGGTCTGTCAACTGCTGAAGTCACTCTACGGGATCAAGCAAGCTCCGCGGCTATGGCAGCAGTACCTGCACGCCCGCCTCATCCGCATCGGCTTCAAGCAATTACCTCACGATCAGGGAATGTACCGGCTCACGAAAGGCGCAGACTACATCCTGCTGATCGTCTACGTGGACGATCTTCTCTACATCGGCTCAACTGACGACATCACTACCTGGTTCGAAGGGGAGCTGCAGCGAGATCTCACGCTCACAGTTTCATCTACCGTCACTCAGTATCTCGGCCTCAACATCTGGGAAGAGGAGGACGCGATCTACCTCAGCGCCGAGAAATATGCCGACACCATCGCTAAACGCTTTACGCTCACACCGACAGCCATCTCCACACCATACCGCTACACGTCAGGAAACAACAAGGAAGGCTCCGCTCTACTCAAGCCCGCCGGCATACGCGACTACCAGAGAAAACTGGGCTGCCTCCTCTTCGCAGCTGTCACCTGCCGCCCAGACCTATCGTACTCTGCAAGCCAACTCGCCACCTACCTCAAGAGGCCCGAAGCGGAACACCTAGCGGAACTCGACCGCGCTCTTCACTACTTCGTCAGCACCTCAACGATCGGCTTAACTTGTTACAAGAACGCAACTACGCCGCCTAAGTTAATCGGCTACGTCGACGCCGATCACGCTGGCGATCCCGACAACAGGCGTTCTCGCACTGGCTACATCTACCGCCTCGAACCTATCGGACCTATCTCTTGGCAGTCGAGCAAGCAGGAATTAATAGCTCTCTCGTCAGCCGAAGCAGAATATATTGCACTTTGTTCAGCCACCAAGGAAGGACTTTACCTTCGCGAACTGCTGGAAGAAGCGAAGCTGGCTCAGTTACCCAGCTTCACTCTGTTCTGCGACAACCAGTCGGCAATTCGCATCGCCAACAAAAGCGGCTTCGCGAACAGGACGAAACACATCGCCCTGCGATATTTCTTCGTGAAGGACGAGATCGAGAAAGGGAGACTCGAGCTGTCATACTGCCCCACGTCCGAGATGGCAGCTGACTACCTGACCAAGAAGCTTGGAAAGCAGAAGTTTGAGTACTGCATGCTGCTGACTGGACAGAGCCACGTCACCAGCAGCGACACTCCAGAAGCGAAGGGGAGTGTTGGAAACAATCGGTCTTAGGCGCCTCTGTCGTGTCGAAACACTAAGGCACAAATGAAGCAGAGCATATCAAAGCACCGGCGAGTCAACCCTCGGAGGTTGAAGCAACCGCTGGAGGTTACGGGGAAGTCAAAGGTCAGCGACCTTTGACCTGACAAATACAGCGCGACAGCAAGGACACACAACTGACTTGCTACAGAGCAGTTGCCCGAGTCGTCGCTGTATCGAACCGCAACAGCAACAGTAAAGTAGTTACAACCGTACCTCTTCGTATTCCTTGTACTCTTATATATATTCTTGTATCTCTTTGTTTTAATCAATCTACTTTGCCCTCACATACTAGCGCAAGGTGGTTCACAACTCTTTAATTGACGCTTCCGCTATTACACCAACTCTACCCAGATTTCACCCCTGTAAAGATCCTAAGGGCTTTTTCAGCCCAACAACCGAGCCACAAATCACACAAAACGTTCAAAATCTACACCCAAAATTCACAAGCACACAGGGGGGACACATGTATAGGACTACACATGCAGCTGCAGAGGCAGGTGGAGGCAGGGGCAGTGGCAGCAGAATATGAAACTAGAACAAACGAATGAGAGTTATGGCAAACATTTTACATGGCCCCTCCTCCCCTAATCGCCTGCTCTTCTCCTGTCCCCCTCCCCTCCTCCTTCTCCCCTCCCCTCCCCCCGTACCCCCTCTCCTCCACTTCTCCAAGTTGTTCTCACTGTTCCTCCCCGTCGCACTCACTGCCCCTCCCCACTGCTCTCACTGCCCCCCTTCACTCAGCAGCTGCTGCCAGAACGCCTCATCATCAGCCTCCCCCTCTCCTCTGAACACCGCAGACGCATTCTGACTCATCCCCATGCTCGCAGCTGTAGCACCCATCCCCACGCTCCCAGCTGTAGCAGCCAGGGCGGCAGCTGTAGCGGCTCTACCTGCTAGAGCCACGTCATCAAACGAGTTGGCTGTAGCAGCTGTAGCAGCTGCAGCGGCTGAAGTTGACGTGGTTGTAGCGAGTGAGTCCAGAGAGATGGGTGTTGCAGGTAGCACAGGGGCGAGGGTCGAGGCAGCAAGACTCGAAGCAGCGAGATTTGAAGCAGCGAGGGTTGAAGCAGCGAGGGTTGAAGCAGCGAGGGTTGAAGCAGTAAGGGTTGAAGCAGCGAGGGTTGAAGCAGCAAGGGCGGGAGCAAGAGTGGGAGGTAGAGCGGAAGTCATGCGAACCGGCAGAGCCCCAGCAAGAGGGGGAGGACTACGAGGGCACGGGTGGGGAGGGGCAAGGGTGGAGGTAAAGGGAGCTAGAACAACAGGGTGCTGGATGGGATTCACTGCAGGCGGGCGACTGGGGAAAGAGCGAGCGGGGATAGTGGGAGGAGGCATGGCAGTGGCAGTGCAGTGAGTTGCTTCGGCAGCGAAGAGCTCTGCTGGAGAGAGAGAGAGAGCCGCAGAGGAGAGGAAGGAGGCGGAGAGGTGGGAGGAGGCGAGGTGGGAGGAGGAGAGGTGGGAGGAGGCGAGGTGGGAGGAGGCGAGGTGGGAGGAGGCGAGGTGGGAGGAGGCGAGGTGGGAGGAGGCGAGGTGGGAGGAGGCGAGGTGGGAGGAGGCGAGGTGGGAGGAGGCGAGGTGGGAGGAGGCGAGGTGGGAGGAGGCGAGGTGGGAGGAGGCGAGGTGGGAGGAGGCGAGGTGGGAGGAGGCGAGGTGGGAGGAGGCGAGGTGGGAGGAGGCGAGGTGGGAGGAGGCGAGGTGGGAGGAGGCGAGGTGGGAGGAGGCGAGGTGGGAGGAGGCGAGGAGAGAGGAGGAGAGGTGGGAGGAGGAGAGGAGAGAGGAGGAGAGAAGGGAAGCAGATGAAAGGTGCAGAGACGGAGGCACAGGCTGGGTTGGTAGTGAAGTCAGTGTCAGTAGAGAGTTTTGGTCTGTGGAACCGAGAAGGCTTATAGGGCGGATGTTTCCCGTGAGGGGACCTATAGGAGGGCCTATGGGACGGGTTATATGGCGGATGGGGCTGATAGGATTGATTGGGGAGGAGGCGGGGAGATTTGGCGCTAAGGAAGAGGTAAGGCTCGGTTTCCCCCCCGAGGCTGATGTGACTCCTGCTGATGCTGCTGCTGCTGCCGCCGCTGCCACTGTTGCCACTGCCGCTGCTGAGGCTGACAGTGAGATAGGAGCAGAGTGTGAGTCTGAGAGAGGAGAGGAGCGAGAGAGGGGGGTGGCGTGAGAGAGAGGGAAAGAGACGGAGAGAGGGGAGGAGCGTGAGAGAGGAGAGGAGTCAAAAAGAGGGAAAGAGTTGGAGAGAGGAGGGGGAAGGGAGGCAGGCGGGCGTGCGATTGGCAGGGGCAGGGGCAGGGGCACGGGCAGGGGGAGGGGAATGTGGCAGGTGGGAACACCAGCTGACGCCAGTGCTGCTGCAGCAGCCGTTGCAGTGAATGCTGCTCCTGACGTTCCCATTACAGGCGCCTCAAAAGCAGCAGAAGCAGCGGCAGAAGCAGCGGTAGTGAGTGCGGGTCCTGTACCCATTAAAGGGGAGGAAAACGCAGCTGCAGCAGCAGACAGAGCAGCAGCAGCGGGCACAGATCCTGATGCTGCTGCTGCTGCTCCTGCTGCTGCTGCTGCTGCTGCTGTTGATGGCAGCACGGGTGGCACGAGCGGTGGCAACCCAGGAGGGGATAGCAGGGACAGAGATGCAGACCCACCTAGGCTTCGTGCCCCAGATAAGCCACTTGCCAAGCCTGACGCTGCTCCTCCCAAACCTCCTCCTGCCGAACTTCCTCCTGTCAAACCAATGGCAGCGGTCCCCCCAAGGAGACCTCCTGCCAGCGCTGCTGTTGCCCCCATGCCTGTCCCCACTGCTGCTGCTGCTGCTGCTGAAGCAACTGCTGCATTTGATGCTGCCAGTGAAGCTGGCAGTGATGCAGCCAGGGTAGGGACGCTTGATGCTGCTAGGGTAGGGACGCTTGATGCTGCTAGGGTAGGGACGTTTGATGCTGCTAGTGATGCAGCTAGGCCAGGCACGCTGGATGCTGCATTGGTTGCTGCAAGGACAGGTACAGTTCGCACAAGGGAGGATCCAGATCCAGCAGCAGAAGCAGAAGCAGCTGCCACTGCCGCAGCTCTTAGCTCTGCGGCTCTTAACTCTGCGGCTCTTAACTCTGCTGCTCTTAGCTGTGCTGCTCTCATTTCCAATGAGGTCAACTCTGCTGCCCTCAAATGGGCCAATGCTGCTGCTGTTGCTACAACTGGACTCGTTGCTGCTACAGCCGGAGCCACTGCTGCTCTGCTTGCTGCTGAATCTGCAGCTGCCCTCGTTGCACTGGCAGCACCAGAGGCTGCTGCTGCTGCTGCTGCTACCTGAGCTGCTGCGTCTGCTGCTCGCATCTCTGCTGCTCTTAGTTCCTCAGAAATTGCTGTTCTTGCTGCTGCTGCAGTTGCTGCCGCCGTTGCTGCTGCTGTTGCTGCCACTGTTGCCGCTGCTGGTCCTGTTGTTGCTGATCCTGCTGCTGCCATTGCTGATGCGGCTGCAGAGGCAGGAACAAGCCCACGCCCGAGCCGTTCCTGCTCCAGCAGCAAAAGCTGTTCCTCCTGCTGCTGCAGCAACAGAAGCCGCTGCAGCTGCTGCTGCTCCTCCCTCTGCTGCTGCACCTGCAGCTGCTGCAACTGCTCCCTTCTCGCCGCTGCAGCTGCTGCAGCTGCTGCCGCCCCTCTGGTGATTATATCAGCTGCACCACCAGCAGCAGTAGCACCGCCCCCAAACATCCGCTCATACATCTTCTCTGCTCCACCCATTCTCTGGTCCCCCTCAAATCCCCCCCAAATACCACCAGCGCTCAGGCCCGCACCATTGCCATCCAAGTTCCGAATCCCACCGAGAGCCTCCCCAAACACGCTATCGTACACCCCTTCTGCTCCAGCCGCCCCTCCAAACGCCCCTGCAAAAGCCCCTGCAAGCTGCTCCGCACTTGGCCCACCAAGGGAGGAGCCTGTAAGCTGCCTTGTAAGGGGCCCCCCAAGCTGCCCTGCAAGCCCCCGTGTGAGGGATCCCCCAAGGGTTTCCCCAAGAGGACCCCCAAGGGAACTCCCAAGAGGGCCTGAAGCGGCAGCCACGGCAGCACTGGCAGCAGCAGCGCCCATGGGGGTCAGATACGACACAAGCTGCCCGCCCAGCACGTCAAACCGCTCCATTGTGAACCCGGGCGGCGGCGGGCGGCCGAACGGGTTGGCCAGCGGCTCGCTGAGCCCGTACTCGTTATAAGCGGCCTCGGGATTGTGAGTCGGGTTGCCCTGTTCTTGCTGCTGCTGTGCCTGCTGCTGCTGAGTGCTCAGGTTGTTGCTGTTGGCAGCTGCCTTCTCAGCGGCGGCAGCAGAGGCAGATGCAGCAGCAGTTGCAGCTACAGCAGCAGCTGCAGCTTTACCAGAAGCAGCAGGGGGTGGGAAGAGGTGATGAAGGTCGTTGCCAGAAAGCCCGGGAAGAAAGCTCTTCGAAGGTTCCGCACTACCATGGTCAAATGCAGAAGCAGCACCCATGCTGCTGCTTCCACTGCCAAACGCAGTCCCCTCCTCCCCACCACCACCGGCAGCACCAGCAACACCAGTGCTGGCACCGGCACTAGTGCCACTGCTGTTCTTGTGGCGCTTGAAAAAGATTTGTGAGTGCATGCCCATGTTGCCCGCCCCACTCACGAAATACACCCCCCCCCCTGCTCCCCCTGCTGCTCCTCCTCCTGCTCCTCCTCCTGCTCCTCCTGCTGCTACCTGCTCCTTGCTGCCATGCGGGGAAAACAGGTTCACTCTCGCACCACGTGCACCCACACTGTCCCCCATTCCCCCGATTCCTTTCAATGCCCCCAATTCTTCCCCCTCTCCCATCCCTCCCTTATCCTCCATGGCTCGAATCCCCTTGCGAGCATTCATGCCCATTGCCATGCCTGCAGCGCCTCCCATACCGTTTTGGGGGAATCCCGTGTTGTCACTGTCAAACCCACGCTTGTGAGTGTTGCCCAGGTCCGTGCACCCATCCACATCCATCCCAACCGCAGTAGAAGCGGCAGCAGCCGCGGCAGCGGCGGCAGCAGCAGCAGCAAAGCCAGGGGCACCGAGACCAGCCGCGCCCATCCCAGCGGTAACCGCTTTCAACCACTCTGGACTCCCTCCTCCACCCCCTGCACCAATACAAGACCCCCCGTGACTGGAACTGCCATTCACACTCACATCAAGCCCGCTCCTGCTCCCACTCCTACTCCCCCGCCCGCTGCTGCTGCTCCCGCTCGGGCTGATACTGCTCCTCTTCGGACTCCCCTTCCCCGCGCCTGCCCCGTTTCCGCCGCTTCCCCCGATCCCCCCGATCCCGTTATTCCCGCCGATTCCCCCGATTCCGCCGATTCCGCCGAGTCCGCCGTTCCCCGCGCTCCCGCTTCCGCTGCTGCTGCTGTCGCGGCTGGCGCGCAGCAGCGCGTGCTGCCCCTGCAGCTGCGCGATTCCCCCAAGGAACGCGGGGTTGTTGAGCGCGTGCGCGAGAAACGCCGTCATGTGCGCCTGGCGCTGCTCCTGCGCCGCCATGTTCGCCTCCAGCAGCGCAAGCTTCTCCGCGCTCGCCGCCGCCTGCTGCCGCGAGCGCAGCAGCTCGCGCATCAACACCCCGCGGTCGCGCCGCAGTTGGCTCAGCTCCTCCGACAGCCCGAACGCGCCTAGCTCAACCGTGTTCCCCGCCGCCCCCGGCGCTCCCAGCCCCGCCGGCTCCGCTCCTGCTCCCGCGCCCGCTCCCGCGCACGCAGCAGCGGCGGAACGCTGGTGGCGCAGCAGCGCGCCCCTGTCCAACCCTCCCCGCAGTTGGCTAAGCTCTTCCGACAACCCGAACGCGCCCAGCTCCACCGCGTTGCTCCCCGCCGCCCCCGGCGCTCCCAGCCCCATTCCGCGCGCGACCGCGTCGAGCATGCGACTGGGCGCAACGTACGGAGCTATGCTTCCGGCTGTAGCGGCTGTAGCAGCCATGCCAGCTGTGGCGGCCATTCCACCAGCAGTCAAAGTACCGGTCAATCCAGTCAATCCAGTCAATCCAGTCATCCCAGTCAGTCCAGTCATCGCAGCTGTAGCAGCCATCCCAGCCATCCCGCTTGCAGCCAAGCCAGCTGTAGCAGCCATTTCAGCTGTAGCAGCAAATCCACCAGGCACGGCAGCAGCCAACCCAGTCACCCCAGCCACTCCAGCCACTCCAGTCAAACCAGTCAACCCAGTCAACGCAGACACAGCAGCAGCACTTGTGTTCCCCACCACAGAGTGACTGCTCGCCGCCTTGATTGCATCCAGCCCAATGAGGGGACTCACTCCGTTGGAGGGATGGGCTTGGGCTCCGTACATGCCATTCAGCGCCCTCATGCCGTTGACTCCGTTGACCACGTTGACCGCGTTGACCCCGGTTACTCCATTGACCCTGTTCACCCCGTTGACCGCGTTGACTACAGCGTTTTCGTCAAACACTGTACCGGCGGAAATCATCCCTCTTCTGACGTCACCCAACATGTCCACGTCACCCACCAGCTGCTGCTGCTGCTGGTACCGCCGTGCTAGGAACGAGGCAGACGCAGCAGCGGAAGCGGCGGCGGCGGCGGCGGCGGCGGGCGAGGCAGCAGAGGCAGCGGCATAGGCGGAGGAGGGTGGCGGAGGCGGAGCGAGATGCGGGAGAATGGTGGCAGCGGCAACTGGGGGAGGTAGATCTGGGACGGGGTGAAGCGAAGCGGCTATGGCAGCAGCAGAACCCGGTAACGTTCCGTTACCGTTTCCGTTTCCGCTACCATTTCCGTTACCGTTACCATTCCCGTTTCCGTTTCCGAAAGTGGAGGCCTTGCGGCGGTGTATCGAGTGCAGCAGCTGCGGTTTGCCTCTAACGAAGCACTCATTAGCGAACTCCCAGCGGTCTGGGTCCACTTTGCGGAAGCCCTGTTGGGTGGAAGAGCGGGAATCACGCGGAGCAGAGGGGGAGCATTAAGAACGCTTCATAAGATACGGGGGTTGGCGGATTGCTGCGGGGGAGAGGGGCGGGGGGGAAGGGGAGGGGCGCTGGGGGGAGGGAGATTCACGAATTTCCGCGCGCATCGGCAGAAAGTAAGTGGCTTAATCATCGTGCGCCATGGCTCACGACGCGCGCGATGCGCCTCGGTTGAGTGCCACTCAGACATTCGCGGAGGCGGGAGCTTGGCGGAACAGCCGGCCCGCGGGGGCCTCGGAATTTCTAGCCGCTAAGTTTCCGCAGCGGGAGCCTGCGACGACTTTCGCGGAGAAGCTGCGGCGCCGCGGCGGGCGAAATTCGTGCGGCCGGCGCAATTCTCTCAGGTTTCATTCGCATTGCGACGACGGCGAGCGGGGCGAGCTGTTCAAACCTCCTTCGTCAAGCACCGAGAGAGGAAAAAAGGGCCAAACGCGGGAGGGCAGGGAGGGGAGGAGTCGGTCACGGTAACGGTGCCTACTGGGTGGCACCCGCACGCGCGTAGGTGTTTTGTTGGCGCACGAAGCTGGAGAAGCGGCGTCGCTCAGTCATCAAGCACTCCGTGGGAGAGAAGGAGCACCGGAACAAACGCGAACCAAACGAGGATCGAGCACAATTGCGAAAGGGCATCATGGAAGGGGAGTGACGACAGCCGGATCATCATCATCATCATCATCGCCATCATCATCAGCATGCATAGGGAAGGGAGGAGAGTCGGTCACGGTAACGGTGCCCACCACGCACGTAGGTGTTGAGTTGGCGCACGAAGCTGGAGAAGTTGCTGTGCTTGAAGTAGAGCGGCAGAAGATCCCGCGCGAACTCCGCGGGCTGCCACACCACGAAGCTCACGCCGCTGCCCGTCCACGCCACCACGCCGTCCGTCGCCGCGTCGTCCACCAGCTCGTACGTCTTGCTCAGAAACGGCGCCAGCGTGTGCGCCGCGGGCGGAGGCGGCGGCGGCGGCGGGAGGTGCGGCGCGGCGCGAGCTCCTCCCCCTCCTGCTGCTGTGGCTGCTGTTGCGGATGCAGCTGATGAGGATGAGGCTCCGGCAATCGCGGCGCCGGCCGCGCTGCTGCTGGACAACATCTGCGTCATTCCGGGAATTACGGGCATGTGCTGATGGGGCAGTAACAATTGCGACGGTATGGCCGGCGCCGCCGGCGGCAGAATCGGCGGCGTCCTTCCGTCGGAGCTACCGACACATAAGCGAGCCGGCAGGCCGGCAGAAACGCCGTGACCGGTAAGAATCGAGCCGTTAACGTTAACGGGAGCAACACCCGCCGGCGAGAACGCAGCAGCTGAAAGACTCGCTGCTAGCGCAGAGCCGGAAAGCGCTGCGCTCGCCGCCAGCGCAGCTTCGGAAGCCGCAGCTGCAGCCAAGTGTGACCCCCCGAGAAGTCCCGTTTCCCACGGCGCTGGAAAAGCGTCGAACTGCCTCATGCCTCCCAAAGATGATCCCTGATTGGCCCAGTTCCGCCGCCTGCTCGCAGAGACCATCCCCGGCCCAACCCCGAACCCAGCCATCATGTCGGAACCGTCGAACTCCATCTCGACGATGTTCGCGAAAGAAAGGTTACAAGACGGATTTTCCCAAGTCGAATTCCTTTTGCCTCAGCTGCTGTAAGAAATCCGAACGACTAAATTCAATCTCTTCGTGGTAAATCAGCAGGAAAACCCGTCGACGGAAGGAATGAACCGTTTGCTTCCGAATAAGACGGTCGGAAACTAATCTTAAGGCGCTTGAGAAGAACGGACGCCAACAAAGAAGAAGTGAACCGTTGCTGCTGAATGAGCCGAGCCGAACAGTGGAACTTGAACGCGGATACTAGACAACAGATATTTAAATCCGCGTCGAATGTCTGGCCGTTAAGTTGAGAAACGTATCCTCGTCTCGAACGGTCTCACTCACACGCTTCGAGATCCACGAACCTTCACTCAAGAAACTAATATTCCCGACTCTCCGACGTTAACTCGCAGCACTCTTTGCTTCGCACACTACCGCACGCTTTTTCCACACACCAAAAAAGGAAATGGAAGCAACCGTCTCTGCCGTCAATCCTTAATCCGTTCACCCCGCGTCACTGGGTATCGACTCTGACAGCACTTCCGCGCGGAACCACGCGATATCCTCCCCGAACCACACCCCCCGTCGCCCAACTCGGAAATAGAGTTCAGCGGCCCTGGCCATGCCTATTACCGCCTGCTGTACGTCGACGTGTCACCAAGCAGGCCTCTAGTAAATGAACTGAGAAGATTTGCCAACAGCAGCAGATATGAAGAACGTGTGAAACTCGACGTTGTGTAAACTAAGTTAGCATCACTTCGTCGAGGATATAACAGTCACGAGCTGGATGGAAGAGAAGCTGGAGGGAGATGGAGGGAGTTCTCGAGGCCCGGGAGGCTGGGATGGGAGGAAGTCCGCGGGCAGGAAGGAATGTTGGCATTCTTTGATTAAAATTTCTAGTCTGGACGTGTGGATTGAGTCTGCCTGCATCAGTTGACGACTTGGGACTACCGTAGCCAATCACAGTGTCCTGCCTTTTGCGCTCCGTTGCCACCGCCTTTTTTTTGCACCTTTCCGTGGCTCTCGCCGCTTCTTGACAGTGCAACCAAAACGGAGCTGAACAACTCTCAAGATTTCGCCGAATGTCGTTATCTGCCCGTCTTCCCTTGTGCTCAACTCGACCACCCACCCATTTTCTGCTGCGACAAACATCGAAGTTTTGCTGACCCTCTTCACCAACCAAACCAACACAGGCCGCAGAATCGAACCCAGAAATTCCCGCTGCAAAGCGTCGTCAGCTCAGGCACTTTTTTAGTTCTCAGAAATCTTTCTCGTTGAAGAGAATCCAACCTCCAGTTATCTGTGCGGCCATGAATCCATGTTGTGCTTTGTCCATTCCATTTCCGCATCTGGCTGTCAACGAAGCGCTCAAAGATGATTGGCTCTATCCAGCCCGCTATCCTGCCGCGCAACGCTGGATTGTCTCCTCTCATGCACCGCTGTTGGCATTCTCCTCCGCACAAAGCCGAGGGTGCACATGATGGATACAGACAGCCGCAGGCATTCTTGTTGAGCGGACGGACAGATCCTGCTGTCCGAACCGCGGAATGCCAAACAATCCGTGTGTTTTGCCGTGCCCTATTGACAGCGCAAGGTTGCACTCATGCCTCCACGTGAAGAAAATCTCACACGAGGAAAAGGTTGTGAAGGCACGTCAAAAGCAAATACCCGAGCCTAATTGACAGAAAAAGTTGAGAGCCAGCATGGCACAACCCTGACCAAGAACCAGCCTCCACAAGCCTCGGAACGAAGCGCATTTCAGCTTTGGCTGAATCTCAGCGTTGAGTCAATGACGTGGAGCAGTGATTACTGGATCCAGCGAGCAGTCATCTCCCCTCCTCCTCACCTCACATTTCTTGATGGTATCAACTGCTTTCTCACACTGTAGATCAGGTTTTTCCACATCCGCTTGTTTGTGTTTCGTTAAGCGACACTGGGCCCTAAGGGAAATACCTGGGGTGTTATAACCGAAACATTTAGTCACATCCAAAACGTGTCAATATGTGTGAATTTTATGTAATCCAACATTTTGCATACTGATCCATGAAAATCTAATAACTACTCTCTACTACGACTGAACGCTTTTACTTTCTGCTACTTTTCGGCGCTTCACCCCTTTAGCCTGCGCAGCGGGGTGCGTCGAAATCGGAGCTCGCTTGGGAGGCAAAGCAACCGACTTCTCTCCGTCTCTGTGCTTGCGCAGCCTCTTCTTAGGCAAAGACTTCATCCACGCCGGCACCTCAGTGCCTGATTGCACCATCACATTGGCTATGGCTCTCAGGTTCGGCTCATCCTCCTCTGTGTAGAATGTCACTGCCTCGCCGGGCCGCCCGGCTCTGCCACTGCGACCTGTGGAGCATGAGAGGGAGTGAGAAGGAAGATGTGAGAGAAGCTTCATGGCTGACTGTGGCCATCACATTCACTAGGCGCACCTATCCTGTGAATGTACGCTGCAGTGGTATGCGGACAGTCACAACTCACTGAGCGAAGCATGCAAGCAAGCATGCAACCACAAGGCGCACCTATCCTGTGGATGTAAGCAGCGGTGGTCTGCGGGCAGTCATAGTTCACCACCACATTCACCCCTGCGATGTCCATGCCCCGTCCCATGAGGTCCGTTGCAATGAGGAACCAGATCTTGCCCTCTCGGAACAAGTCCACCACCTGCTCCCTCTGCGAAAGGGGCGGGCACGCGGAGGGAACGGATGGGCGGGAAGAGCAGGGAAAAGGCACGTGAAGTGAGGGTGTTTTTGAGACGTCTCAAGAACGAGTCCACCACCTGCTCCCTCTGCGAAAGGGCACGCGGAGGGAACGGACAGGCGGGAAGAGCAGGGAAAAGGGGAGGAGAGAGAACAGGGCTTCAGAGTCACCTCATAACCCCACGAGGTCCGTTGCAATGAGGAACCAGATCTTGCCCTCCCGGAACGAGTCCACCACCTGTTCCATCTGGAAGAGACACGCATAGGGGGGAAGAGAAAAGGGGAAAGTAAGAGGGAGGAGGGAGGGAGGAGGGCAGAGGGAGGAGAGGGTGTCAATCTCTAGCGTCACCTCACAAACTCGAAACATATCCCATCAGGTCACCCCACAAACTCGTGCAGGGGTGAATGTGTTCCGTTGCCATGAGGAACCAGAACGATGACCACCACATTCACCCCTGCAATGTCCATGCCTCGCCTCGCCTCATGTGGTAGGAAGGGAGAGAATGCTGCTGCAAATCGTTAATGCCCAGGTTGATTAACCTCGGTCCACCATCCCAACTGCACCACGGACTCCACCATCGCCCGATCGCCCGATCGTTCCCTGATCCCTTACTTGAGGCTAGTTTTGAGGCGCCTCAAAACCAGATCGCACAATTCCCTGATCCCTTACTTGAGCCACGGATCTGTCTGCGTGAATGACATCCACGTTGAGCCCATCAAAGGAGAGCCACGGATCTGTCTCCGTGAATGTGCGGTGCAGGGCAGACAGAAAAATAACTCCACCATCGCCCGATCGCACAATTCCCTGATCCCTCACAAGCGCCACGGAGCTGTCAGCATGGCTGGCGTCCACATTGAGCCCGTGGAAGGAGAGCTCCGAGAGGAGCTGCTGGGGTAGGTGGGTCTCACCTGCATCACAGATACGACCTTCACCGGGTCTGAACTTCACCAGTCCTCACCTGAGCCACGGATCGATCAGCGTGGATGACGTCAACATTGAGTCCATCGAAAGAGAGCTCGGAGAAGAGCTGCTGGGCGCGCTCCTTGCTCTGCACGAAGATGAGCACCGGCGGCCGCACCCCCTGCTGCAGCAGCTGCCGCATCGCCAGCAGCTTTCCCTCCTCCGTGCCCACAAATACCAGCTTCTGCTGCACCGTCTCTGCTGCCGCGTTCCTGCAATGTGGCCCGAGTAGATGAGAAAGAATTGCATAGTTATGGGTCTCTCAAGTTGACTCACAAGGCAGCTTGCCCTCCTCCGTGCCCACAAATACCAGCTTCTGCTGCACCGTCTCCGCTGCCGCGTTCCTGTGGCGAGTGTGAGAGTAAGTATAGGGAGAGGCACTTGACGACTCAGGAGTCAGCAGCTTGCCCTCCTCCGTGCCCACCAACACCAGCTTCTGCTGCACGGTTTCTGCTGCTGCGCTCCTGCAACGTGCGTGCCCCAAGCCTCACCTGTCCCCATCAGCGATCTGCACGGGGTCATGCATGACAGACCGTGCCGACTGCTCAAGTGCTTCCTTCAAGCAACGTGGCGGAGAAGAGGGTGCGCGTGAGGGCGGGCAGGGAGCAGTGAGCAGGGGGCAGGGAACAGTGGGCAGGGGGTAGGAAGCAGTGGGCAGGGAGCAGCGCTTGAAAGCAAATGACTGCAGCAGATACACCCAAGGCGTGGCGTACCTGTCCCTAGAACCTCACCTGTCCCCAACAACGATCCGCACGGGGTCATGCATGACTGATCGCGCCAGCTGCTCCACTGCTTCAGGCAGCGTGGCGGAGAAGAGGGTGCGCGTGAGGGGAGGATGGGCGGGAGGGCTGCAAACGAGTGGCTTAACTCGGCAAGGTCAGAAGCCTCACCTGTCCCCAACAACGATCCGCACAGGATCATGCATGACTGATCGTGCCAGCTGCTCAACGGCTTCAGGCAGCGTGGCAGAGAAGAGGGAGCGCGTGAGGGCGGGCAGGGAGCATGCCGCCACGACCCCGTCGATCTGCTCCACGAAGCCCATCTCAAAGAGCTTGTCCGCCTCATCCAGAACTAGGTGCTGCACTCTGTGGGGAGGGGAGTGCATGTGGAAGGGAACGAGGAGAAGGCACGGAGTGAGGGTGAGGATGCGGGCGGGCAGCGTGCAGGCCGCCACGACCCCGTCAATCTGCTCCACGAAGCCCATCTCAAACAGCTTGTCTGCTCCGTCCAGCACCAGGTGCTGCACTCTGTGGGGGGGGGGAAAGGAACGGGTTTGCGAGGGGTGGAGTGAGTGAAGGGTTGATCTGCTCTGCTCCACGAAGCCCATCTCAAGAGCTTGTCCGCCTCGTCCAGCACCAGATGCTGCACTCGGTGGGTGGGGGAAAGCAGACACGGAGTGAGAATCACGGCAACAGTGGCGGGGGACACATGCCGCCACGACCCCGTCCCGTCCATCTGCTCTGCTCCACAACAGCTTGTCTGCCCCCTACCCCATTTCAAACAGCTTGTCTGCCCCCTACCCCATTTCAAACAGCTTGTCCGCCCCCTACCCCATTTCAAACAGCTTGTCCGCCCCCTACCCCATTTCAAACAGCTTGTCTGCCCCCTACCCCATTTCAAACAGCTTGTCTGCCCCCTACCCCATTTCAAACAGCTTGTCTGCCCCCTACCCCATTTCAAACAGCTTGTCTGCCCCCTACCCCATTTCAAACAGCTTGTCTGCCCCCTACCCCATTTCGAACAGCTTGTCTGCCCCCTACCCCATTTCAAACAGCTTGTCTGCCCCCTACCCCATTTCAAACAGCTTGTCTGCCCCCTACCCCATTTCAAACAGCTTGTCTGCCCCCTACCCCATTTCAAACAGCTTGTCTGCCCCCTACCCCATTTCAAACAGCTTGTCTGCCCCCTACCCCATTTCAAACAGCTTGTCTGCCCCCTACCCCATTTCAAACAGCTTGTCCGCCCCCTACCCCATTTCAAACAGCTTGTCTGCCCCCTAACCCATTTCAAACAGCTTGTCTGCCCCCTACCCCATTTCAAACAGCTTGTCTGTCCCCTACCCCATTTCAAACAGCTTGTCTGCCCCCTACCCCATTTCAAACAGCTTGTCTGCCCCCTACCCCATTTCAAACAGCTTGTCTGCCCCCTACCCCATTTCAAACAGCTTGTCTGCCCCCTACCCCATTTCAAACAGCTTGTCTGCCCCCTACCCCATTTCAAACAGCTTGTCTGCCCCCTACCCCATTTCAAACAGCTTGTCTGCCCCCTACCCCATTTCAAACAGCTTGTCTGCCCCCTACCCCATTTCAAACAGCTTGTCTGCCCCCTACCCCATTTCAAACAGCTTGTCTGCCCCCTACCCCATTTCAAACAGCTTGTCTGCCCCCTACCCCATTTCAAACAGCTTGTCTGCCCCCTACCCCATTTCAAACAGCTTGTCTGCCCCCTACCCCATTTCAAACAGCTTGTCTGCCCCCTACCCCATTTCAAACAGCTTGTCTGCCCCCTACCCCATTTCAAACAGCTTGTCCGCCCCCTACCCCATTTCAAACAGCTTGTCCGCCCCCTACCCCATTTCAAACAGCTTGTCTGCCCCCTACCCCATTTCAAACAGCTTGTCTGCCCCCTACCCCATTTCAAACAGCTTGTCTGCCCCCTACCCCATTTCAAACAGCTTGTCTGCCCCCTACCCCATTTCAAACAGCTTGTCTGCCCCCTACCCCATTTTAAATGCGCGAGCCTCAGAGGAGTGGAGATGAGGACATCGCATGCCGCCCCTTTGAGCTCCACACAGCCTGCAGTGGCCTTGGTCAGCAGCCGCGCCCTCACTGCCAGTTGCGTCGTGCCAGTGCGAGGATTCACTCACCGGCTCAGGTTAACTTTTCCTTCCGCCACCAGGTGTGCCAGGCGAAGGGGAGTGGAGATGAGAACATCGCAGGCCGCCCCTTTGAGCTCCACGCAGCCAGCAGTCGCCTTGGTCAGCAGCTGCACTCTCAGCTTCGTGACCAAACCACACCCACTCACACCACACACAGTCACACACCCAGTCACAGCCACTCACACACAGTGGGTCACACACCCAGTCACAGCCACTCACACACAGTCAGTCACACACCCAGTCACAGCCACTCACACACAGTCAGTCACACACCCAGTCACAGCCACTCACACACAGTGGGTCACACACCCAGTCACACCCACTCACACACAGTCAGTCACACACCCAGTCACAGCCACTCACACACAGTGGGTCACACACCCAGTCACACCCACTCACACACAGTCAGTCACACACCCAGTCACAGCCACTCACCGACTCAGGTCCACTTTCTTCTCAGTCACGAGGTGAGCGAGCCTCAGAGGAGTGGAGATGAGCACATCGCATGCCGCCCCTTTGAGCTCCACGCAGCCGGCAGTGGCCTTGGTCAGCAGCCGCGCCCTCAGCTTCGTGCCCGCTGCCAGCTGCTTCAGAGCCCGCGATATCTGCAGCGCTAACTCCCGTGTCGGCACCAGGACCACTGCTCTGATGGCCTCAGGGGAGTGGGACTGGTGGCCGGGGGGGGGGGGGGAGGAGGAGGGGAGGGGGGAGTGGAGCGGGGAGCCAGTGGTGGGCTTGGTGAGAAGCCGTGATCTCAGCCTCGTGCCTCGTGCCTCCTGCCAGCTGCTTCAGCACCCGCGATATCTGCAGTGCCTGCCAGCTCGCGTGTCGGCACCAGGATTACTGCTCTGATGGCATACGCCGTACGGGAAGTGCGACTGGCAGAGGGAACGCGGATCGGGAGGGGAGCTGGAGGGGGGAGGAGGAAGTTGGAGGTTTAAATGGGAAAGGCAGTTCACTTTGAGTGCACAGATACAAAAAGCAGCTCACCTGGAGCCCACAGGCACACCTAAAACCCACAAAGCTCACCTTTAGAGCCATGACGATGGGAAGAAGCAAAGCAACGGTCTTCGAGGACGAAGCACAGGAGAAGCACAGGCGAACCACAGGAGAAGCACAGGAGAAGCACAGGCGAAGCACAGGAGAAGCACAGGCGAAGCACAGGAGAAGCACAGGCGAAACACAGGAGAAGCACAGGAGAAGCACAGGCAAAGCACTCGCGCGCATTCTCACAGCGCAGCTCACCTTGAGAGCCATGACGATGGGAAGCAGAAAGGCGACAGTCTTGCCCGACCCCGTGGGCGCACAGGCGAAGCACTCTCGCCCCTGCAGCAGCAGCGGCACCACCTGCCTCTGAATGGCCGTGGGGTGCTCAAACCCCATCTCCTGCAGATTGCGCAGTAAGCGCCGGCGGCAGTTGTACCTGGTGGGTGGGATGGGGAAGAGATGTGAGAGGCCTTAGATATGTGAGCAGAAGCAGCGGCACGGCCTGCCTCTGGATTGGAGTGGGGTGCTCGAGCCCCATCTCCTGCAGATTGCGCAGTAAGCGCCGGCGGCAGTTGTACCTGGTGGGGATGATTAGGGATAAGGCGGGTTCGTGAGAGGCCGATATGAGAGCGCCAACAGCAACAGTTGCCTCTGAATGGCTGTGGGGTGCTCGAACCCCACCTCCTGCAGATTGCGCACTATGCGCCGGCGACAGTTGTACCTGGTGGGTGGGATGGGATGGGGAGTGGTGGGTTTTGGGACGTCTTAAACTTGAGCAGCAGCAGCAGAAGCACCTACTCACTTGTCTGCCGCCCACTCACTTGCCTGTCACGTCACCCACTCACCTTCCTGCCAGCCACTCACCTTCCTGCCAGCCACTCACTTGTCGGCCAGTTCTTGGAAGGACTCGAGGGGAGCCGTCACCAGGTGGCTGGACACGTGGATGCGATGGCGCTTGCGCAACACTGCTGCATGCTGCCACGTGGCGACCACGGGGGTAAGGGAGGAGAAGGGAAGTCAGGAAGGGGTTTAGGTAGGGGTTGGTTGAGATGGGGGGGGGTAAAAGGGGTGGGAGTGGGTGGGGGAAGAGAAAGGGGTGGAAAGGAAGAAAGCGAATCTTGGGATTAAGCATGAAAGCTTCGCTCATAGTTCGTCCGAAAACAAATCACGAAAGCTGTGTGATGAAATCGAGACACCAAACCTCTCAGAGAAAACGCCGAGGGGTCGAGAGAAGATTCAAATCAACAGTCACTCACTTCAACGGGGTCCATTTTCTTCTCCAATTCTTCTCCACCAGAAGCGCCGGACGCTCCACCATCCGGTCGATCTGAACCGTCAATCTCTGTTTGAGAAGCTGCTGCTCCTACCGTTGCCGTCTGCTCACGCACCTGCAAGCATTGGAGGAGAAGGAAACCCAGAATCCAGAATTAAGCAAGAAAAAACGAAAACCTGGTAAACCCCGAAAACCTCGCCTGGTAAAGCCCGAAACCCTTAGTGTGACTCGCGTCCACTGAAGCAACGCCAAGCATTCATAAGTGACCAGCGCAGCGCATCAGTGGCCCCAGTAGACGGCTGACGACGCGTGGATTTCTAGAAACGCCAAAACGGCTACCGCTGAAGCGTTTTTGGGAAACCTAGAAAGCCATACCGGGTGCACCTTCTAGAAGAGCACGGCTACTGTGACGAGGAGCACCTTGAACGAGTCGTTGTTTTTATATTTTTGAGGCGCCGCAAAAGTCGCATCGCAGCTACTATTAACGGAGCACCTTGAACGAGCCGTTGTTTTACTACTTTTGAGGCGCCTCAAAAGTTGCACCGCAGCTACTGTTAGCGGGAAGCACCTTGAACACGTCGATGTCCTTCTTGAAACGCTTTTTGTTGATGCTCGTTCCCGCAAACAGAAGCCTCTCGACGTCCATGGCGATTTGCTACAGGCGACGAGCGGCTGTGCGACGAAGCGAACGCGAGATGCAGTGACGGACGCCGGCGGGAGCGGGCTCGCTTGCGTGAAAACCCTTCAACGAGCGTCCGCGAGTCTGTTCCGCAAGAAGACTGAACGAGGAGCCTACTTATAGAATCGAAGAGCTTGCTGTCCGGGGATTGGAATAGTGAACCTCGCGATGCTAGACTGTCGTTGTCACAGAAAGATGGCTGCGTTCGAACAACAGGTGTGCCGAAAAGTGCGCTAGCAGCTTGTCAGTGCAAAAACTTTTGAGCGTATTACCTTGACGTAAACAGGTAGTAATGAGTAATTAATTAACGGAAAACCGCATTACTATACCTAGTTTCGGACTCACCTGCTGCCGCGGATGAGTTGATGGAAAGGAACGATGAGTACAGAAAGCAACTTGCAGATGGGAACGTCGATACTGTACGGCACCATAACGACTGGCACCAGATGAGTTCTCAAGTTTTCGCAGAAGATCTACGAAATTCTTCGCTGAGGTTCCAGATTGTTCGGTTCTCTGGGAAGTCTTGGAAGATTTGTGTGGTAACCAGTGTCGATTCGTCCAGAAAATCGAATCGCCAAATGACAGCACACCTTTTTTCAAAGACCTTGCTCCCTCATCACTTGGCCTCACTGCTCCTCTTGCTTCAGCTGATTAGGGTTATGGCATGTCGGTTATTACTGTTGCGCCTTCCCTCCAAAATCCTACACCTCCTACCATGATAACCCTTCTTGTGTGTCTGTATCCTTGTTGTATTGCGCCCTGAGACCTGTCAGTATCAAGCTAGTAGTAGTAGGTTAGTATCAAGCTACTAGTAGTAGATTAGTATCAAGCTACTAGTAAGGTAGCATTGTTGCTGATTCGTGTTGCAGGGGTTTACCTGTAGGCATGTCCCTTAGCCTCTTGTTGCCTCTAAGGCTCCTTTCCCTACCACGTGTCGCTCTATCAAGCCCAGTCTTCCGCAATCTACGCTTCACGCTCCAACCTATTGCACGTCCTTCCGCTCTCTCTCACTCCGGTTCTATCCTGCCGTGCTGTCCCTCCCTTAGCGGCCGCGCCGATTCCGTAGCTCCATCGATTAGCATTATTCTACCATCTGTTTCTCGCGATTCGATCGACCATAGCTACCGTGAACAGGGCCCTACAGGGACCTGCCGGGCCGTCAGATTTAACTCATTAGCAAACGGTTCTCCTGCCGTTTTTTCGGAATCAGCCGCCTACTCGAATCCGGCAGTTTCTTCGAAATTCCGAGCCTGTGCGGTTTCGCAGGATCTATCGCAACGAGCGCCAGGTGCGGAACGCGCTCGGGACGCGTCCACGTGGCCGAAGCATCAGCCAGAGGTCTCCGCGAACGACGGCGGGATTTCTGCAGCAGCTCCGTCAGCATCAGGGTCTCCAGAAATTGCAAAGCCGTTTGCTTCGAGAATGTCGACAGAGGACGAGGTCTACGCGTTCGTTAAGGGATCTAGCGACGCGAAAGGCCTCCTATCGGGGATAAAGCTAGCGGAGGACAGCGGCAACGTGGTGCTGAGAAACGACGCGGAAGTTGCTTCTGCGAAGGATCTGGTCGGATTCGATGTGGATGGATTCTTCAGTGCTCTGTCGACTGACGGACTTGGACGGACGTTGCTGGCCAGCAAACGACTTTCGTCAACTCACACCCTTGTATCAAAGTAAGCAGCTAAAGTGGGCTAGGACTGAACGAGGGGAGGGGAGGGGGGGTGAAAGAATGGGGAGAGAGTGAAGGGAATGTGGGGAAAGTCTTCTGTGGTGGATGCTTGCGCTGTGTGCTTGGTGTTCATGCTGCGTTGGACGAGGGAGGGAGGGAGAACGCGTTATGTGACAAGGCGTGTGCTGCTGTGCTGTTGTGCTGCATGCTGGTGATTGGCTCATGGTGTCATGTGTTGTGTTGTGCTGAATGCATGGCTTGTGTTTGTGCTGCGTTGATGCATCTCTAATGTTGCACTTTGTTGAAGCATGCATGATGTGGTGTGAAGCACCCATGACGTGAAGCACGCATGATGTGAAGCATGCATGATGTGAAGCACCCATGATGTGAAGCACGCATGATGTGAAGCACGCATGATGTGAAGCATGCATGATGTGAAGCACCCATGATGTGAAGCACGCATGATGTGAAGCTTGCATGATATAAAGCACACATGTCACGATGCACAATGCTATCATGCGCCATGCTCCTGCATGCATTCACGCATGAATGGATGATGCATTGATGCTGGTTTTCCTTTCAGGAGCTTCGAAACCCTCCCCATAGGCACCGTCTGCATCTCTCGCATTCAGTACAGCGGACGAGGTACTTCCCTCATCCCACTCTCCCTCATACTCCTCCTCTTTCCTCCCAATCTCCCTCCTACTTCTGCCCTGCTCCCGTTCTCTTGTTTCGTCCTTCCATCTGCCTCATGCGCTTTCCTTCAAACTCTCATGCTAGAAATCTTCCCATCTCGCCCCTCCAATCATCCTCTTCTATTCCACATCAATAGGTACGCGTTTAAAGTTCTATGTCATTCTAACTTGCTGCTTTGTCTTCCCCCCCTCCCCCCCCGTCCGTCCCCACTTCCTCTCTCCCCCCGTCCCCCTTACCCGCCCGCTCTTGATCTCCCTCTGACCACCCCACGTGGCAGGGGGGGGGAGGCAACACGTGGGAGAGTCCCGAGGGCTGCCTAATGTTCTCGCTCTCTCTCCGCTGGGTCTGCGGACGCACCAGCACCATTTCTGCTCTTACTAGACTCGAAATATATCTCTCTGACCGCCCCCCCTTTCCCCCACGTGGCAGGGAGGGGAGGCAACACGTGGGAGAGTCCCGAGGGCTGCCTTATGTTCTCGCTCTCTCTCCGCTGGGTGGACGGGCGCACGCTGCCTCTGCTGCAGTATGTGCTGTCGCTGGCAGTGGTGCAAGCTATTGAAGACATGGCCAAGGAGAGAGGGGTAGGTGACCTGCTGCTGCTGCTGCTGCTGCTCCTGCCGCGCCTCCGCCGCTGCTGCTGCTGCTCAAGTGGCCCGAGCCGAACGAATTCAAGTTTATCCTCTCACCGTCCTTCCCTCTGTCTGTCCCCTCCACTGTCTCAACAGACCTCCCTCCCCCAGGTAGCCCTCAAGTGGCCCAACGACATATTTCTGGGCGGGCTGAAGGTGGGCGGCGTGCTCTGCACGTCATCCTACCGCAACAGGGCATTTGACGTCACTGTGGGTGAGTGGAGTGAGTGGGTGAGGGAGTGGGGGATTGAGTGGGTGGGTGGGTGGGTGGAAGTGAGTGAGTGGGTGGGAGTGAGTGAGTGGCCTTACTAGGCACCTCAAAAGGCGGGCAGGAGGTAGGCGGCGTGCTCTGCACGTCATCGTACCGAAACAGAGCGTTTGACGTCACTGTGGGTGAGTGGAGTGAGTGGGTGGGAGGGATGGGGTTAAGGGTTGGGGTTCGGGTTGAATGGTTGACTGGGTGGGCAAGTTGATTTAATGTGCGGTCAGAAGGTGGGTGGCGTGGTCTGCACAGTGACGTCACTGAGGGTGAGTGGAGTTAGTGACTGAATGAGTGAGAGGGTGAGTAAGTGGGCAAGTGGTTGAGTGGGTGAGTGAGTGAGTGAACAACATCTAATTTTACCTTCCCATCCTCTTTGCTCACAATCCCCCACCACCACATGCATCAACGCCACTCTGCCTGCTGCCTGCCCCTCTGCCCCGTCCATATCCCCTCCACCTCCTGTTTCACAACTGCCACAGGCGTAGGTCTGAACGTGGACAACGCCCATCCCACCACGTGCATCAACAACGCTCTGCAAGCCACCACTCGTCCCTCCGCTGCCCCTTGTTCCTCCCTCCCCCCGCCCACTATCCCCCTTCCCCAGTCTAAAAACCTCCACTAGGCATAGGTCTGAATGTGGACAACGCCCATCCCACCACCACGTGCATCAACAATGCTGCAAGCCGACACTTGCCCCTCTGCCCCTTGTTCCTCCCTCCTCCCTTCCCCCCCATCCGCCCCTTGTTCCTTCCTCTCCCATCCCACCTCTTCCTCCATGCTCCACCAGGCATAGGTCTGAACGTGGACAACGCCCATCCCACCACCACGTGCATCAACAACGCTCTGCAAGCCACCACTTGTCCCTCCGCTGCCCCTTGTTCCTCCCTCCCCCTTCCACTTTTCCACTCTCCCCGTTTAAACACCTGCCACAGGCATAGGTCTGAACGTGGACAACACCCATCCCACCACGTGCATCAACGCTGCTCTGCAAGCTGCCCGCCCCTCTGCCCCGCCTGTCTCCCACGAGGCTCTGCTGGCCGCTCTGCTCAACCGCCTGCATTCGCTGCTCACCGTCTTTGAACAGCAAGGTGGGATGGGGATGAGTGAGGGGTTGGGAGGGGGAGGGGGAAGATGGGAGGTGGGGGGAGGGAGGGTGGTGAAGGGTAGGGTGGGGTGGGGCCTTTGAGGAGTCTGCAGAGAGCGCATCCCGCCTCTCACGTTGCGCGCTGGCAGCTGTGCTCTCAGCCGCCTGCACTCGTTGCTGCTTGTATTCTAACAGCAAGGTGAGTGTGACTGTTTGTAGAAAGAGAGAAAGAAGGAGGGGGTGGAGTGGGGGGAGTGGTGATTGCGTTAAGCTTGAGCTCAAACTCCTCCTCTCCTCCTTTACGCTTCCTTCCCCTCACTCTCCCTCCCCCGCTTTTCTCCCCGTCTCTCCTCCCTGCTTTCCCTCTCCCTCTCCACTTGTTGTCTCCCTCTTCCCCTCACCCGATCCTCTCACCAGGCTTCAAGCCTCTGGAAGCGGATTATCTGCAACGCTGGCTGCACAGGTACCTTGTGCATTCGCCCCCTTGCCATTCCTTCCGCCCCCCTCTCCAGCCCCCTCCGCTCTTACTGCATTCATCCCTCGCTCCTCCCCTCCCTCTCGGCTCGTCCTTCCCCTCCCCTCCCCCTCTTCCCCCCTTCCCCCCGGCTCCCCCCACCTCTTCTTCCTTTTCTCCTCCTGTGCATTTCTAATGCTTGTGTCTTTCCTGGAAAAAAACTTGTTTTCATTCCCTTAGCCTTTTTCGTAAATGCTCTGCAACTTTCTCCGTTATCAAATCTATCCCTTCTTTATCGTATCTCCCCAACCCTTTTGGGCCTCTCCGCTTTTTCTACCCCCTCCGTCCCCCCTGCCCTCTCCCGCTCTGCCCCCATTCCCCCCCTGCCCTTGCACCTCTCATTGAAGAAGTGTTTTGAGACGTCTCAAAACATTCCCCCCCTGCCCTTGCACCTCTGCCCTCGTCTTCCTGTCCCCGTCCCCTCCCTGCCCTCGGCCGCCCTGCCCTCGCTCCCCTGCCATACTTCCCAGTGGCCAGCACGTGGTGTTGGAAGAGCCTAAAGAGGGAGGAGGCACCACCCAGGTCTCCTTGACCATTCAGGTGTGGGTTCAAAGAGGGGTTCCGGTGTGGTTGTGGGAGAAAGGGGGGGGGGGGGAGGGGGGTTACAGGCGTTGGTTGGGTGGGGGGTTCAGGGGGGTTTCGGGGGTGGTTCAGGTTCTGCTTGGATGGAGGGTTTTGGGCGGTGGTCCATGTGTTTTTTTTTTTTTTTAATGCGCATCATTCACCCTGTTTTGTTCCCCCATAATCCCTTTCCCCTTCCGCTTTCCCCATTCCCACTTCCCCCTTACCTGTTCCCCCCACTCCCATCCATGCGCAAATACACGCACGCACATTCACACAGGTGCACCACACATTTTCTGTCAATTCAAAACTCGTCTCATTCCACACTCGTTTGTCTTCACGCCCTCGCCTTTCCCTTTGTCTCTTCCCTCACTCTCCCCTCGCCGCTCTCCTCACCTCTCTCCTAACCTCGGCTTGCCTCTCCCCTTGCTGCTTTCCTTCCTCTCGCCTCTTCCTCCCTCCAGGGTCTCACTACGGGTGGTTACCTCCTCGCGACTGACCCTTCAGGGGTACAATACGAGCTTTCCCCAGATGGTAACAGGTGAGTGACTATACAGGGGTGAAGATGTGTTTTTTTAGAATTCTCAAAAGACACACAGTGACTATACAGGGTTGAAGATGTGTATCTATTAATTTCCTCCCTTTCCTTCGATTTGTTGCCTTCGTTTCAAATCGCAACCCTCCTTCCCTCCTTTCAATCCTTCCCCTCCCCCTCCTTCCCCTCCTTCCCCTCCTTCCCCCCCTTCCCCTCCTTCCCCCCCTTCCCCTCCTTCCCCTCCTCCCCCCCTTCCCCTCCTTTGCTAAGTACATGCCTACTGGTATACATGTCATACCATTGACCTCCATTCTAATCTGTTGCTGTGAATACATAGCGTGGCTTTCTCCCCTTTGACCCCCGTTTTTATCGGCTGTGCATGCCTGCTATGCTTCTACTCTCCACCCTTCGTTTGCACTGCCGTCGCCCCTCTCTCCCCCCACACTCACCAGCCTCGACTTTCCCAAAGGGATCATGCGGCGAAAGCTGAACCCAGAGAAGCAGGTGGCAGGGGGGATCTGACTGACAATCACTGTCATCTCAACTCCTCTTCTTGCATCACCCACTCTCGCTTTGCATCACCCACACACGACCCGTCCTCCCCCCCACCAGCCTGGACTTTTTCAAAGGGCTCATGCGGCGAAAGCTGAACCCAGAGGAGCAGGTGGCAGGGGGGATCTGACTGACCATCACTCTCAGTCCGCTGCTTCCCAGATCCGCACCAGGTGATGCTCTTCTCAGGACCCTCCACCAACCTCGCTTTCCCTTCCCCTCCTCCCCCTCTCTTCTCCCCTCCCTTTCCCAATCCCCACTTGTCCCTGCCTGCCCTCTCCCCGCTTCCACTGTTCCACGTGCTCCTGCTCCTTCCCCACCTGTCGTCCTGCCTGCCCCCCTGTCTGCCCCCCTGTCTGCCCCCCTCTTCTTGTCTCACCCATCCCCCCCATTGCCCCTTGTAGCGCCTGGCCCATGGCATCTCCCTCCGTGACCCCCGCCCGCACGCACAGTAAGGATCGTCTTTCACCTTCTGTGTTTCCGGCTAGTGTAAGGCTCGCCATGCCTTCCATGCCATGCCATGCCGTGCCATGCTATAGCATGCCATGTGATGACAAGGGTAAACCATGTCATGCCATGCCCTGATGCATCCTGCTGTGTCATAACCAATCTCAATAATCCACCAGTCATTTCATATCTGCGTCTAGTTTGTTGACCCACAATGGTATGCATGGTCGTTTCTTGCTGTAGCATCTGCTCACATTTCTTGCATCACTGGCACGATTTCCATTGTTGCTTCTAATGCAGATGCGCATGACGATGATGCTGCGACCAGCCCTACAGTGTACTACCGCCAGTTGTTGAGGGCAATCAAGGCATGTACAGCGAATGCAGACACAGAACCACAAGCACCTGGTTCTTCTGCTGGTCTCTCGGCCTCCTCTCCCTCTGCCTCCTCTCCGTCTATCTCCCTCCAAGCCCATTCTGCCAAACCCACCGGTGGTGAATTTTATCCCAAGGCAAAAGCACAAGGTGGGATAGGCAAAAGGAGGACCACACGGGCTGGTCTGGCAAGTGGGAGGGCTATGAATGAGTCCGAGGGTGAATCTCGACAGTTATTTAGCGATCCACTACAAGCAAAACTCGTTAGCAATGTTAGGGAGGTGTTTCGTCATGGGGACAGCTTGGGATTAACAGAGGCAGAGAAACGAGCAGCTGTGGCAGCTGCTGCTAGGGTGCTGAGATTCCTGAAGAAAGTCAGAGGTCTCTAGTTACAAGCAAAACTTGGTAGCAGCCTAAGGAGGTGTTTCTTCATGGGTACAGCTTGGGGCTAACTGTGTCAGAGAAACTAGCAGCTTGGGGCTAACTGTGTCAGAGAAACTAGCAGCTTGGGGCTAACTGTGTCAGAGAAACTAGCAGCTTAGGGCGAACTGTGCCTGCTGTTGAAAATGGGGCCAATGTTGAAGGACTCTTTCTTCCTACACCTCTTTATAGCAGCTACCTTTTAGGCATCGGCCGGTATGCTTACGGAACTGAAGAATCCTTGGAAAACGACACATACAAGCCACACACAAGTGGCAACTAAGACATCACTCACATACCAATGGTTGCAAACATGAGTCCAAGCCGTGCCTTACAAGCTGCATAGTGTCTGAAACAACACATCCAGGTACGTTGAGAGAAACACCATGCTCACCTTCTGTAACCTCACTGAGAGGTCTCTGTACCTTCTTTAGCTATCAAATTTGCTGGTTGAAGTTTGCATGAAAAGATACACCCTATCTAGAAACAGCAGCACGCATGACTACCGGTATGACCAGCAGGACCACAGAAAGTGGTGTTACCGTCACACGCTCCAAATAGCTACCATCAATTCAACACATCACACAACACGGCCTAAAAGTTGCCCCTTGTTGTGGTCCTAGCCCGTTGCTGCTTTTTTTGGGGGGGGGGGGGGGGAGGGGGGGGGGGGTAGAGGGAGGGAGAGAAGGGGGGGGGCTTAGATGTGAACCCAGGAGGAAACACGTTGCTGCTGTGGTTGCTGTTCCAGCCTCTGCTTCTCTGGTTGTTGCCCTCTGTTGCTCTAGCAATCATGTGGCATCAGCGGTAGGGCGTGAGATTGCAAACGCAATTATTCCTGCCTTTGATGCATACACAGCAACAGCGGTTCGATGCTGCCTCTGTGGCTGGTGTCTCATGCTCTTGCAGCAGTAGCAGCTGTTGAAGCTGGTCCGCCCCTAGAATCTCAAGCTGTTGCATCAGCTGCATCAGCTTCTGTAGCCGCTGAAGCTGCTGTATTCTGTGAAGCAGCAATAGCTGCCGCAGTAGCTACAATATTTGCTGTAGCGGTTGAAAATGCTGCAGCAATTGCAGCATTTTTTCCTGTTGCTAACGCTTGCAGTTTCCCAAGCTTCTGAAGCTGGGATCGCTACTGCCTCTGCCACACACAGTGCTGCTACTGCTACTGTTGCTTCACAGTATGAATCATACCAGATGTGTGTGCATGCATCCATGCACCCGTGCATCTATTCATCCATCCATGGGCCATGCACCCATGCATCCACGCATCCACACACACATCCACAGACACACATCCATGCATCTACACATCCACACATACATGCATCCATGCATACATGCATACACGCATGCATCCATCCATCCATCCATGTGTCTATGCATTCGAGCTTCCACACATTCATAAATACATGCATGTGTGCATCCATCCATGCATCCGTATATGTACACAAGCATCTATAAACCCATGATTCCAAGAATCCATGCGCCCATCCATTCATGATTCCATGCATCCACGTACGTATGCATGCTCCTTTTTTACCGTCATTTGCTGCTTTCATTGTACATCTTGATCATTCTCAGAAGTGAAATCTTGGCATGCAATGCAAGCACCACGGAGCAACAGAGAATTCCTCTGCAATCAGCGGGCACGAAACCTTTATTGATTGCACTGCAAGCACTGAACTCCGAACCTCAACTGCATTACAAGCGCCGTAAATAAACTCAAAACATCTTTTAACTGCACTACTAGGACAAGTCACACGTTCTGCTCTGCTCTGCTATGCTCTGCAAGAAGGTTACCAAGTTTTTGTTCGAGTCTTAGGCAAGGATGAAGTTTGACTATCGAGAGGATTGGTACAAAGGAGAAACATAAGGGGTTGTACCCCACAGTGAGTACCCCAATAAGCCTACCCAAACGATAAACATACATATATGCTTGACACACCCCCATAGGCCAAGTGGGGGAGAACAGAGGGTCACAAGACCAGTCAGGAAATGCAAAGCAAGCTCAGGGTGGATCACAACGTCACCACGCAGTCCGAGCACCAGCAAAAGGCCACAAGGCCAGTTCACAACAACAACACAGTGATCTCTACCTAGCAGAGCAAGCAAGCAGGTATATATACATATATATATATATCACAGTACAAACAAAGTCTACAGCAAGTGAGGAAAAGTGGGCACAAGGCCTAATAAAGTGCAGAAACGCTGATGATCACCAGACGGAAGTGCCTTGGTGAATATATCAGCAGTGTTGGCCCGAGTGGCCACGTGAGCAAGACGAAGCTGACCACGCTGCTGCAACTCTCGAGCCAGGAAGTAACGCAGAGCGATGTGCTTCATTCTGTGCTCCAGTCTGTGCTCCTGACACAAGGCAATGGCGGCCTTGTTGTCGACGTACAGCACTGGAGGAGAACGAGGCCGCTCTCCCAAGTCGGTCAGCAGGTAGGTGAGCCAGCGTAACTCCTGTGCAACCATGGCTGTGGCGTAGATCTCAGCCTCACAACTGGAGCTGAGAACAGAAGACGAGCGTGTAGAACGCCAAGAAACTGAACCAGAGCCAAGGCTGAAGGTGTAACCCTGTGACGACCGCTGCGTAGCCTGGTCGTCAACCCAAGAAGCGTCTGAGTGCCCAGTGAGGACAACTGCGCTCCGCCCTCCAAGCACGAGCCCCATGCCCGATGTACCGCACAAGTAGCGCAGTACCCTCTTCGCAGCATCCATGTGCACCTTTCGGTACCGACCAGGAGCCACGTAGCGAGCCAGAAGGCCAAGAGGGTATGCAAGGTCAGGTCGAGTGCAGGTCATCAGGTACATGAGGCAGCCCACTAGCTCTGGATACGGGCCACTCGGCTCTACGGACTCGTCCGAAGGTGGAGCTGAGAGCGAGTGGCCTGTAGCCAGAGGAGTGTGCTGTGGCGAGGACCAGGTGAAGCCGAAGCGCTGAAGGACCTGCTGCACCATGTGTGACTGAGTCAGTGTGATGGTGTGGCGTGCTCTGTCCCGGGTGATCTGCAAGCCAAGGTAGCTGCGCAGTTCACCCAGGTCTGTGCACGTGTGTCTCTTCTGCAGCTCCGACTTCACCAGGGCGAGAGCCTCAGTGTCAGCAGTGGCAAAGACCAAGTCGTCGACGTACACGAGGATGTAGAACGGCGGCAGCGACGTGTCGGTGCGCAGAAACAGCGACGGGTCAGCAGTCGACGGAGCAAACCCAAGAGCCGCAAGTGTAGTCCTCAGTGTGTCGTGCCACTCACGTGGTGCCTGGCGGAGACCGTAGACTGGCCGCCGGAGGCTCCACTGGGTACCAGGAGGGAACGACCCAGTGAAGCTAGGAGGGCGGCGCAGCCAGATCTCCTCGTGCAGGCTGCCCTGTAAGAAAGATGTGCTGAAGTCAAGAGAGTGAAGCTCGTAGTCACGCTGGGCGGCAACGTGCAGCAGCACCCGAAGAGTGGTCATCTTCGGGGTGGGGGAGAAGGTCTGAAAGAAGTCTACTCCCTCTCGCTGACTAAAACCTCGAGCAACGTAGCGAGCCTTGAAGACAGGCGGAGAACCTGGCGGCCGCTTCACCCTGAAAATCCACATGCCACTGACGATGTTCGCCTCAGGAGGGGGAACCTCGTCAACGTAAGTGCCTGTGGACTTCCAGGATGCCATCTCTGCGTCCATGGCTGTCTGCCACTGAGAGGAGTACTCACCCGCGCTCGCCTCAGCGTAAGAGCGCGGGGTCGGGATGTCTGGAGCATCCAGGTCTCCCTCAGGGGCAAGCAACATGGACACGAGATGAGGCGCAGCGGCTGCAAGACACTCAAGGTCCTCCTGCCTGTCCTCAAGGACGTCCGTGCTAAGAGCACACTCACCCCCGACGGACGGAGGACAGACGGACTCAGACTCAGCAACAAGACTAGCGGCGTAGTCTAGACGACAGGCAGCAGCAAAGTCAACAAGCTCAGCAACAAAGGCAGACTCAAACGACGGATCAGTGACAACTGTGGCTAGCAGACGCGTGACAGTAGAGTGAGCAGCACGGGTGCGGTCAGACTCAGGCTCAGGAACGGTAGGCAGAGAAGACACAGGAGGGGACGGCAGGGGAACACGCTGCGGAGGAGAGGAAGGACGACGAACTGCGAGGTGGGTGCCGGGGACAGCCGGCTGACGCGAACGAGGAACACGACGACCGGAACTACGAGAACGGACAGGCGAGACAGGACGCGACGCAGGCTCACGATGCTCAGTAAAACCCCCTGTCTGCTCAGTGTAAGGAGAAGGAGTAGGCAGCGGTGAGCCAGGCTGTAACGGAAGACCAGAAGACGAAGGGAGACTAAGAACCTGGCGAAGCACAGAGTCAGGCGGTGGCTGAGACAACGGAGACGGTGGAGCGAAGAATAGGCGCGGCTGTGCAGTGCCACCAGCACCAGCAGCTCCAGCACCCCCAGCAGCTCCAGCACCTCCAGCAACTCTAGAACCCTCAGCGCCAGCTCCTCCAGGACCAGCTCCACCAGCAGCAGCACCCCCAGAACCAGCACCTCCAGTCCCAGGGTCTCCAGCCTCAGTGTCTTCAGCAGCAGCACCCCCAGACCCCGGGTCTCCAGCAGCAGCACCCTCAGACTCAGCAGCACCTCCAGCCCCAGCAGCTCCAGTACCTTCAGTACGAGCACCTCCGGGACCAGCACCACTCCCAGCTCCAGTGACGACAGCAGAAATACCTCCAGCGGCAGAGCCTCGAGCTCCAGAAGCGCGACCCTGACGGCGACCGTACCAGTCGTGCAGCTGCTGTGAGGTGAGAGGCACACGCGGACGAAGGCTGTGAGAGTACGCCGACGTTCGACATATTTCTCATTTCCATATTTTTACTCCATCTTATTCTCCTTATTTTCCTCTTTCATTTGCACTTTATTTCACCTCAATCGGACTACTATTCTATTTTCTAGAGCTTTCCGATTATTTCACTTATTTGGTATTTTCGGCACCGACATTTACATTATACGGCACCGACAGCACCGACAGTGGTGTACAAGGCGTAATCTTGCCATAATCCGAAGTGCCAATGGGCTTGCGTGCTTATGCGCACTTGTGATTATCAATTCTAGAAGAGCGCGTTCCCGAAGGTTCGGATTATCTGTTGTTTCTATGTATTTCCGAGTATAAATACGCCTTGTACTCACCTTTAGTGCAACATTCTCGAGTGGAAATTCGATCCTGTGACAAAGGCGGCTACTCCAGGGAGACCGCGCAACAGCAGACTCAGAACCCTCAGCAGCTCTAGAACCTCCAGCGCCAGCACCCGCAGCAGCTCCAGAACCTCCAGCTCCAGCACCCTCAGCAGCTCCAGACTCCGCACCCCCAGGCTCCGCACCTCCAGGCTCAGCACCCCCAGGCTCCGCACCCCCAGGCTCAGCACCCCCAGGCTCAGCACCCCCAGAAGTAGCACCCCGAGCAGGACCACCCTCAGCAGAACCTGAGTCACCAGTGACCTCAACCGGCGCAGTCAAGGGAGGAGGGTCTACCTGAGACACACCTGAAGGAGCAGGACCGGGAGTGGGGAGGGGGTCTACCTGGGGAGCAACTGGAGCGAGGAAGAGCGGCGGGGGGGGGAGAGGGGCAGTGCGGTAGGGGAAGAGACGGTAAAAGGGAACCGACTCGTCGAACGTGACGTCCTGAGAGGGGAAGACACGGCGCGAGGTGGGGTGGTAAAACTGCCAACCAGGCGCGTCAGGGACAAAGCCAAGGAAGACACAGGGAACAGCGCGGGCGGAGAGCTTGTCCGCGGTGGTATCGCGGACAAAGGCACGAGCACCCCAGACCCGGAAACGCGACGCATCGCCAACCTTCCCCGTCTACAGCAGTGTGGGCGAGGTCTCCGGCAAGGAGACACGGGGCCAGAGGTTGAGCTGATGTGCGGCGTACCGGACCGCAAACGGCCACAGAAAATGGGGGGCAGCCACATGGATCATGGAGGTACGAGCGACCTCCATGACTAAGCCAATGCGGCGCTCAGCAACCCCATTCTGCTGCGGAGAGGCCGGAAGCGTGAACGACTGGGTGATGCCGTGCTCCTCACAGAAGGCTGCCAAGAGGTCGGAGGAGTACTCACCACCTCTGTCAGAGTGCAGACGCAGGACGGGAAACTCCGTCCCGAACCGCTCGCGGAGCTGGAGACGAGCAGCGCGGATCCAAGGGATCAAAACATCAGGGACCTCACCCTTGGTGCGCAAGGGGAAGACCGTGGTGTAACGCGTGTAGTCGTCGACGACCAGCAGGAAGTACCGCTCGTGGCCCTGTCCACGGACGCGGGCTGGGCCCCACACGTCCAGGTGGAGAGTCTGCAAGGGAGCCTCTGTGGGAGGGAACGAGGAGGAGTGAGGAGCGGCTCACTGCCGCCCCTCGACACATGGAAGACAGGGAGGAGCAGGTGAGGGTGGGAGGGGAGGGAGAACCCTGGGAAGACCAGAGACAAGGATCCGGCGGTGCATGCTGCGAAGGCGCTGCACCGAGGGGTGACCAAGGCGGTGGTGCCAAAGGACCGTCTGGTGTGACAAGGCGCGAGACGAGCAGGGGGCCGACAACTGACCTGACGTAGACGCAGATGCAGCTACCTGAGGGGACTCAGTGGTCAGTGTGTACAGGCCCGACCCAGGCTGCCGAGTGAAAGTAGCCAGGTGACGACCCGTCTGAGCACACGTGCAGTGTGTCACACGCTCGTAGGCAGGGGTGAACTGGTGAACACCCGCGTCCTGGAGCGCAGAACCCGCCACCAAGTTCGTAGAGAACGAGGGGAGGTAAAGACCCGACAGTGTGCCGGACGGGACAGCAGGACAAGGGAGGACAGTGGAGGAGGTCGCACGGACTGGACCCCCAGAGGGGTCTGCCAGGGAGACTCGAACCGGCCGACAGAGCGGCATGAGGGTGGTGCTGTCGCGAAAGAAGGAGCGAGAAGCACCAGAGTCAAGTGTGAAAGTGTACAAGGCCTCAGCAGGCGCATCACCAGAGAGAGCAGACTCACCAGCACCTGGAGCGGCAGGCTCTATACCTGGGTCAGGCGGTACGCATAGGTAACAGGCACGGTCAGCACTAGTAGGCAATGCATACATGGCAGTGAGAATAGCATCATAGTCAAGAGCAAATATATCTACCCTCTGCCCAAGCAGCTCCACCCAGTCGGGGAGCTCAGCCTCGTCGCCAAACTCGGTACGCCAGGTGTCACTCAGACGGGCGAAGCAGCGGGACTGTGTGTGACCAAGCGTCCCGCAAGCCTGACCAGTCCGATCACCTGTGCGAATGACGTACGGGCAGCGAACGGTACTCAAAGACCCTCTACTCTGAGCGTACCACTCGTGAAGCTGCCGGGGCGTAAGTGTCTCGCGTGGACGCCGCTGCAGCTGCAGCTGGCCACTGCCAGACGCTCCCAACTGACTAGCTCCAGGGCAACAGCTACGACGGCTACCGCGACAACCCCAACTAGCGTACCACTCACAAAGCTGCTGGGGCGTGAGAGACTCGCGCGGACGTCGCTGGAGCTGCATCTGGCCACCGCCAGTAGCAGCAGTAGCAGTAGTAGCAGCAGTAGCAGCAGTAACAGCAGTAGCAGCAGTAGCAGCAGTAGCAGCAGTAGCAGCGCGGCCACCCCTACAACCCCAACTAGCGTACCACTCACTAAGTTGCTGGGGCGTGAGGGACTCACGCGGACGTCGCTGGAGCTGCATCTGGCCACCGTCAGTAGCAGCAGTAGCAGTAGTAGCAGCAGTAGCAGCAGTAACAGCAGTAGTAGCAGCAGCAGCACGTGCAGGGCAGGCGTGGCAGGCAGGCAGGCAGGCAGGCCGGCAGGCAGGCAGATGGCGCGGTAGCGTTCAAACAAGGCAGGTGCTGACCAGTGGCGGGAAGAGAAGGCGCTCGCCGGGCGAGCAGGGCCGGCGCTCGGCGGGCGGCTGCACGGGGTCCAGGGGCGGCGTCGCGGGTCCAGGGGCGGCTGCACGGAGTCCAGGGGCGGCTGCACCAGGGGCGGCTGCTGCAGGGGCCAGGGGCGGCTGCTCTGGGTTCAGGGGCGGCTGCTCGAGGGTCCAGGGGCGGCTGCACCAGGGGCGGCTGGTTCAGGGGCCAGGGGCGGCTGCTCGGGGTCCAGGGGCGGCTGCTCCAGGGGCGGCTGCTGCAGGGGCCAGGGGCGGCTGCTCCTGGTCCAGGGGCGGCGCTCGAGGGTCCAGGGGCGGCTGCTCTGGGTCCAGGGGCGGCTGCACGGAGTCCAGGGGCGGCTGCACCAGGGGCGGCTGCTTCAGGGGCCAGGGGCGGCTGCTCTGGGTCCAGGGGCGGCTGCACCAGGGGCGGCTGCAGCTGGTGCAGGGCAGCGCGCGGGTCCCACAGGCGCCGTGACGGGCGACGGGGGGCAGCGCGCCGTCACCGGAGGAGGCGACGCGCGGGGCCGGCGGCAGGCTAAAACGGGGCCGAAAAACGGGCTACGCGGGCGGCGGACGCGGCGCGCAGGGCCTAAGCGGGCTGCGCGCGGGCGGCTCACGCGACGCGCGGGCTGGCGGCAGGCTGCGCGGGCGGCTGACGTGGCGCGCGGGGCCGAAAACAGGCCTAAACGGGCCTAAACGGGCTGCGCGCGGGCTGCTTAAGAGGCGCGCGCGGGAAAAAAAGGGCCGCGCGCGTGCAGCCGAGGCGCGCGCGGGCAGTAGGCAAGGTAGGTAGGCACGTGAGGTAGGTAAAAAGTAAACGGTGGGCCCTAATCCTAGGTCCTAAGGACCTATGCTCTAGATGCCATGTTAGAGTCTTAGGCAAGGATGAAGTTTGACTATCGAGAGGATTGGTACAAAGGAGAAACCTAAGGGGTTGTACCCCACAGTGAGTACCCCACTAAGCCTACCCAAACTATAAACATAGATATATGTTTGACAGTTTTGTCCCGTTCATGCACAACAAACTGCTCCAAATGCATCTGGCTGTGTGCTGGGAAGAGCTGAGACTCTCGGCCTGAGAGCCACAGAAGCTTTTTGAAGCTTGTTACTGGTATACCGTATAGACATATGGCGAGGTGCTGGTAGGCTGATTGGTAAGTTGATTTGGTAAGTGCCAGGGAGAATGGGGTATTGTAATGTTGGGCAGCAATTTGTGGGTTTATTGACACGTCAGAAGATTGCGGGAATGAGGGGGAATGGTTTACCATGCATTTGGTGAGAGACAGGCGAATGCGAATCAAATTTGGTGGGAAAATGGACCACCGCCAAATTGAGATGCAATGGGTTGGGTTGATATGGAGGGAGAAATAGGGAGACTGGGGAGAATGAGGGAGAACGTGAGAGACTGAGAGAAAATGAGGGAAAACGAGGGGGAGTGAGTGAGGGAGAATGGGGTACTCAGTGTCTGGTCAGCCATGGGTGAGTTGGGTTGATGGAAGAGTGAGGGAATACGAGGGGGAATGGTGCACTGTATTTCTGGGACGCCATGGGTCGAATGATACAACAGGGCATGGAGGAGAATGATTGGGACTGAGGGAGACAGAGGGAGACCAAGAGAGATACAGGGATACAGGTTGGTTGGTACAGCAGAAGAGTGAGAGAGAACGCGGGAGAATGGGTTGGTTGGTATGGTGGGAGAGTGAGAGAGATTGGGTTGCGGATGCACCTGAATTGCATTAAAAGAATGCATGAATGCCTATCAATTAGTGTTCCAGCTCTCCCCCACATCCCTCAGCAACAGCAAAGCACTGCCCACAAGTCCTACCGTGGTCACACTCCTAATGAAGCCCCTGAATAACCTCACTTTGAGGTGCCTCAAAAGAAGCTCCTGAGTGACCTGTTAGCTGGGCTCCTCCTACTGTCCACCAGAGCTCCTCCTACTGTCCACCACTCCACCACCCTACAACCTGCACCTCCACCCTCCTCCGCCTCCCTCCATCACCCTCCTTCACAACCCTCCTCCACCTCCCTCCCTTACTAACCTATCCAAACCAGCTGGGGCAAGCATACGCCCACTCTTCGTAACCCGTGCCTCCTGCTGCCCCTGCTGCGCTGTCAGCTTGCCTCCTGCCTCGGCTGCCCCTGCTCTGATCCTGCCCCCTGCTCTCCTCCTGCCCCCCGCTCGCCTCTTGCCAATGCTGCCTCTGCCTGTGGTCTCCACGTCTCTACATTCACTGTGCTCGATCCGCGCCTTATTGCTCCACTGCCACTCTGTGACGCGCACTACCGCGCACTACCACTCACCCACTATCTTTACTCCTACCTGGGCCCGTGCCCCTCAAACACAACGAGCCCCTTTTTTTCCAGTCCACTCAAAAATCGCCCAGACTGCTAGTCACACGACTGCTGCTGCAGCACCCTGCTCGCAACACTTTTGAGAGTTCACAAAAGTGATTCCACTCAGCCTGCTCGTCCCACTCCTTCCATCCTGGTAGCCTGCACAGCTCCTATCTGAACCCTTGCCAGTGATTGTCAGTCATCCCGTTCCCTGAACCTGCTTCCACAACAACCTCTTTCCGTGACACTTGAGGCGCCTCAAACACCACTCTTGCAACAGTCTTTCCTGTGCCTGCTGTGACTTTTGAGCCGCCTCAAAACCTGCTCCCTTGTGAAGCCACCCCGTCAAGTCATCCTGTGAATGCTGGCCTGTTAGAATGGTTGGCAGAGTCAGTGTGTTAGTCTGCTGCAGCCCTTTTTCGAGCTCACACAGTTGAGGGTTCAGAGACTCGCAGTTGACAGATTCCCCAACAGTCTCCCTCCTCTCAAGAGGTGCGGCTCAAAAGACACAGCAGGTGCAGCTGTCAGCTCGCAGCTGCGCCTCCCGACGACGAATTCTCCTTTCAACCTCTTTGAACTCCTTGCAACTCCTTTCAGGCCTACTTTCCCCACCCCCTCCGTCCCATCCTGTCCATCTCATTCCATTCTAAACCCCTTCCGTCTCATCCCATCTCATCCCATCCCATCCCATGCCATCCCCCACACCCCATCTCACTCCCATCTCAACCGCATCCCACTCTCACTTCCGCAGGTGGCTTTTGAAAGTCCAAGACCACCCGTCTTCCTTTTCCTATTGATCGTCTGCTGCGAATTGCTCGTACACCCCTTTTGCATTGATCGGCTGCTTTACATTCATCCCATTTTCCATCCCCTTTACATTCATCCACAGCTTTGCATAGATCAGCACAGGTACGCCCTATTTCCATGCTCTTCACACCTGTTTCTCAAGGACGAAATCTGAGGCACCTCCGAGAAAAGCTCTTCACACCTGTTTCGCAGCGGCCGTGCCATGCTCTGCTCTGGTAAGCTGGGGCCGTGGCATGCTCTGGAGCAGATTTAACAGCAGTCTGGTGAGCATGCTGAAGTGAGACGAAGCAGTGATGTATCCAGCCAGAGGGCGCTAGGGACGGCTCAGCAGCTTTCAAAGTGGTAGTGAGAGGGGGCTGTGATAGTTCCAGCCAGAGGGCGCTAGGGTATGGCTCAGCAACTAGAGGGGGCGCTAGGGTACAGCTCAGCAGCTTTCTAGTCAACATGGCAGAGAAGGGGGGTGCGATAGTCCCAGAGGTGGTAATGCCTGAGCGGAATCGCCAGCGTTGAGATTGTGGTGAATAGTGGAGATTCTTAGCGCAGCGAGATCAAGCTATGCGGGTGTGAGCTGCCCGTTATGTGATCAGTTAGGGAGTTAAGGAAGGGAGCGGAGGAGGGCCGTACAGTGGGTACTAGTGATGAGGGTGGGTGAATGAACAGGCGCTTGTTTTTTTCTCGCTTTCTGCAGCAGCAGCAGCAGCAGCAGCAGCAGCAGCAGCAGCACCGCGACCTATGCTGCTGCAGCCCCCGTGCTGCTTTTGAGGCGCCTCAGAAGTTATTTTGGTCTTGCCTGCTGCAGAAAGAGTTGATCCATGATAGCCCCCCCGTTGCCAGCAGCGCCAGCACCATCACCACCACCACCACCACCGCCAGCATTGCTGCTGGTGCCACCAAACGTGCTGCTTCCGTGCTGCTGCAGGAAGGCTGCTAGCAGTTGCTGCTGCTGCTGTTGGTTCTGCTCACTTTGTGGCAGTTGCTGCTGCAGCTGCAGCAACTGCGCTAGCTGCAACTGCTGCAAATGCTGCTGCTGCTGCTGCGGTTGCTGCCGGGGCTGCTGCTGCTGCGGCAGCGGCTGTTGCTGCTGCGGCTGTTGCTGGTGTTGCTGTTGCTGTTGCTGTTGCTGTTGCTGCGAGTTCAGAAACGAGTTCTGCTGCAGCTGCAACTGCTGACTTGCCTGCAGGAGGTGCGATTCAGTCAAGTGCTGATGCTGGGATGTTGCCATATGTCTCTGCCCATGCTGCTGACTTTGCACCTGCTGCTGGCCCTGCACCTGTTGCCTGGTGGATTGCTGATGCTGCTGCTGCTGCTGGTGCTGCTGCTGCTGCTGGTGCTGCTGATGTTGCTGATGCTGCAACGATCCCAAAGAGCCAGCAGTAGGAGCAAACGTCTGGCTGGAAAGCTGCTGCAGCAGGGCTGGGTTTCCACCTCCCCCTTGCCAGTTGCCACCTCCCCCAGACCACCCTGGATTGGATATCCGCCCCTGGGGGGATATTCCTGTTGCTGCGCCTGCTATATTCCCCACACTAACCGCACCGCCACCACCACCGGTACCACCAGCAGCACCACCACCACTAACACTGCCAGTGCCGGCAGCAACAGCGCCCTTAGCAGCACTCCCAGCACCACTCACCCCGGTCGATGACTCTTCAGATCCATTCGAATTCTCCCTTCTGGCTCGCTTTCCTTGATTCTCCAACTGTTCTCCTCTTTGCCCCTGCCCTTGCCCTTGCACCTGCCCCTGCCCCTGCACAAGCCCCTGTAAGAGAGAATTTGCCTGCCCCAAACCCTGCAGCTGCACATTACCATGCCCAGATATTTCCTGTCCAAATCCTTGCTGCCCGAACATCTGCTGCTGCCCCAACTCCCTCTGCCGTATGCCTCCTTGCCCCATTCCTCCCCCTTGCCCTTGCCCCATTCCGCCCCCATGCCCTTGCGCCACCGTCCCCCCCTGCCCCTGCCCCAAGCTCTCCCCCTGCCCCTGCCCCAAGCCCCCTCCCTGCCCCCCCTGCGCCTGCGCCAGAGCCTGCAGCAACTGTTGGCGCTGCTGGGCTTCCAGCTGCCGCTGCAGCGACAGCAGGAGTATCCGCTCTGACACTCCACTGCCCGCCCCACCTGCCCCGCCAGCCCCGCCCGTGTTTGCCACCAGAAGTTCCAAAAGAGCCCTCTGTATGGCGGGACCTGCCGCTGTTGCACCAGATGACGATGCTTCCAACTGCCCCGCTGCACTTTCTCCTGCTCCTCCTCCTCCTGCTGATGCTGCGGCTGCTGCTCCTTGGTTTGCCAGAGCACCCATTATCTGCTGCAGCTGCAGCTGCTGCTGCTGTTGGGGCTGTTGTTGGCGCTGCACTAACGATGACCCAAATTGCTGTTGCTGCTGCTGCTGCTGCTGCTGCTGCTGCTGCTGCTGCTGCTGCTGCTGCTGCTGCTGCTGCTGCTGCTGCTGCTGCTGCTGCTGCTGCTGCTGCTGCTGCTGCTGCTGCTTCTGCTGCTGCTGCAACGGGTGTTGCTGCTGCAAAGCACCTACGACAGCAGGCGGAATCCCCAAAGACTGCAGCTGCTGCAGAGTGGTGCCATCCAAACCACCCACAGGCCCTCTCATCCCCCCACCAACACCACCACCAATGCCACCGCCAATCATGCCACTAGCATCAACACCACCACCACCACCTCCTCCTCCTCCTCCTCCTTGCCCTTCCAACAGCCCACCGAACGATCCACCAACCCCCACACCCCCCCCACCGCCTAACCCTGTTTGCCCCCCAACAATCCCCCCTGCCGCAACTCCCCCCACCAACCCCCCTTCCCCACCACCACTCCCAGACACCACCACCTGAACCTGCCTCCCCTGGCCGCCTACAGAGCTTCCAGCAGCGTTAAACCCTGACCCCTGAACCCACCCAGCCACCCCTGACGCACCCACATCCCCTCCACCCCTCTCCCTCGCCACACTAATCGCCTTCTCCACCCCTACATACCCTGGCAGAGGCTGCCATTCCGTCAGGGCAGGGTGGGGGAAGTTAGTCCTCGCCTTAGGCCCGCGTAGCTTCACAGCAGCTCGGTCGTACGCTCTAGCTGCTTCTTCCGGGGTGTTAAAAGTGCCTAGCCATACGCGGGAGCGTTTCTTAGGGTATCGGATCTCGGCCACCCACCGACCCTCGTGCCGCTGCCGCACCCCCCGGAACAGCTTCGGGTCCCCGCCGCAGCTGTTGGACGCAGGCTTGGCGCTGGTCGCCGCGTTCCCCGAGTCAGGCTCGGCAGGCTGGGCCGTTCCCGAGCCTCCGGAGAGGGATTTTGAATCGGAGTTTGATTTGAGGTGGTTGGGGGGTTGGACAGGGCTGCTGCCTGCTGTGGGGAGGAGGGTTTGGGGATGAACAGACAAGGCGTTGCTGTTGTCTTCTCGAACGACCAATGCTCGTGATGCACCAGCACCAGCACCACCTGCTGCTGATGCCGATGCTGCTGCCACCGCTGACGCTGCAGGTAACGCCGGGAGCGCTGGTCTTGACACTGATGCTGCTGCCGCTGCACGTGCTGCTGCGGGTGCCGCTAGTGCTGCTGGTGCCAAGGATCCCGAGCCTCTTTCTATTCCCCCTGCAAGAGACGTGCCCCACCCAGAGGCGCCTGCAGCGCCTGCAGCCATGTGGTTGTGATTCTGAGAGAGCAAGTTCAGGGCTTTGGAAGGGGATTGATCTAGTGAGTGGTCCAGAATGGGTGCGGATGCTAGCAGGCCTGCAGCAACGCTTCCTGCTTGCTCCTCCATGCTTGGGTTTCTTGAGAACCATTGCTGCTGCTGCTGCTCCTGGTGCTGGTGCTGCTGCTGCTGCTGCTGCTGCTGCTGCTGCTGCTGCTGCTGCTGCTGCTGCTGTTGGTGCTGCTGCTGCGTTTGCTCGACCATGTCTGCACCGCCCCTCAGCCCAGCATCCCCATCCAACTGCTGATGACCCAGAAGGTGACCAAACAACTGTGGCTGCACCTCCTGCCGCCATTGCTGATCCTCCGCTCCCCTCCAGTGCTGCTCTTCCGTTCCCTTCCAATGCTGCTCCTCCGCCTGCTGCTGGCTCTGCTGCAGCAAGTGCCATTGGTTGTTCCATGGGCCTTCATTGTCCGCCATTGCGCCAAGGAGATGTGGAGGGATCTAGAACCTCTGCGAAAAGTAAGAATGAATGGGAAAGAGAGAAAATGTGGGGGGATATTCGAGCATGAAATACTTGAAACGGAGTGGGAAGAGGTGGTGGGCGCACGAGAGGGGTTGATGCTGGGCGGTGGCTTTTGCCGAGGCAGTTAGTGGTTGAAGACTGAAGCAACAACGTGAGGGGGATTGCATAGTAAAGAAGAATGATCAGAGCAGGTCTGGGATTTCTTCCATCGCAGGTATTTGCTGGGGAAGAGGAGAGGCAGCATCATACGTGGAGGTCTGGGCAATTACAGTGGTGGTGGAGGAGGAGGAGGAGGAGGAGGAGGAGGAGGAGGAGGAGGAGGAGGAGGAGGAGGAGGAGGAGGAGGAGGAGGAGGAGGAGGAGGAGGAGGAGGAGGAGGAGAGAATGCGAGGGGATTAGCATCAAGAAAGTATGTTAACGAATTTGCATGCGGAGACAGGAGTGCTTGGTTGAAGCTTCAGTCTACACAGATCGTGGTGGGGGATGAAGCGACATGCGGGAAGAATTTCATCAGAAGGCATGGCCAGGAAATTGTGGGTGGAGCCAGGAGTGTTTGGCTGAGGCATGGGGCTTCAGTTAACAAAGGTAGCGGTTAGGGACGTGGAGAGACAGTGCGATGGGAATAGCATCAAGAGAGGATGCTCAGAAATTTATGGATAATGGAGCCCAGGAGTGATTAGAGGAGGTCTGGGTCACTGTCAATACAGGCATTGGAGGTCACAGAAAGGCCATGTGAGGGGGTTGATCACGTGAGAGGGTAAATTTAAGAAGCATGACAGGTGGAGGGAGACATGAGTGATCAGAGGAGGACTGGGTCTCGGTCAACACAGGAACTGGAGGTCACGGCAAGGCCATCATGCGAGGGGGACGACATTGAGAAAGCACAACAGGTGGAGGAAGGAGGGAAAGGTTAGGGGAGGCTCGGGGTTTCTGTCAACACGGGTAGAGGAGGACACAGCTAGGTGATGTGAAGGGGGTGAATGAAGAACGCATGAGAGGAAGAGGCAGGAGTGGTTAGGGGAGGCTCGGGGCTTCTGTCAACACAGGTAGAGGTCACAGCGAGGTGATGTGAGGGGGGTGAATGAAGAACGCATGACAGGAAGAGGCAGGAGTGGTTAGGGGAGGCTCGGGGCTTCTGCCCAAGCAGGCAGTAGTGGGGGTCAAGGAGAGGCAGTGTGGGGAGAACGGCATGAAAATGGCATGAGAGGTAGCAACAAGAGTGGAGGCCTGAAGCTTCTGTAACTTTGCTGGGGGTCAAGGAGAGGCAAATGGCACGAAAAAATGCATGATGTAGAGGCAGGACTGGATAGTGGAGATCTGGGGCTTCTATCAACGTATGTAGTGGTGGAGGTCACAGAGAGACAAGGTGGGGAGAGTTTCATCAAGAGGCACATGTGGGAGGGAACATTGCCTACTAGGAGAGAAAGAGGGGGTGGGAGGGAGGGTGGGGAGGAGCAGCGATGGAGGAATGGTAGGGGAGTTGGGACTATACCCACACATGCAAGAACTAAAGGACGCCACAATGTGGGGCCCGGGGGGAGGAAGGGCGGATAGCAGAAAGGGCAGACCAAATCATGGTAACATGTGTGGGGAGATAAGGGATTTTGTGCAAAGAAAATGAGATATTTGTGTATTTTATACAAAAATGAAAGGCTGAGTGGCGCTTCTGAGACTTTGAAACGCCGTTGCCCGATGACTGGAGATGCCACCGAAAGACGATTTGGCGGGTGCTTGTGCGTGAACTTCAAAACCAATCACTACTCCGAAGCGAGGAGCGGAGGGTGCATGAATAAGATTGGGGTTGCACAGCTGTGATGTGTTGGTGTGCTGTCCTCTGTCTCTTATTTCCAAGCGCAACAATGATACTGGTTGGACTTGAAGTTAGAGCGGCAAAAAAATGGGTTTTTCAATAAACCTAGAAATTGGACGGTGGCAGCTGTGATTGCTTGGCGGAAGATGGATGGCGGAAGTTGGAGTTGAGGGATGCTGGGCGAGGACAGGTGTCCAGGAAGGATGAGGTAGGAAGGCGCGGGGGAGCAAGCGCAGGCAGGAAGATGAGGTAGGAAAAGACAAGAGTTTGACTGCTCAACCCTCGTGAGTTTCCATCAACGCCTGAGATCTACGGACAACACCGCCCCTGTCTTCGAATAGAATCCAGACTAAGAAGGCCATGCTGTTGCGCCAATTTTATCTTTGGGCTTCAGAATCCTTTACAAACCATTTCTGGTCTTCGTATATTGACAAACAAAGTGTGTCCTCAATTAACATTTGCATTCCAAAAACAACGTTAGGTGGATGGAACCTAGGACCTTTATCTGCCCGAGATAATACGATTTTTTCCAACCTACATCTTCAACGATACACTGCATGAAGAGCCAGCTACAAGTTCGTTCACGCGTGCTTCTCTGACAGATTCGGATGGCAAGAGTGTCGGTGAGTTTCACCATTATTTGACGGCAGGTGGGCCACGAACCAAATGCATCAGGGGTCTGGAGCAGCAGTTTGAAAGCAGGACATACCATGCCATGCCAGCGGTGGGTTGCTTCCATGGGGCGCTTGGATATTTCAATTTCCGGTGGCTGACCGCCGCTGCCCTTTTCAAGTCTCGGCTAGTACCTGTCAGTGTACCACATACTGTACAAAATAGAAGGTCGAGCCAGCTGGAACATCTGCTGCCAGCTATTTAGCAGAGACGAGAGAGCGTCATTTCACAGGTCCTTTGTGGGAAACACGCGACCGCCAGTCAGAGCTTACATTAGGGCGTGTCCGAAGTGACATGTCGATGGATGTCGACGGATGTCGACGATGTCGGGGTCGGTAGGTGAGAATTTTCAGGCCGGCGTTGTGTCCGAAGTGATTCGACATCCGAGCGACATTCATCCGTCATCCAGCCCTGTGTAATCATTACAGTCAAGGGTGCCGCCAACAAGTGACATCGGGCTGGTCAACGAGGCAGTCAACGAACCCAAAGTTTGATAACAAAAATTTGAGGGGGAAACAATGCGAAAGTATCTCTTGGCAAACGACCGTCCTTTGTGACTTGCACGGGGTGACGAAACATATTAGCGAAATTCGTTAGATTCCAATTTGAACATTTTACATTTTCTCTGGTCTGCCCCTGCCGGCGCCAACAGTGCCGGCCGGCATTTTTTTGGGCAGTTATGTCGCCGGCAGTGTGTCCGAAGTGACTCGACATCCAACCGTCATCCATCCGTCATCCCCCGTCATCCACCACTGACAACCATCCGATGACGGATGGATGACGGATGGATGTCGAGGGGCACTTCGGACACGCCCCCCCAAGAGGTGCACCCCTGGATCTGAGAATACTGCAACCTGCTTAGGAGTGCGACTCTCTATATTCATGTTGTTATATTGGTTACCAGTACGGTCAAACGCACCATGCACACCTGGACGCCAAGTTGCAATTAGGGAATATGGAACACGCCCTCTCCATTCTGAGAGAAGCAGAGCCCTGTAAATTTTCGATGTGTGTGCAGCATTGCCCAGGTCCCAGCTGAACGCGTTTGACACCCAAGTTGCTGGTTCGGAGGGGGCGCCATCGAATCGAGAAGTCACTTGGCTTGCATGCAACAGTCGAAAGATGACAGGTGCGGTCAAGTGCGACAACGTTCCCGGCAAACGCGGTGCCGCGGCGTACCACAACGTCACCCTCCGATTTGGGCTTGATTCACATCCATTCCCCATCGTCCCAGGTTTTTGCACCCCGCTAAACAGGGTCATTCCCAGTTGTGGAATATGGGCACACGTGAATCTCGTGATGAAAAGGGCTTGGGTTCGCGCACCTGTTTTTGCAGCGTTGCCCAGTCGACGAGGGTTCAGCTTCCAAACCAAGCTTCGTTGGGACTTGCATAAATGGCCCGACCCTTGGAGGTCCGAAACGTCAGCTTCCAGTCAACCTGGGTAGTGACGAGAAACTTCCCCAAAACTAGGTGGTAATTTTGCATATTGATCAGTCAAACAATCATGAAAACATGTATGTAGCAACTATTATGCTACAATATGCATATTGACGTAACGTTATTGCATGTTATAACTTGATATACTTATTTACAACTATATGCGTGTGCTTTCGTAAAATATGCTAAGGACGTACAATAAAAACCCTTGTGCACATGAAATAAATTTTGTTCTACTTGATATCTAGTTTATGCATTGATTTACTTACTTGCTATGATATCAGTTCGTGGTTCGACGCGCACCCGCATGATAACGGATGTCGGTGATATCGGGGTCGATCACCCGACTTTGTCTGGCCAACCTGCTGACACAAATAGGCGCGAAATTTGAATTTCCGCGGTGCGCTACACTCTTTCTCTTCCCTAGACTAGACTCACGACGAGCGAAGGAGCAACACCTTCTCCTTCCCCCTCCCCCCACCCCCCAACACTCGTCCCACGCACATCACACACCACAAACACTCAGGGACAAGCTCGAGGCTCGCTTACTTCAGCTCGAACTTCACCTAGAAGTTGCCGCCATGGTAGTTTCGGCTTTTGAAAACCAGTTCCCTTCTGAGAAGTGGAAGTCTCTTTTTAGTCGATTTCGGCTTAGGGTTCGTGACTTATCCGGTAGCCGTTGATTGACGATAGTTTGTTAGTTCTTCGACATTAGCGTCTGTATGCCTGGCTGGTCCTAGTAGATCCCGTCTACGTATGGTGCGTTTAAGAAGGCTTTTATACTCCCGTCTTTGAGCTTGTCGTACATTACCGCTTGACGATACTCCCGGCGTAACGTAGTCGATTTCTAGATTCGGCATGGATTGGCAGCTCGCGAAGGAGAACATTGGCCCACAAACCAGGGACGCCGCCGCGAAGGAGAACGTTGAGCCACGAACCAGGGACGCCGCCGCGAAAGAGTCCTTAGTAGCTGTCAACAGCGGCAACATCGAGGGGGACTATGAGAGCGAAAAAAGGTTAGGACACGTCGCGCAAGATGCTCTTCGCGGAAGTTTCGCGCCGACGTTTATCGTAGGACTCTGATGAGACGCAAATGACCGTTATTAAAATAAATAAACAACAACAACAACAAATCGGTGGCCTCGTTGCAGGTCGCTCCTCGAGGAGATCAGGAATTACAACGGCGACGATCCTTTGGATCCGTGGGACAGGTTAGAAACCAGAGGAACTATCAACTACATTTAGTTTTCATCGTTTTTCAGCACTTGCACCCGCGGTTTCTTCGCTTTTCTTCGCAGAAGTTGCATTTGCTCAAAGTCGTTTTCCTGCGCATGCAGATACATTAAGTTGGAAATTTCTTGGTCACAAACGAGCGGAGATAATTCGGAGCTGTTCGACATTCTCAAAAGCTGCGCTGAGACCTTTCTGAGGTGCGAGGAGTACAAGAACGACATTCGGTACCTACGGATATGGATTCGATATGTAAGTACGGCTATGGATATGGATTCGATATGTAAATAAGGCTAGGATATGGATTCGATATGTAAGTAAGCCTACGGACATGGATTCGATATGTAAGCCTACGGATATGGATTCGATGTCTAAGTAAGCCTACGGATATGGATTCAGAATGTAAGTAAGCCTGCATATATGTATTCATTACGCAAGTAGGGTACGGATATGTAAGTAGCTCGCCCCTCTTCCGCCTTCCAACCCAACAGTCACGGTTCCGTCAGGTGTCAATTAAGAATTGAAATCCCTTGTCGAGTCTATTCGCGTGCCCTCTATCCTGTTCTTGATGTTCTCGCAGGCGGGCCTAACAGGGGACCCTCTCAAGGTCTTTTCTCTTCTGACGGAAGAGGGCATCGGGTTGAGCCACAATCTGTTTTACGAAGGATTAGCCGCGGTTCTGGAGCATTTGCATGACTTTAAGCAGGCCAACGCGGTCTACGGGAAAGGTCTCAAGAGGTGAGCGCGTCTCAAGCGATATCGTAAGCGATATCGCAGGCGTCTGGAGAGGAAGCATGCATGACTTCGGACAGGCCACCGAGGTCTACGGGAGAGGAGAGGCCTCGAGAGGTGAGCTCGTCTCGTGCGTCTCAGAGCAGGCACGAGGCGGAGTCTAGGTGGAAGAAAGATGGCTAGCCTTGTTGCGACGTTATGATTTGAAGTTCTGAAAGTCTTTCGATGGTAGGTGCAGTGGGCAGTGCAGTGCAGTGCAGGAGAGGTTTCGTTATGTCCAAGGAATCAAACGATGTCAGCATCTCACCACGGCTTCCATTCCTCCCTCCCGCCTCCCGCCTCCCCCCTTTCCCCTTCCCTTCCCCCCCAATATCTGTAGGTGCATAGAGGAAAAGTCTCAGGAGCTGCTCCAAAAGGCGTACGACGGGTTTCGTAAACGAATGGCCAAGCGGAGTCTGCGCAAGCAGCAGCGGGTATGTGAATGTTCCGAGGCTTCTGATATCCGAGGCAGCACTGCGTGGCCTTGCTCTCTCGAGTAGAATTGCTCTGCTGGCAATGCCTTGGGGATCGCCTTGCCAGAAAGGACGTGGGGTAGGACTCCCAAAGCGTTGGTCACTCGAAGTCTTCTCACTTAAACGACGTGGGGTGGGCGTGTCCCACCGTCTGTCACGGTGGTGTGCGTGTGCAGAAGGAACAAGAGCATTCGAGGTCGGTCAGTGGAAGAGAGGGAGCGAATCAGAACCAAGCATCCAGAATCGGCTTGTCTGCACCAGCTAACCCATCAGCAGGTACTTTCCCCGTCACTTTGTAGCTCGTGATTTTTCTTATTTCTTTTTTTGGAGATGACTAGCCGACTGTGTAATGCTGTGGTCTGATTGGTTCCTTGGGCAGATGAGCCAGCAGCAGTGGTGGGTGGAGAGCCAGAGCGGCCAGTGGGCTTGCCTCAAGAAGCGAAGTTAGCAGCAAGGTTCGTGTGTCCCACTTGCTGTTTTCCTGTAGGTGTCTGTAGGTGTCTGTTTCCCACAAGCTGATGTCCAATCGGTGTCTCCCACTGGCCGCAGTGAAATGAAACCGGACTTCATACATGCACTGCCTTGCGTGTGTTCTCTGCTGCTAGAGCCTGGAGGTCTGGCGTGGCGTGCTGTGGGGCTGACGATGTGTCTCTTTGCTTGCTGCTGCAGGGCACCGCGCGAAGAGGATCGCGCTGTGGAGGGTGGTGCTTTGGCTGGGGACGGCAGCAACAATGGTGGGGGCGGCCGGCGTGCATCGCAGCCAATGGGTGCTGGTCCCACCACTGGGCCGCATGACGAGAACGTCCCTCCGCTGTCCGAATGGGACAGATCTCAGGTGTGCTGCTCACATGCCAGGTGCGGTTTTGAGATGGCCGGTGTGATTCGCAGAGCTTAGTCGGGTGCGTTGCCGACCAGGATATATCCATCCATGTCTAAGGGGTGATTCACAACACTTACTGGGAAAGCTTGTATTGGCTCGGGCATCTCAGGCTCAGCGATTTCTTTTGTGCTATGGCATTCCTGGCTCACGTAGGCATGGAGTTGACTTTTGAGTCGACTCAAAAGTCAACTTGTATTGGCTCGGGCATCTCTGGCTCAGCGATTTCTTTTGTGCTATGGCATTCCTGGCTCACGTAGGCATGGAGTTGACTTTTGAGTCGACTCAAAAGTCAACTTGTATTGGCTCGGGCATCTCTGGCTCAGCGATTTCTTTTGTGCTATGGCATTCCTGGCTCACGTAGGCATGGAGTTGACTTTTGAGTCGACTCAAAAGTCAACTTGTATTGGCTCGGGCATCTCTGGCTCAGCGATTTCTTTTGTGCTATGGCATTCCTGGCTCACGTAGGCATGGAGTTGACTTTTGAGTCGACTCAAAAGTCAACTTGTATTGGCTCGGGCATCTCTGGCTCAGCGATTTCTTTTCTGCTCTGGCATTCCAGGCTGACGTAGGCGTGGCTGTTGTGTGCGTTGTTGCAGGCATTCAAGCGGGCGAGGAGGGACTCTGACTCAGGGTCGATCAGCATTGACATCTTCGAGGATGAGGAGCTGCGGAGGTGCGTGAGATGAATGTAACAGGGTAACAGGGTAACCACCATCGTATAGGCAAAATCACTGCACTCGGAATCGATCAGCCTTGGATTTTTCGTGGATGAGGAGCTGAGGGGGGGGGGGGTTGCTGGGAGAGGTGGAGAGGAAGAGAGGTGAGGCAGTGAGGCAGTGAGGCGGTGAGGAGGTGAGGAGGTGAGGGGAGGATGTCACAAGGTGAGGAGGAGGTGAAGAGGTGCTAGATGCTGGGAGGCAGGAAACGATATTTGAGGCGCCCAGAGAATGTGTCTGACTGACTGCAATCCCTGTTCCCACTGTGTGTTGTTCCTGATGGTGTCCCCCTTGACCTTCTCGCTCTCGGCAGCCCGTCAGCTGGGAGGAGAATGCGCAGGGGGCTGGGGAGCAGCGGGGAAAAGAGGAGGGTGCTGCAGCCGCGGGTGGAGGTGGAGGGGAATCACGAGAGGCACGCAGAGGCTGCACAGGAGAGGTGCGTTACAATATGACTGCTGCTGAGGCGCCTAAGAAGGAGACCCTTTTCAGGAGGGTCAAGAGGCAGAACGCGGCATGGAATCGGGACTGTACCGCTCGTAACTGCGGTGGTATGCCAAGTGACCTTACGGATTGGTTCATTTACCTTGGTTCCTTTGCTGTTTGCTCCTCTGTATTCTTACTCCCTCCCTGCTGTTGTCCGTGCAGTGTGCGGGGCGACATGGGGTCTCGAGGGCAGACCTCTGAAGTTGCATGTGCTTCAAACACAGGTAGCGCAGGTCAATTCATTCGTTTCCCATATGACCCAAACTTGCTCGCTCGCCGCTGTTTGATTTCTCGCCAGCTGCGGCTTCACATCCCACAACGTTACTCTCTCATCCGTCTCAGGACTCGTTAGGCTTGCTCCGTGCCTACCCCCCAAGCCATGCCAGGAGCAGGAGACCGGCTTAGAGGAGCCGTCTCCGTGCTATTTCCAACCCGAACTCTCGTAACGCTCACTGCATACTTCCTGTTGTTTATTACGTACCTTTGTTGAAACGTGTCTGAACTTTCTCCATGTGCCCTGTCCCCCAGACCCATGCCAGGAGCAGGAGACGAGCTTCGAGGAGCAACGCTATCTCTATTGGCTCCGCCACAGGAACCTGCCTCCACCGCCTTACATGCACGCTGCACCGCTCTTAACCTGTCCTTCAACCTTTGAAGCCCATCCAAATCCCACAGCAAACCCAGGGCCTTCAAAGGCAGATGGCTCGCCAGACTACTCATCAGCTGCAGCAGATAGAGCAGAGCCAGGGAGCGACAGGCAGGGAAGGGAGGGTACAGGGGAAGCGAGAATGGCCGAAGTTGCAGGGGACGAGAGAGCAGAGGAGGATGCAGGGACTGGGGGTTGTGAGCAGCGGAGTGCGGCTGGTGAAGAGGAAGGAAGAGGTGGGGAGGCGGAGGGGGGCGAGAGAGGGGCGGGCAAGCGTGGGAGGAGGAAGAGAGGGAGTAAGGGGGAGGAGGAAGTGGAGGGGAGTGGGCTCACCGGGGGGTTGAGTGAGTTGGGTATGGAAGAGGAGAGGGTGCAGGGGTTCAGGCAGATGCTGGAACAGCAGAGGGGACAGGCTGTGGCCGCTGGTGGGGCTAGTTCTGGTGCTGGTGGTGGTGGTGGTGCTGGTGCTGGTGGGAGGACGGAGGAGGATTTTCTCCGCTTTGATCACACGGTGCATGCACAGGTGAGGGATTTGCAGTGAGGGATGTGCTACCTTTTGCGACACGCCGCGAAAGTCGAGTGAGTTTTTGTTTTTGTTTTTTCAATGCTGTTCTGTTCTTGGGGGCTTTGTAACGCTCTGTGGCTTTGTTGCCACGTATCTGTGGTGAATCCGATTGGCTTTGTCGGAAAATCTGAGCCCTGCTTACATCTCCGTTGTTAAATAAGTCCCTCTCCTCCATACATTCACGAGCATGTGCGTACACATGCGCACAAGTCCATGTGTTCATGAGAAGTGTATGTGAATGTTCAAATCTGGATAGCAACCCATGCCTCATTTGCTGTTATCCTCTGTTTCTCCTGTCCTCGGAACCTTACCGTATTCCACAGGATGACCCCACCGTGGTCTGCAAACGCTTCCCCCAGCATTCCAGGGTGAGCGTCCAAGTTCCAACCACATAGCTGTACATCTCTCCGCCGTGCCCCTTTCCTCTCTCAATTACGCTGGCTGCCCTTGCGGCCTCACTTCCTGCTGCGCCTACTCTGGCAACAAGCGTCACTCGAGCTTCTCTGACCCAATGCATGTCTCTCTGAGCTACTCTGTGCTCCCCTCTGCGAGCCACAGGTGCCCGCTGCTGCTGCCGGCCCGGTTCAGCAGGCCATCACTGCGGGCGTATGTGCATACGTCTCCCCTCGGGAAATCCCCGCAGGCACAACGCTAGCAGCTTACCCATTTCTGCCTCTGTCGCCCCCTGTGTGCCGCAGGTACCCACCTTTCCAGCGGGCCCGCCCCAGCAGGTCAACCCCTGGAGCCCATCCCTGAGGGCGTCTCTCCTCGCTGTCCTTCAGCCTCCTCTCAGTTCCGAGCCTGTGAGTCCAGCCCGTTCACAGCCTCCAATGCATGTGCTCGGGTGACTTTTTGGGTGGACTTGTGAGTTGCCTCGAGAGCCTATGCCACTGCGTGGATCCGCAGAACCCTGCTTTCAATCACATGGCCTCACCCCCGTCCCTCCCTGAACCCTCCCCTGCTCCACTCCAGGGCTACCACCGGCACTCAGAGCCGCTGCACGTGCCGGCCAGGCTCAAGGCGCTCAGGGAAGGCAAAGCAGGAGAGCCTGTGGACCTCCGCCTTGGTACGTACCCCACCCCCTGCTTTCAGTCGACTCAAAGCAGGAGAGCCTGTGTTTTGAGGCGCCTCAAAAATCGTCTCAAAGCAGGAGAACTTGTGGACCTCCGCCTTGGTACGTACCCCACCCCCTGCTGCCATGCTCCTTCCCCTCCCTCCGCCTGCCTGCTTGCTGTCATTCTTCCACCCCTCCCATTCCTAGCGACGTGCCAACCATCTCCCTCCTCTACTGACGACCAGGCCCGCTCTGCGCCTCCTTCCCCACCTGCTCTGCGCCTCCCTCCCCACTCCATTCTGCAGGCAGCAGGAGCTACGAGGTGGATCGGCTGCTCGGGAAGGGCGCGTATGCGAGGGTGTATGGAGCCATGGAGACCCCTGTTGGGGCGGCAGACGCGGCCACAGAGAGCACTGTGGTGTTCCGCACTGTGGCCCTCAAGGTACTGCACTGCTCCGTCTTATCCTTGTGTGTCGGTAGCTGTGCTGCACATACAGCTACAGAGGCAATGTGTCGGTTCTTTTTTCAAATAAATAGCAGCATCACACGTAGCTGGTTTGATTTTGTTAATTAATGCCTGTGAATGCTGCTTTCCAACCTGTCGCATCCATCATCTCGTCTATGCCTCCACCCGTCGCTTTGTCTTGCAGCTTCACTCCAAGGCATGCCCTTGGGAGTTCTACATATACCGTCAGATCCAATTGCGAATCGACGGCCCACAGGTGCCTAGGCTATTACCCTTCGTCCCTGTCCTTCATCCACTCACCTTTGCCGCACTTGGTTCCGCTAATTCTGGCCCTGATACTCTTGCCTGATGCCTGTGTTCATACCATCATTCCCCTCCCTGTTTTTGAGTCAACTCAAAACTTTAGAGTTGACTCAAATGCTAATTCTGGCCCTGATACTCTTGCCTGATGCCTGTGTTCATACCATCATTCCCCTCCCTGTTTTTGAGTCAACTCAAAACTTTAGAGTCGACTCAAAAGCTAATTCTGGCCCTGATACTCTTGCCTGATGCCTGTGTTCATACCATCATTCCCCTCCCTGTTTTTGAGTCAACTCAAAACTTTAGAGTCGACTCAAAAGCTAATTCTGGCCCTGATACTCTTGCCTGATGCCTGTGTTCATACCATCATTCCCCTCCCTGTTATCCACGTACATGCTAATCCTCTTTACATCAATTTTCTCCTGCCATTCTCCCTTCCGCCCTCACTACTCCCTCCCCTTCCTCCTCTCCTCTGCCCCCCCTTCTCCCCCACCAGCGGCAACTGTTTGGCATGGCGACTGCTTACCACGAGTTCCCAATTCCAGAGGCGCCTCAACAATTCCTCCCTCGCTTTGCGTCTTTCCCCTGTCCCTGCCCTGCCCACCAGCGGCAACTGTTTGGCACGGCGTCTGCTTACCACGAGTTCTCCAATGCGTCTATCCTCACATGCTCCCTTGGCACTAGCGGCACCCTGCAGGTGAGTTGGCATGAGCATGCATGTAAGTTAGCACGCATGCGAGTATTCATGTGAAAATGCAGGTCAGTATGCATGCAGGTCAGTATGCAGGTGCATACATCCACAAAACTCTTGTTCCTCTCATCCCCCTCAGGACGTGGTGAATGCGTTCAAGAGGCAAGGCAAGCCGGTGCCGGAGCCGCTGTGCGCCTTCTACACGGCGCAGATGCTGCGAGCCGTGGAGGCCTTGCACGCTGCTCACATCCTGCATGGGGATATCAAGCCCGATAACTTCCTCCTGCGGTTCGGGTGCGTGCTTTAAGTGGTGCTTGCTGCTCTGCGCCTTGCTGCTTGCTGCTCGTGTTGCTGGAAGACAGTAAGTGAGGAGTGGGATGCCCTGCTTGCTGCTCGTGTTGCTGGAAGACAGTAAGTGAGGAGTGGGATGCCCTGCTTGCTGCTCGTGTTGCTGGAAGACAGTAAGTGAGGAGTGGGATGCCCTGCATACTGCGAGCTGTGGAGGCCTTGCACGCTGCTCACATCCTGCATGGCGACATAAAGCCAGACAACTTTCTCCTGCGATTCGGGTATGTGTTGCTGTGTGCTGCTACCTGCAACGTGATTTCCTCGTTCTGAGCGCCTCAATTTTGTTCTCGTGTGGGATTTTAGATGCCTCAAAGGGTAGAGATTGCAAGGAAGCAGAGGAGCCTGAAGTTTGTGCTGCAACATGGCTTCCCCGTTCTGCCTGCATATTGTCATGCGCGCTTCATTGCAGGGCTGACAGTGAGAGTCCCAGGGAGATGGTTGCTGCAATCGAGGCCGGTGCACCTTCCACGGTACGGCTTGTCCTTGACTCACTCAATCTCACTCTTGACTTGATTCTTGTTCGCATCTCTAAGCTTTATCTCACCTTCTGCTCTCCAACCCACTCTGAGACTCTACCAATCAATTAAACACAAAGGCCTGACAGCAACTGACCATTCTTTGTGCCAAGCTCGCTCGGTTCCACTCCCATTGCATTGCAGCTAGTCTGGAAGGCTGTACCAAGATGCCTGAATTCAGAAACAGCCCCATCCTCAGTCTGTACTGGGTCAGATGCAACTGCAGCAAACATATGTTGCTCGTTCTGTGCCTCCTATCACTGAGCATCCCCGGTCCCCTGCCTACTATCACTCCATCTCTCATCTGTCATCCCTTCATCCACCAGTAGACAACTTGACATCTCCCATCCGCCTCTCTAATTCACCGGTCCTCACTCCTCCCCACTCCTCACTCCTTCACTCTCCTCTTTCCTTCCCACTCCTCACGTCTTCCCACTCCTCACTCCTCCCCACTACTCACTCCTCTCCACTCCTTCAGGGTCTCACCCTTGTGGACTACGGCCGCAGCATTGACATGCGGCACTTCCCAGAAGGTTCCTCTTTCGTCTCTGACAGCGGCACGGAGAACTTCCGATGCCCCGAGATGGAGGAGGGGCGCCCGTGGACCACGCAGGTACGACACAGTGTGGTATGTGTGTGGTGTGGTGTGGTGTGGTACGGTGTGGCTTGCAACTTTCGGTGCCCAGAGATGGTGGAGGGGCGGCCATGGACCACCCAGGTATGGCAAGTGTGGTGCGAAGTAGTAGCCATGCGGTACAATGTGGTACCTGTGTGGTACAGCGTGGTATGGTGCTGATTTGTGTGTGGTATGCCATGGCCCTTCTGTGACATGGTGTTGATCAAGTGTGGGGTACAGCATTGATGTGTTTGAGCACACTCACTCTACACTCGTCCCTACGCACTCTGCGCCCAAACTTCTAACCACACCTTTCTATGCCGCTCCTCCCTCTTCCTGTCCCATGCCTTCCGGTGCCGCTCCTATCCAGGCCGATCTCTACGCGGTGTGTGCTACTGCCTACTGCCTGCTGCACGGGCAGTACATGGAGGTCGAGAGGGTGCCTGCAGGGGAGGGCGGCGCCAGTGGAGCAGCGGATGTGGACGGTTGTGATGATGACGTGGCTGCTAGCTCTGAGGCTGAAAATGTTTCTTACTATCGCCCAAGGCTCCACCTCAAGAGGTCAGCCTAAGTTTCCGCTTGCGTGGTTTCCCCCTCGCGTCAGTTGCCTGTGGGATGTTTTCGAGGAGCTTGGTGGATTCTTTCTGTGTGTTTGCACCACTGCTTTCTCACTTACAGCCATGGCTGGCTGGCAGGTACTGGAACCATGACATGTGGCATGCGCTGTTCCACACCTACCTCAATGTGCCTGCGGGGCAGCCTGCCCCTCCTCCAGCCCCAATTCGCCGCCGGTTTGAGCGGTACTCAGCCGACCATGCAAGCGATGTCTCTGTGCTGCTTCGCCGTCTGCGCAACCAGCTGTAGGACGGGGGCATGATTGACCCTGCAAATGTTGTGACCTATGCTAGTTGCTTTCGATTGTGGTATCGGGTGGTATCCGAGGTTTGCTGATTGTGGCAGTGTCAGTGGATGAGCTGAGCATGCTTGTGCTAGGTTATAAGACCACAATATTGTACTCTGGCTAGTGTTGAAGAAGAATTTTAACACGTCAGGTTACTGGTACGGTAGCAGTTTTGCTGCATAAAAACATCAGCAAATGTCAACTCGAGAAAGCACATTGTCTGCCATCTGTGGAAAGACACCATTTATTTGTAAAGTATACTCACAGCGTTTTAGTGATTCGTCACAAGCATAGTGTTATGCGAACATAATCGGGACGGTTGCATTTCCGCGACGCTCACGAGGATTCCACGTGGCGGCCAAACCTTTCCAGCTTGGCTCACAAGCCAGATGAACCTACTCGACGTTTCAGCACGAATGCCCAGGCCACTGCCCTGCCCAGATGAGGAAGATCCAAGAAGCGTGCCTTCAGATTTGTTTTCTCCAGCGCAGCAACGGAAGCCTGCGAGGTTCAACGGAAATCATGCAGTCAAGTGTTTTCACATGCCCGCGTGTACGGATTGTACGACTGGGAAAAGAATTGCACACCGTTTGATTCCAACCATGCAGCAATGCCGTGTGGAGGAGGGTGTTCAGCACACTGTACAGTTCAGAACAATCTGCCCCCAAAGCTTGCACGACCAGCTTGAACGGAAGGTTCTCTCAACATTCGAAGGGACTTCCTGATCGAAATGCCGCACCTTCTTCGAGCTCTGTGCGTGCCCCTTCGTCCAACTCGCACCCCGCACGCTCAACACGTGGAGTCCACGAGCTGAGCGCCAGCTGGTGGCTGCCACGGCGGGGCTGGGTAGCCAGTAGCCTCCCCCGCAACTTGGCTTCGTCTGGTGCGGGAAGGGACTTCGCGGATATTGCGCGAGTATCATTCAGGAGAAGAGGCGGGATATTTTAGCGAAGGGTGCAAGGGAGGGGCGATGAAGAGGGGAACTAGACAGCGGGTAGGGGAAACCGACCCCCCGCCAAAAAACGTACACGTCATGTTCTCGTTAAAAACAACCCTGACAGCTGTTTTTGTTCGTAAGAACCCGCAAGGGGGCATGTAAGCGGGGATCATATTATATATACCCTTGGCTGAGATTATTCAGCTTCCGACCCAAGCTCTTCGTTTGTGGAAAAGTGTGTTGAGAATTTGTAGTTCACCCTTTCGAGCATAGCATGGTTCCACACGTAACCTAGCTTGATCCAGAAGCTGGAGTGCAGAGACACACGACGCGGGAGGAGGCGAGAAATAGGTCGAGTTACGGAGGCACAGCATGGCTGCTTACACGGACAGCTAAGTATGGCATCCAGAATCCAACCTTTTTGGCTCCATCCGAGATTACAGCTGTCACCGCAGAGGCGTAATCATTCGCTGTAACGTACGGCGCTGCAGTGTTCCGATGACCCGTCGGGGTCGGGGGAAAGAAGACGCAGATTCGCGCTCCGGCTCTCGCCTCGGTGGATCGATTCGCCCCGTTGCCCGAAGTGGAAGAATGCTCGCTTGTTTTCCGCCCCGGTAACGAATTTGTTGGTTCGGCCGCAGCCAAGCAGGAGCCTTGTTCAGGGAGCCTCCTCCTCCTCCGCGAACCAAGACAGCACGGCAACAAGGAATCCCCGGCGAAGGGAACTTCCCCTCCCCGCGCGCTTAGGATTCAAGCGCCGTGATTTCGTCCACTCAATACCCAGTCGCGTCCCTGTACGCTGTCAGTAAAGCAGAACCAGCACGCGCCAGCTGCGGCAGTTACCACCTGTTGGAGCAGTGCTTTCCCCCGAGAATGCGCCTTACGCGCTCCTGGTAGATCCGCCCGCCCTTGAATCCCGTCTCGCTACTTGCTCTAGAATTTTGGGACGCGCAGATGTACCCTCCCTCGGATTTCGTCTCGCTTCTCACTCGCTTCGTCGATCGTGCGTGACTCGAAGCTCGCCGCTCATTGGCTGAGCCGGGAGCGCGCGAACGGGTACAGGCGGGACCTACCCCCGACTAACCTGTGGACGCAACGTGATCGTCGGCTCGACGGAAGAGCATATCATCGTGGAAGGGGGAACTGCTACGTTCGACGCATTATTATATGACATGACTTCTATCGCCGAAGGATACTCACTACTAACCTGTCGACACGCTCAGTGCTTGATCATCAAGCCTTCAGTGTCCTTCCAGTGCGAGACGCGGAATTGCCCCTACTATTCCGGGAGATCTGCTTGAAGCAGCGCTCACTACGCGTGCAGCGGCTGAAACCTCTACCATCGCCGCTGCAGGAGTCCGACTCTCGTCGATCCAAGGTCGAGCACTCTACCATCATACGGCTATCAGCCGCCGTCGTGCATCCTGGGAATCCGCCCCTTCCGCCCCGTCCGCCCCCTACGCCCCGTCCGCCCCGTCCGCCCCTTCCGCCGCTTACCATCAGCCTTCCATTCGAGCCAATCATCTCTTCAATGGATTCAGCTCATTCGTCCACGCCTTCCGCCCTTTCCGCCACGATTGACGGGACCAGCGACGCGGCGTTAGAGGAGGCCATCTCGTCGGCGCAGACCGCCATCGCGGGGCTCGTGCAGGCCGTCCACGTGGCAAAGCGCAAGCAGCTCCAGCTCCGCCGCCGATCGCGGGGAACCCGAGACAACTCGACGCTCGGCGATAATCCCCCCGTATCCGCTGTGACTCGCGCCATGAACAACGGAGGAGTCACCTGTCCAATTCACGCTGCCTATCCCTCCGCTCCCGGCGGGCCGCCGGGAGTATCATTCCACGCCAGAGAATCCGAGTTTATTGGCGGGTCATATGCGGTTCCAGGCGCTTCTGGCCGCTACTTTCCACCAGCGCATTATTCATCAGGTGATATTCGCGCCGCGATGGGTGCTGCTGCTGCTCTATCAGGAGGCGGCAGCATGTGGAGCCCCGTGATTCCCGTTCCGCCGGCATTCGCGGCGGGGTTCCACATGCTGCCGCCCCTAGGGGTTCCTTTCGCGTTGCCTCCGCCGCCGGCGGCCGCGCTTGCTGCTTTCCGCGGATTCGGCGGAGCTGCTGCGCTTGCTTCGAGCGAAACTCCTGCCAGCCCCGCGCTTCTGGGGGAGAAACGGCGCCGCGGACGACCGCGCGGGTCAGGCACAGGAAATAAGCGGAGCAAAACGATGGCGGCGGTGGCGGTTGTAGGGGGAGAGAAGCCGCAGGTCGCGACTGCGACTGCCACTGGCAGTGGCAGTGGTCGGGCGCTGAGTGTTGGGCGCAAGTCACGCGGCGGCGATCACCGAGCAAGCAAGCACTGCCAACGCTCCGAGTCTGCTGCGGACAGCGGCAGCGTCGGAAGTGGTAGCGCAGGAGGGGGAAGCGCTGCTGCGGAGAGCGCTGATTCCGAGATCTCTGCGCCAACCATCACAGCGGCAGATGCGGCTGGTGCGGCAGCAGCGGCGGCGGCGGCGTTGGGCGGCACGCCGGGCAGCGGGATGTATAAGGGTGTGCGGCAGCGGCGGTGGGGCAAGTGGGTGACGGAGATCCGAGAGCCGAGCCGGCGGTCGCGCATCTGGCTGGGGTCGTTTGACTCGTGGGAGGACGCCGCGCGCGTGTATGACATGGCCGCCTGGCTGCTGCGCGGACCCAAGGCACAACTCAACTTACCCCCGCCGCCTCCTCCAAAGGGCAAGTCCTGCTGTCCTGCCGCTACAGGTGCTGCAGGCGATGCAGCTGCTGCAGGAGGCGCTACAGACAGTGCAGGCGACGCAGCCTCTGCAGGCGCTACAGCCAGCACAGCTGAAGGCTCTTCTGAGAAGACCGACCCTGCCCTGCTCCCCGTGCTGATGCCGGCCGCTACAGCCGACGCGCTGCTGACGGCGGCCCGTGGGTGTGCCACGTGGCAGGGCGCGGAGGACGCCGTTGCTGAGCTGGCAGCGGCGCTTAAGGCTGTGGAGGGCAAGGGGGGCATGGTGGAGGTGACCGGTGGGCCGGCTGCTAGGAGGTTCGCGGCTGGAGAGTGGGTCGGGGAGCTGGTTGGCGACGGTGCGGAGGAGTCTGGAGCGGTGGAGTGCGGTGCTGAGGGGTTGCAGGAGAGCGACTTGGAAGCGGCGTTGAAGCCGCTTCTTGCTGCAGTGGATGGGGGGAAGAGCAGTGATTCGGGCAGTGAGAAGAGCACCGGGCCTTGCAATAGCTTCTCTGGTAGCGACGATGGCAACAACAGCAATGACATCAGCGACAGCAATGGCGATGGCACCGACGGTCACGATGGTATTGACAGGCTTGACAGCCTGGATAGCCTGGAGTCGTTTCTGGAGGGCAGCATCAGGAACCCTGACACTGACACTGACGCGCACGGCTCCACGGCTCGTTCCGCATTCTCCTTCTGGCTAGACGGCGACTGCGACCTGGACTGCAACATGCCGTCGCTGCTGCACGAGACTCCCCTGGACGAGCCGGGGATGATGCAGACGGGGATGATGGGGATGGGGATGGAATATGAAGGCAAGATGGCTATGGAACATGGGCGCATGCTCATGTTGGATGATCATGCTGGTTTTTGCGATGGCTTGGACATGCTAGGCTCTGTGCCGGCTGTAGTGGGGACAGCCCATGAGGGCCCCGGGGCTGGGGTGTTTCAGCAGCTGTCGGAGTTCACCCTGTGGGATCTCTGAATGATAATGTCTCTTGCCCGCTGTAGCGGCTACAGCCCATGCTTGCCTGGGTTCCCATGAGGGGCCTGGGGCTGTTGTGTTTCTGCAGCTGTCGGAGTTCAACCTGTGGGATCTCTAGGTGACCTTTCCTCTTGGTGGTCATTCGGGCGGAACGAATAATCGGATGAGGTGGTTTATGGCGATGGAATTCCGTGTACTATGTAAATCCCTGGGTAATGGATGCCCAGTGGAAGATGGAGGTTGATGGTGGTCATGGTGTGAGGAGGAGAGGGGCGTAAGTGGGGGTTGAGAAGGTGTTGTGTTTGAGATAGTTTGGATTGGGGGTTCAATAGGGAGTGGGGGGGCATGGGGGGTAAAGGGCAGTGGGGAGTGGTTTGAGTAGGTTCAGCCGCAGTGGTGGCTATCATGTGGCTCGTTGGAATGAATCATGGGGAGAGCAGAGAGTCTCTCGGACAGCCCAGTGGAGCTCCATGGCAGGCTCTCTGGTACTGTTGGAACCTTCCTGCCTTTTCAGGCGCCTCAGAGAAATCTCCACTGGGGAGCCTCAGAGCTATCATACCGGTGGTTGCACGGCAGGCTTTGGTTGATGCAGTAGGATCCTCCTGGCCTGTGACACTGGGGCTGGTTCTTACGGCTCTCTGCTTTCGGCATGATTCCGATCACATGATGGTTGGCATTCGGGGCTAGTGAGTTGTCGTGTGTTTTTCTGTGTTTGGTTGAAATGTAGAGTGTTGCATTACTTGTGATCTAGCACAAACCCTAATGGTACAATGAGTTGCGCATGTTGCACATTTTGAGAAAGACTGCCTCTGCATTGTTGGCTTAGGGTTTGTAGACTACACTAAGATTCTTTAACAACAAAAAGAATTGCGTCTGGGATATCGGAACTGCACTACTGAGGCATTGAGCACCCTATACACGTGTATCTCTTGTTCGCGTGTATTTTGCCTCGCCAGACATTGCACGCTTGGCAGTCACGGCTTGGGAGTCTGGGACCTCGACCCGCGCGAAGCCACCATATCCCAGACCAGGCCAACTATAGCTGAGCTGGAAACTGCAGTTTTGTTGCAGTCAAGAAAGGAAAGTTGTTACTGCTGGGTCGGAAATTTCAAGTTGTGCGACGCGCCCGAGCCTCGATGGAGTTAATCTATCAATATTCCAGGGGCTCAGCTAGTGATTCGAATATTGTAGTTAAAACACCAGCACCTAGCACAGACAGTGGAATTATGGCTGGTTAAGCATCAGCAGTCACAAACTGGTTCTCAAGCAGGGCCAGTCTGTTTACTGATTGTCTGGAACCCCTGCCAATTGTGATGGTTTCATGCGAGCCTTTTTTTTCGGGAGGCTTGTAGGGTGACCTCGTTTGACATTAGCAAACAGCTGCTCCTTGCCCCTCATTGAATGCGACCAATGCTTGTGGCCTTGTTCGTTACAGACGCAACCGTTCTTGTCTGTGCTGGGTTCCGCGAAATATCTGACCAGGCGTTCTTCCTTCCAACTCGGGCCAACATCATAGACATGCAAATTAGTATGGTAACCCTATCCAACGGTATGCAAAACCGTCGATACCCTAGTTCTGCTGCGCAAGTTTGTCTGGTAGCGCCACTAAAAACACTGTGTAACAGCTGACGCAGCACAAAAAAGGAAGAAATATGAGATGTAATCGGTTGCATTTTCGATTTCGTATTTTCGTGGTTCTTACCGCGCCCCGTTTGGCGTCTAACAAATATTCCTCCAGGCTACTATTCTCCGCTGAATGTGCACGATACATTTACGAAAGAATCCAATCCATTGGAATGAAATTATACGGGGTCCGTTTTGTAACAATATATTGCACCCAATATATTGCTACTTAGAAGTGTTAGGCCAGGGCTGGAAAACAATAAAAACCCCTAGGGAACTGGACTCATTTCCGGGAGGGATCAACCCTAAACACGGGAAAGGACATTGTTTTTAGGGTTGATGCCTCCCTGACGCATCCCGTTCCGATTGGGTTTTATGTTTTTCTTGGCCCGAAGAAATAACGTCTTAGTGCGAAGGCAAGCGCGGTAGGGATCACTGTTTGAAATAAAAACAAACGCGGTAATAGGGCAGCATGTCGATACATCCAAAACTGAGGTAAGACGGTTTTGCATACCATTGGATAGGGTTACCATACAAATCTGCATGTCTATGATGTTGGCCCTTCCAACCTCACTCCCTTCGCTCGTGCGGAACAATCGGACGCAGGCCGCCAGCTAATAGACAGGGACCAACCCCTGTCATGCCAGCAGTCCTCAGGTCAAAGCACTGCCATAGTTGGTCGCCCCAATTTCCGAAATGCTGAGGTCACGCCCCGAAAATTCACGCATCGCAAGTGCCTCGACGCGGTGACACCATTGCTGCCACGCGTGAGGTATCCAATACACGTACATGAAACCGAAATCTGCCCCACTTCTCGGGAGTCGGGACTGGAGGGAGTCACCGTGTCGCGATCTGACCCCGCCCCTGGACTCTATCCCCCCCAAAAACGAAATCGCGTTGGGAATGAACGCCAACAGAGCCTCTGCGTCGGGGCTATGCTTGTCTTCCGGAGGCCAGCAACGGAATTTCTCAGTTCTCGCGGATTTCCTATCTCAGTGTCAGTACATTCTACATTCTTTCAATCAAACAAAGCGAGTAGCTAAAATTGTTACAGTCGAAGGTTGGGAAAATAGAGCACGGAGTGTGTACACCGATTACAATGAAGTATGGTAGTTCTGCCCGTCACAAAACTCCGTCATGACCATGTCGGTTCCCACTTTGCCGCCGCGAGAAAATCGCGCATTGCGAAATTGGAAATGCTTCTTCAATCCCCGTTAGATCACTGCTGCTGTTCAGCATTTCCCAGTCAGCATTTTGCTGCACCAAAACCCACGTTTTGCTGCTCCAACCGAACAAGCACCAAATCACCTTTCTCGGGCCTGTCTTCACGCGGCGAGCACAGTCGCTTCTCTTTATCACGTCAGTGTTCAGACGGTTGTAACTCGATTTCGATGGATTGTGCCGTCAAATGTGTCTCCTGCGGACCTCAGCCCAAACGGATGCGTCACGAGGGCGAAGCGATACTTGATCCCGCATCCGACGCTAACCTTCGGTCGCCTCATCCCCGCTCCATCGATGGATCTTTTCCTGAAGACGAGCCTCCGATTTGCGCGAACAAAGCCGCAGCAGACGCCGCACGGATCGGCGAAGCTGACGTCGATCTGACACTCTCGCTCTCGCTCGGTGTTCTCAATAATAGCAAACAGAAATCACGTCGACAATACGTCGAACCCGATCCAGCCGCATCAATAAGAGAGAGAACCATCGAGGCGGCAGGTTTCGTGGCGGCGCGTTCTGCCAACGTAGCGGCGTTGGCGGAAGTTGCGCAGACTATCAGCGCTGCAAAGAGTCGAGAAACAGCCCCAGGCACAAACCGCTCCCCCCAAATTGCCATTTTAGCGATCAGTGATCAGCGAGGCGCTTCCAGCGGCAGAAGTATTGTCCCCGCAACCGTCCGTCATCCCGGCGCGGCTTGGTTGAGTCACGAAGCTTCTCCTCCTCTCGTCCAAGCGACACGCAGCGCGGACTCCTCGGAGGATCCCTTTGCAAGGTTTACGGAGCGCTACCAGATCATCTTGGGAGCCGCAGGCGGCGCATCGGAAGCCGTTACCGCAGCGGCGGCGGCGGCAGCGGCGGCGTCTGCGGCGCAAATCGTGGCTCCATCGAATCATTGCGGAATACGTGATAACGCTGCATGCAATGACCACAAAGTACCACTATCATCGAGTAGCGCGGCGCGTGGCCAGCCGCATGACGACTCGTCAAACTTTGAAGTTTCAAACGCGCCAAAGCCACTCCCATCATCGCAGCTTGAAGTTTCCAACGAGCATCATCATGCGGCCTATGGTCGTCGGGAGCGGCCCTTCCGACCCGGAAGTCCCCTCGAGGCGACGATCACGGGCGGCGCCGCTGTTGAAGGTGCCGTTTTGGAGGGTACTATTACTAAGAGCGCTTCGGGCCGCGCCGGTCGGCAAAGCGCGGGTGTCGAAAAAGCATGGTGCACTCGTGAGTTGGAATCGCCTGCCGTCGCATGGTCGCCTGACGTCGCATGGTCGCCTGATGTGTGGTCCTCGTGCCTTGCTACAGCTTTCTATGCGGCTGGGGATGCGGGAAGCTTTAATGGTGGGAGCGTGAATGGTGGGGGCGTGAGTAGCTTGAAAAGGGAGGCCTTGAATGCAAGAAAACTGCCCTTGGATTCAATCTTATCAAATCCAAGGAGAAACAGTGGCAGCATCATGGAAGGCGCGAGCATTCCTCGCAGGAATTGGAGCTGTAACGATGTCACCCCCACTGGGAGCAGATCTTTTCTCCGGCAACAGCAGCAGCACGTGACAAGGGCAGCAGCAGGAGCAGAGGCAGAAGTGGCTGTGTGTGCTTCAAACGCAGCAACGGCAGCAGCAGCAGCAGCAGCAGCAGCAGCACCAACACAGCAGGCGCTGGGAGGAGGAGCAACAGCGGCAGTGCCAGCTCAGCACGCAGCAACGCGAGGTGTGTCGGATCCGTCTGGTTCAAGAAGGGACGGCTTGATGCAGCAGTGCAACGAGATTCTCCAGGGATCCAGCCCTGGTGGGGGGCGAAGTGTGTATGACTCACATGCTGATATCTACGCGCGTGCTCTCAAATCCATGGGGGTCAAGACGGGAGGGGAGATATGTGTGGGACCAGTGCCCCTTGTGAAGGTAAGGAGTCCGGTCTTGGGGGTTAGGAGGAAGGGAGAGTTGGATGCAGGTTTGTTCTGATGAGGTCATGGGATCAAATCCTGCTGCTGGAAGGAGTGTGAAGTGAATGTGCTGTGCTCTCCTGGCCTCATACCGCGAATATGCGCCTGCTTATACGGCTTAGACCTGTTAATCAAAGCTGATAATAATTGTCTGTATTCTCCCCGCAGTAAAACTTGTGCCATTGCTCTTATTGAAAAGTGCATTGCATCACAGATGCGCCGCTGTTTGACTGCTCTGCAGTTCTGACTGTAGGGAGCAAGTACTGTATCAGCAGCAGCAACTGCAGGGTAAGGTGCACTAATCTTGCTATGCTCTAGATTGCGGCACGTTGACTGCCATGCCCTGTCCCATGTCCCCACACCTAGAGGCTTATGTGCGTCAGAGAGAATCCAGGTAGCTTTGTAGCTGGCCTGAGGCTGCAAGGATTAGGCCTGGTGGGAAGAGAGGACCCAAGAACGGCAAGCAAGGGCGGAAGAGATCGAGAAGGGAAGAGCAAAGTGTGATGACAGGCAAGACTGGGGGGTTGGTGTAGCTGGAGAGAGATCTGAGATAGTAAGGTTCCAAAACTTATACTAACAGCAGAGTCTTAAAGGACAGGCAGTAAGGGGGGCTGGAGGAAACACATTAGAAGTCAAAATTAAAGAATTGGGACGAAGAGGATAAGAGGGCATACCTTGGAAGGCAAGATAAATGGATGGGAGCCTAGAGGGCCGAGAAAAAGAGCATGAGAGGGCATACCTTGGAAGACAGGGGACGGCCGCCCTGGCCTGGACTTGAACTCTGGATGGTATTGGACGGCCAGGAAGTACGGATGCGATGGGATCTCCAGGATCTGACGGTTGAGAGTGGAGGAGACGAGCAGGGGAGGAAGGCAGGAAGCAGAGAGCGGTGTAAGGCGGTTGAAATGGTATTTAATGTGTGGAATGTAGACAACGGTTGTAGCTGACAAAAGAGAAAGAGAGGGAAGGGGAAGAGAAGGGAAGAGTGCGAATCCTCTTCGCCAAACCCTACAGCAACTCAAAGTAACTCATGCAACCCCCCAAAAGCAGTGCCACCAGTGACATTTCCTCCTTTACTACCAAAAAAAACCGTTCACAACCAGAAAAAAAAGCCGCTGCACGATTCAAAAAGCACGACCAGCTCTCCTGCTCGAATCTACTCACCTCCATGCGCCAACCAGATTCGTTCCGAGCTCTCGCTTTGCCATTAAGCCCACCCTCCTGCATGCCAGGAGCACTGCTCACCTCCATGCGGCGCCCGGACTCGTCGCGGCCAACAAATTTCAGTCCCGCAGCTTCAAACTCGTCAATCATGTCGGGGTTGACCTCGTAGCGGTGCCGGTGCCGCTCACTCACACTGCTGTGAGTGCCGTACCTGATGGGTGGGTGGGTGGGTGGGTGGGTGGAGCGACGAACAGGTTCAAACTCGTCGATCATGTCGGGGTTGACCTCGTAGCGGTGCCTGTGCCGCTCACTCACACTGCTGTGAGTGCCGTAGCTGGCGGGTGGGTACAGCGGAGCATGAAGATAGAGGTATGCACGGTTAGAGTGGCTGGAAGCACGGGTACAGCCTCTTCAAACTCGTCGATCATGTCGGGGTTGACCTCGTAGCGGTGCCGGTGCCGCTCACTCACACTGCTCTGAGTGCCGTACCGTACCTGGTGGGATAGTAGTGGCATGATTGTGATGGCATGGTTTTAGCGGTGCGATTAAGCTGCCTGCGTGATTGTAATGGCACGACTGTGTGTCTCATGAGAGGATTTGCTTGGAGCATGAGGATTGGCACAGATTCATGGGGGCAGCCGACTCAAAAGAGGATTGGCACAGATTCATGGGGGCAGCTGACTCAAAAGAGGATTGGCACAGATTCATGGGGGCAGCTGACTCAAAAGAGGATTGGCACAGATTCATGGGGGCAGCCGACTCAAAAGAGGATTGGCACAGATTCATGGGGGCAGCAGGGGGCAGCAGGGGGCAGCAGGGGGCAGCAGAGAGCAGAAGGGTGCAGCAGGGAGGACTCACAGCTTGGCAGCGAGGCAGGTGGGCGAGTGGAGGACTGTGTCTCGCGCGCCCAGGCGCATGGTGGCGCCCATGTGCGTCTTGGATACCTCAGGCATGAAGACGATGCACGGGTGCGGTGATGCTGGGTCGAACTCCGTGCTGCTCGCCTTCGCATGGCCCAACACCTGTGAGTTGGAGTGGGGGGTGGGTTGCAGGAAGGCAGCCAGAAGGGAGGGGGGGGGATGCGACAGGTGATGCTGGGTCAACCTCGGTCCTGCTCGCCCTGCCAGCACCTCAGAGTGCACTTTTCCACCAGATAGGAACAAAGGTCTTGGTGTAATCCTACCAGAGCGATTTTTCCAAAACCAAGAGGCTGTGCTGCTCGCACTCTCATGCCAAACATTGGTGTTTACATTCGTGCAACTCATTCGCACCAGGGATTCAATGGCTCTCACTGAGGCGCCGAAGAATAAGCACTCAGATTCAATGAGGGCTCAAGAGGAAACATAGGTGCTTACATTCCGGGCGTACTCAATGACGGCGATCTGCATGCCGAGGCAAATCCCCAGGTACGACACGCGGTTGGTTCGGGCGTAGTTTGCTGCAAGGATCTTGCCCTCCACGCCTCTGTCTCCAAAGCCACCCGGCACCAACACCCCATCCGCTCTCTGCACACATGCAAGGCAAGACAGGATAGGCAGGAGGCAAGGCGAAAAACAACGCATGAGCAGAAGTTGACTGAGTCGACTTGATGTCATCTTGGCCTCCAACACCCCATCCACGCCTCTGTCTCCCAAGCCACCAGGCACCAAAACCCCATTTCCTCTCCGCGCACATTCAAAAGAACGAGCGATCATTGATGATTGCCGGCGATCAGCGCAGTGTATTAAACAGGAATGGGTGAAGGCCGAGCAGGTAAGGGGTACCCTAGCGAGCCTTAACGTACCTGCCTTGCAATTAGCAAATTGCCTTGATGCATCCACTAGCCAGGGTGGCATGGCATGGCATGATACATGGTGGCAAGTCAGTGCCTCGTGAGTGCGTAAACACTCACCTTCTTTGCGGCGCCTAGAAAATCATCCACTAGCCAGGGTGGCATGGCATGATAAATGGCGGCATGTCAGTCCAGGCATGTGAGTGCATGAACACTCACCTTCAAGGCTGCCCAGGCTTCATTGTACAGGTCTGGACTCTGGTGGGAGCATGCAGGGGCGCACAGTAGGAGGCATGGAAACCACGTGGCAAAAGATGGCAGGGAGTATTAGGCTGGAGAGTTGGTTGCAGGTTTCAAATTTCAGACAGTTTGTGTTGCCTAATCGCGTCAGTAACGGACAGGCGGGCTGCGGCGGAGGCCTTACTTCAATCAGCTCGTGTTGTTTTGAAATCTCAAACGGTTTGTGTTGGCTGGTATTGGGGGGAGACGTGAGACTGGAAGCTGTAAGCCCACACTTTTGCTTGGCAGCATATGGCTGGCAGGGACTGCACGCACCTCTTGCTTGGCAGCATATGGCTGGCAGGGACTGCACGCACCTCTTGCTTGGCAGCGTATGGCTGGCAGGGACTGCACGCACCTCTTGCTTGGCAGCATATGGCTGGCAGGGACTGCACGCACCTCTTGCTTGGCAGCATATGGCTGGCAGGGACTGCACGCACCTCTTGCTTGGCAGCATATGGCTGGCAGGGACTGCACGCACCTCTTGCTTGGCAGCATTCTCGAGGTCAGATGATGCCACCCATTCGATGATGAGCTTTCGCCCACTTGCCATGGCTGCATGCTGTAGCGCCTGCACGCAGAGAGAGGGGATGAGGGAGGAGTGGAGTGGAAACAACTGGAAAGGAAGCCAACGGGAAAGGAACACAATGAAAAGAATGGAAAAGAATGGAAAGGCTGTAGCGTGGCAGGCAGGCTGTGTAGTGCATACCTTGAGCACTGAGAGGTAGGAATCGGAGAGGCCCGTGTATTTGCCCACCATGGCAATGCTGACCTGGTGGCATGGCACAGCATGGCACACACAGAGAGGGTGGGGAGGCGGGGAAGAAAGGAGAGGTGGGGGGTTGGAGAGGTGAGAGAAGAGGGAGGTAGGAGTCAGAGAGGCCCGTGTACTTGCCCTCCATGGCTATGCTCACCTGGTGGCATGGGGCACACAGAGGGGTGGAGAGGTGAGGGAGAGAGGGCATGGGGGGGGTTGAGAGGTGCGAGACAAGAGAGGGAGGGTTAGGGGTTGAGGCCTGTGTACTTGCCCTCCATGGCAATGCTCACCTGGTGGCATGGTGGATATGGGCGAGACAAGTGGGAGAGACGGACGGAGAGGTGGGAGAAGAGGGAGGGAGGGTTACGGGGAGAGGCCTGTGTACTTGCCCTCCATGGCAATGCTCACCTGGTGGCATGGCATAGCATGGCACACATGGGCGGCCGGGGAGGTGGGGGGTGGAAAGGTGAGAGAAGAGGGAGGATGGGAAGGTTCCCATGTGGCGATGCTCACCTGCTTGCGTGGCCGACCATGGGTATTGGGGAAATATAGATACATATAAATATGTATACATATTTTGTTGAATTCAGCAAGGACTACAATGACCACCATGGCAACTCTCACCCTGCTGACGTGGCACACAAAGGGCTGGAAAGGAGTGGAACAGGGTGTAGGGGAGGGAAGGAGGGAGCAATGGTCAACCAAGCAACAGTCAACCTACCAATGTTCACACCACCAGCAAACTCCGCACTCACTGTCTCTGTGAGTTCGTCCCAGCTCTTGGCTCGGTGCGCCCATTCCTGGAGCTGAGGCTCGGAAGGCCTGCGTCGGAGGATAACAAAGGTATTGTGAGGTGGGTGGTGGGCAGGCAGACAGGAGGGTCCGCATTGGTTGGTGGTCGGATGAGTCAGCCACTCTCACTTTAAAAATTGTATATTCCCGAAAATCACGGAAGAAGAGTGCAGAGATGGAGGAAGATCTAGATCACACCCTCTCTCTCACTTTCGGTCAGCCACTCTCTCTCACTTTCGGTCAGCCACTCTCTCTCACTTTCGGTCAGCCACTCTCTCTCACTTTCGGTCAGCCACTCTCTCTCACTTTCGGTCAGCCACTCTCTCTCACTTTCGGTCAGCCACTCTCTCTCACTTTCGGTCAGTGAGATCACACCCTCTAGATCCACGTGGTTCCAGAGTTGAAAGCTAAATCAAGAAGAGGGTGGCTCACACTTTCGGTCAGTGAGAGGGCAGGGAACGTACTCGATTTGGAACTGCTTGAGAATGGACAGATGGGCGCCTTGCTCCTGAGAGACACGCGAGAGAGAAGCAGGGAGAGAGAAGGGTGTGAGGGGGAGAGGGCGTTGACGGGATGGGATAAGGAGGAGAGAAGAGGGGGGTGAGGGGAAGAAGAGGGGGGACAGAAACGAGTTAGCAGAAGCGGGGATGGGGAGGAGTGAGGAGGAGAGGGGAACTTCTAGTAGGTGCTGGCGCCCAAGCGAAGCAGACAATTCTAACAATCGGACTCAGAGATACAAGATGAAATCCCACCAAGCCTTATAAAATCCCTTTTTTTCCTCGCGAAGGTAGACCCAGGGATGTGAGATGGGTCGGTGGCAAGACTCACGAGCAGCAGCAGCGGGATGTGCCAGATGTTCTTGACGTCATGCAGGTTCAGCACGTTTTGCACCTGCGTTCATCCATAGGCGGGTGGGCGAGCGAGAGGCATTCGGGTATGAGGGCATGCGAGAGCGAGAGCATGACAAAGAAACGAAGCCTCCCATGAGAGTGCACCACGTGGTGCGGAACGTATTTCCCAACAACCCTCCACCCCTTCTCCCCTTTCCCTTTCCCAGCCCCAAGAGGTGCCGTGAGACCCAACCCCTCCCCCAACACCCCTACAGGCACTCACAGGCACGTGGCAGAACCCCCATCCCCCTGCAGGCACTCACAGGCACGTGGCAGAACCCCCATCCCCCTGCAGGCACTCACAGGCACGTGGCAGAACTGCGACAGCTTCTCTCGCGTGGAGGGTTCTAGGGGCTGGCAGGAGAAGAAGCAGGGTGGAGTGAGGGGGGGCACAGCAGAAACGAGCACAGGAATTTGAGAACAGATGCGAAGGCCGAGGGAGAAAGAGTGTGGGGGGGGGGGGGGGGGGGGTCGGACAGAGAAGTTGACAGGAGTCGAGGGGCCAATAGGGGCCAGGGATGTGTGTGTGTGTGTGTGTGTGGTGTAACATAAATCCTCCTCTGCAGTCACCTCCAGCAGAGGTGACTGGCAGACCATGTAGTGACAAGTGGTACCAAAAAAAAAAAAAGAGAAAAAATATGTATACATACACGTTCATACGTACATGTATCGCAGTTACACAATAAGCACGTTGAAAGTGTACCTCAGCGCTGCAGTACGCGAGGAGGTTGGGCATGAGGCCGAGCGCTCTGAGCTCACACATGCTGTTGAGTCGACTCACAAGTCATACGTGTACATGTAAATACACCCTAACCGTGTTGCATGTGTTACCTCAGCGCTGCGGCAGGCGAGGAGGTTGGGCATGAGGCCGAGCGCTCTGAGCTCACACATGCTGTTGAGTCGACTCACAAGTCATACGTGTACATGTAAATACACCCTAACCGTGTTGCATGTGTTACCTCAGCGCTGCGGCAGGCGAGGAGGTTGGGCATGAGGCCGAGCGCTCTGAGCTCGCGCACACTGTGCTGCGTGGGCTTGGTCTTCTGCTCTCCCACCACTCCCAGCACCGGCACCAGACTGACATGCACCAGACACAGGTTCTCCTGCCCTGCACGGAGGTAGAGAGTGATGGAAGCAATGGAGGAAGAAGGAAGTAGACTTGTTGTGATGGTTAGCCAAGCCCACCACTCCCAGCACCGGCATCAGACTCACGTGCACCAGACACAGGTTCTCCTGCCCTGCACAGCGAATGCAAGGAGGTGGGGGAGAAGAGAAAGTAGGAAATGGGAGCTGATTAAACCTCCCACCACCACTCCCAGCACTGGCACCAGACTCACGTGCACCAGACACAGGTTCTCCTGCCCTGCATGGGTGGAGGGAGGAGGAGGGAGAGATGAGAGGGTAGGGGAGGTTAGGTCTCAAATGAACATCCCATCACCGCCCAGCACCATCAGCATGCTCATGTGCCTCACCACGCCTGCTTGCTTGACTCATATCCTTGCTTGGCATGTAACCAAGAGACGGCGTGGACGATAGTGATAGTGATGATGATGGTCTGATGGAGAGAGGCACGTAACGGTTCTAAAGAAGGGCAGGACGGTACGTACCGACTCTGAACTGAAACTGACGAAGAGCTTCAACGAAGGGCATAGATTCGATGTCACCTGGGGAGAGAGGTACGGGAAACAAGGGTGCATGGAGAGGAACGAGGGAGAAAACATCAGTAGAAATCCACGGGTGGCAGCCTGGCCGGGGCAACAACACCAGACAATCAAGCCCATCACGGATATATATATATTGACACCCTGCGCTGCATGCAAGGACACCATTGCCGTCCGACGCACCAATAGTGCCGCCCAGCTCGATGACACAGACGTCAGCACTCTCCCCACTGCCGTCCACAGGTACCTGCGCCACGCGCTCTATCCAGTCCTGAATGGCCGTGGTTATGTGCGGTACCACCTGAGGTGCACAGAGGCAGGGGCAAAGGGGAGCGGTGAGGGGCATGGATGGCGGGTTTCGGGTTGAAGGCATCAACTGGAACCTGCGCAATGCGCTCTATCCAGCCCTGAATGGCCGTGGCGATGTGCGGTACCACCTGCGGGAAAGGGAGAGTTAAAGGTTTGAGGGGTGGGGTTGGAAGTAGAGGGTAGAGGGTTTGAGGTTTAAGACATCAAGTGAAATTTGTGCCCCTCACTCTATCCAGTCCTGGTTGGACGTGGTGTCTGGCACCACCACCGGTGGACAGAGGAAAGGGTGGGGTGAGGCGGAGCGGAAGGGGAAAGGTCGTGGGAATGGGAGAGGAGGGGAGGGAGGTTCACAGACATTACCTACCCCGATCCTTGAGCTAAAAGCTGCTGATTGGCCGTATTCATGTGCGGCAGCAGAAAAGCGGGGGTGAACGGTGGGAGGTGGAGGGGAGATGTATAAAGTTGAAAGGGTTGAGGGTTTCGGTTTGGGTTAGGGTTTTGTCATGACAGTGGTTAAGCCCTGAGATGTCACATGGTAAGGCAGCAACGGGTCCAGGGTTTATTTTAACGGTCATGCTCCACAATGCTGATACAATATGAAGACAACGGCATCATATTAGATCAATCACATTAAACCTCATACCAATCGTATTGCCAAATGCAGGTTTGGAATGGTCACGTGCTGTGGATAGCCGTAATCGTATTCACCTGGACTGTTTTGCCGAGGTAGTCACCACGCCTCTCCCGTTCAATTACAGACTGCCACGTGGAAAGGAACAGAGTGGGAAGGGGAAGGCAAAACGATGAATCGACCATTCCCAAAACGCATCTGACGACTAGTAACTGGAATAATGAGCTGAAACGACTGTACGGACTGATAGACGACTAATGGGAGTATGTACCAAGGCAAGGCACGGCAAGGCAAGGCAAGGCAGGCAGGCTACCTGATAGATCTTGCCAGTCGTGATGTTGTTATCTCGCGTGAGCGTGATGTCGAGGAATCTCTCGTAGTTTCCCAAATCCAGATCCACCTGATGCGGGAGGAAAAGCAGGGGCGCAATGCCGGCCAAAGCGTTTACAACTGGAAACGTAGCCTTCGAATGCTGAGCCTGATCGTCGGCAGAACCTGATTTCGCCAATGGGATCAAAATGAGCTACCGGCGCTTCCTTCATAAAGCTGTTGAACGTTTTTTTATTTGCAACAGACTGAGGTGAAAAGGCTGTTAAACCTCTCCCCTTGAAACATCCTGATCACCTCTAAGTCCCGGTACTCCCTCGCTCACCTCTCCGCCGTCATCCAGCACAAACACTTCGCCGTGCTCGAATGGCGACATGGTCCCCGCGTCCGTGTTAATGTACGGATCTGCGAACACTCGCGAAACGAACGAAGCGGTGACAGAGTTACCACGGTGCTGGCTTCGAATCTGGTGCTCCGTACCAGCAACTGCTCGAACTGGCTGATAAATGACGCGACACCGGCATGTAGCTACGACGAGAGCATTCAAACTATTCGTATCAAATACATATCCACGACATTTCTCGTACCGATCTTGATCGAAGTGACCCGGAGGCCGCATGCTTTTAGAACAACACCGATGCTGCTTGCTGTAACTCCCTTCCCCAATCCGCTCACGACACCTCCAGTCACGACCACGTATTTAGTCTTTCCCATAGCTCGTTTACAGCGATAATAAAGTTGACACCTTGCCTTGCCGGGTCTAGGGGAGTAAGCCTCTGCTAGTTTCAGTTCACACGATCAAGAGTTGGTGCGCACAGCTGCTGCCGATAAAGCTGATCGTTTATTTACTACCAGAAGCTCTTTAGTTCGGGTCTTAGAAACCAGCGGTAAGATAATGGATAAATGCAGTACGTGCTGATCGATATCGGAAGTTCTGAGCGCAAATGCTCTGATTCTAGAGGTTTACGCAGCTGCTGTTGTTAGAGGTAAATTTTGTGCTTGCAGAAACACCTCCCTCTTTCGCCGCCACTAAAAATGTGCCTCAGTGCCACCACATCCCTGGAAACTGCCTTGTGCAACGCCCTAAACCCAACCAATCCAAGATGATGCCTCAGGAAAATTGACGCAGCGCCTGACCCACATCAATCTGGCAAGCATGGATCTGATTAGGCAGCTTGAAAAGAGTACACCCAGGATGTATGATTTGCCTGTCTCAGGATGCGGAAGCTCTTATGTATTGCAAAGAGGCAGCTGTTAAGGGTACAAACTTGAAAGTTTTCCAGAATCTGCTGATCTTGTACAACCAACCATCGCTGAGGAGAGAGCCGCCGCCGAAAATATCTCAGCTCGTTCAGGTCGTCGCCCGGGGGAGCTCGCTGCCCGCGGGCAAAAAAATAAACCCCAGTCGGGCATGCATCCGGTCAGGGAGGCATCAACCCTAAATCCATGCCTCCCTCTGATTTAGGGTTGATGCCTCCCTCGGATGGCATGCCATCCGATAGGGTTTTAGTTTTTTTCTGCCCCGGGCAGCAGGTCGTCAGGTCGTCACAGGTCGTCAGGCCTGACGACCCGTTTCCGCTGAGAAATACCACAACGCTTGATTCGGAAGCTCGTGTTTTGTCACAAGTTCAACAGAGACAGCTCAATTTGAGTCAAAACCAGCGCCTCATTTTTTGGGGAACGGGCTGTGCTCAACGTGTACGCGTATGAAAAATCTTTTATTTCGAATCAAATGGAAATGCTGACCTCGACCCACGACGGTGGTGAAGTGATTCGTGATGTGAACAAAATCAGAGCTGCTGTGATAGGATCCTTGCATCAAACTGCAAGCAGGTTACTTGCCAGCCCGTTGGTTTCCCCTTGCCGCGGTTTTTCCTTGCTGGTGTTCGACTGTAGCCACCCCCCGCCCCAACCTGTCACCCCACACGACACGACGACGGAGTGACTGTTTCATGCAGTCACTGCTTCGGCTTCGGCTTCGAGTCACATTTCGCCTTGGTCTGCCCGCAGATCGTCGAGGCACCTCCTAGTGGCATTGCTGCTGCTCATTCACCGACAGAGTCCTGAGTCCTGACCCTTCCGCTCATCCCGGGCCAACCACAATTCGACTTTGGCTTCGTCCTCCTGCCCGAGATGCAACGAAGAATCGAGATCCGTCGGTTGTGACCTTCAGTCCAGAGAGCAAACCCTCTCCGCTGTGCAATCAAAACTGCATCCCTCCTCACCTCAGACATCAGCAAACCCTAGTCCTATTCTGCCTTATCAAATCATCAAGCCCATCCACGCGCCGTCAAGTACTACCAGCAGACTTTAGTACGGTTAGTTCTCCGTTTATGGTCCTTAGGTTCCATTTTCTTCCTTCCCGTCTGAGTTTTGGTCTAATTAGCACTCAATTCAACAACTCATACGTACTCCAGTGTGCTCTAGGGTTTCATTCTCCGTGACTTTTGGTCCCAGTAGACAAACAGACGTGTGTGTAGAACAAACGCTTGAGAGGTGCGAGGAGCATCTCCGAAGGGTCTGAGTAGTCTGTTTTATTCTCTACTTGTCGGCAACGAAGCCGCGGTTGCGACCATGGTTATATTACGGCAGACGCTTAGGAGTTTATGCTCACCAAATGGATGGACCTATGCAGTGTTCTGGAAGCTCAAAAGACGCAACCGAATGTACGCTGGGAATTTTCACATCCTTACAGGTTTTCCAGCAGTTTCAGCAATATCGTGTTTGCTAACGCTGCTTCCCACTAATTGGTTCAGGGTCTTGACTTGGGAGGATGGATATTGTTCGATGGATCCCCCGGGAGCGACTCAAAAGGAGCAGAGCGCGGATATTAGCAGCATTGACGGGAACGTGCTCGGCATGGCGGTCGCGAAGATGTCTTATCACATATATTCTTTCGGAGAAGGGTGAGCACTAGTTCGTTAGTGTCTAGGTTTCCTGTAACTCAAGACAGTGTCTTCGTCGGCTTGTCTCTCGAAATTTATCCGTGCCTGACTGTGCAGCATCATTGAAACTGGAAAGTCTGCTGTTACCATTGGCGACTCAGATCATCCCTATTGTTTCTTCTGCTTCTCAGAGTTGTGGGAAGAGTGGCTTTCTCTGGGAAGCATCAATGGATATTTGCTCCGCGATCTCAAGGAGTCCCGGGCATGGATTCTCGCCCGGGATTTTCGTCCATGAAGGGATACGGGGGCTGCACGGGTGTCGACAAGGTGTTTATCTAACTTCCATGCTTATCTGATTTTCCCGGCAAACTTTGTTGGTCTTGCCGTTTGTACTAGGCGGTGTTTCTGACGTGAGTCTTCCTTGTGTTTTTTCTCCTACCAGTATCCATCTGGATGGGATGATCAATTTGCTGCTGGAGTGAAGGTGCGTATCGTAGATTCTGTTCGAATTTGTGAACCGCTTGCTGGTTTCGGTCTACTAACGCTACGAAACTGCTGTTTTTGTCTTGACAGACTATCGCCATCATCGCCGTTCCGGAGGGAGTCTTACAACTCGGTTCCAGTCGATCGGTCAGTCTCGAAAGCTGTTTCCGCCGTTAAGTAGATCGACTTTTGGGCTTCCCGGGTTAACATTTGGTGTCTCTCCGTGTTCTGCAGATGCCAGAGGATTTGAAATTCGTTTCTCACATCCGCTCGCTCTTCGCGGCGCTTCAAACAGTCCCCGGAGCGTTTCTATCCGATCTCTTCACCGACAATGCCCTGAAAGCGAAATCTTTTCCCACGCCTGACGCGACCGCGCTTGCAGCCGCCGGATTCCCTCCCGACATCGCCGCGTCTCTTGGCAATCCCAACCCGCAGTCCGATTTCCTCGGCGTCTCCTTCCCCGGAGCTCTCAACCGTCGTTCAGTCCAGTCTAACCCGCAAAGCCTACAGATGCCTGCCCCTGCAGCTGCTGCTCCTCCTGCCGCTCCTCCAGCTCCATCTCGCCCATTCGCGGGGAATCAGCTGGCCGCCTCCTCGCCGTCGGATCTCTTCAGCATTCTCGGCATCCCATCCGACTGTCGTGCCGACGACCAGAACGCTTCTCGGTTCATGGGCTCCGCGGCTTTGAAGCCGCCAGCGGACCCGAAGCAAGAAGCAGCGTCGCTGACCGATTACCCGAGCACGGCAAAGCGAGCGAAGGTCGCTCCGGAGAGGACGACTCGAGCGTCCGTCGCCATTAACCAGATTCAGCTGAATTTCTTCGACTCGGACCTCCCTCTCAGCGGTCCGACTCTTCCCTCCAACTCGCTGAATCACAGCCCTGTGGAGCGCACATCGCTGTCGTCCAGGCAATCGCCTCCGACCGAAGCTTCCGCGCACGTGCTCGGCCCGTCTGGCGAGCTGCTGGGAAGAGCAGAGGCGGCCGCGGGAGCGGGAGCGGGAGCGGCGAAGCGGAAGGCGGTGGTGGATCTGGAGAAGGAGCTGCGCATCTTCCACGACCAGTTCCTCAACGACCAATCGCTGTCCCTCGCCAACCTCCCCTCCAGGAGCTCCGCCGCGCAGAAGCCCATGGCGGCGGGGATTGGTTCTGCGTCCGAGCGCGCGCCAGCGCGGAGAAGCCTTGGTGTTGCCGGCGCTTTTGCGGGTCTGGACGAGCAGCTGCTCGCGGGCATGACTGCTAGCGGCATGACTGCGAGCGGCATGACTGGGAGCGGCATGGCTGGCAATCGGAACGGGAACGCTGCTGCGCGGGCGTCTCAGTTCAACAGCACCGGCGGTGAAGCGCTGGGGGGTTCCTCCGCGTTTGGCGGCGCAGATGAGCTCGCGCAGGCCCTCGGGTTGCACTTCACAGGGCAACTGCCCGTTGACTTGGCTGACCTCGCTGACCTGGCAAGTCTGGCGGACATTGGCGCGAATCAAGGCTCTGCCAACGGTCAGATGGGAAGCGCAATGAGCCGCGGCGTGTTCGACCAGGCAGGGGCTGTTGGAGGCGCCAGGTGCGGTGCTGATGCCGGTGCGTCGAGGGGAGGGTTCTCCATGACTTCGGGGCTGCCGCAACCACAAAAGCTGCAGCACAGGGCTGGAGTGGCCCCTGCTGTCGGTAGTGCTCTTGGTTTTGACGAACTGAGTGCGTCATCGAGCAGGGCAGGCGCAGTGAACGGCGCTGTGGGGGCGGGGGCGCAAGCAGGAGCGGGGATGGGGAACAGCCTGGCGGAAATGGAACGAATGGCGACCCTGGAAGCTCTCATGCGGACGTCTGGGTTGCTGCCTCGCCTGAGCCTGGCTGAGCTGCAGCAAAGCCAGGTCCGCAGCACTCACAATCCCGTGGCCGGAGCTGCTTCTGCAGCAGCGGAAGCGGCCAGTGCTGGTATGGCGTCAGGCGCTAAGCTTGGGAGTCTGCCTGGGCTTCAGAGCAGGGCCAGCGTTGTTGCGAAGGCTGCGGGGGATAGCGGAAGAGGTATGAGAAGCGTGGAGCCCAGTGGGAAGGGCGTGTTCAAGTCTGAGGCTGCGTTCAAGGCCTTGCCAGATCGATCGGCAAACGCTGGCGTGCAGGAGCTCGGTGTGCCAGAGCTATGTGGTGGTGGTGCCGCTGCTGCTGCTGCTGCTGCTGCTGGGAAGGATGAGAAGAAGGGGACGAAGAAGAGGGGGAGGGAGGAGAAGCCGAAGCAGAGGCCTCGTGATAGGCAGCTGATTCAAGATCGCGTGAAGGATCTGCGAGGGATAGTTCCTAACTCTGAAAGGGTATGTCTGCTCTGATATTCAGACTTATGTTTCTTTTTTCGTTTTCTTTCTCTGATTTGACTTTTTTTTTTTTGTTTCCTGCAGCTGAGCATTGATGGACTGCTGGAACGCACAATCCAACATCTTGTGTTCTTGAGGGAGTTTTCAGCTCTCCGTGCAGACATTGACAAAGGCCAAGCAATGCTGGTGAGTCATAAACTTTTTAAGATCCATTGGCGCCTCACCCCTCCTTTCATTCAGTCTTTTAACTTGCATGGTTTTTGTTTGAACGCAGGCGGAGAAGAGTTTTGATGAATGTATGAGTGAATGCCCAGTATCTGTGCAACAACTTTCACCGACCCTAGTTCAAATTAAGGTGAATAGTGTGAGGCTTTTTCGTATGAACTTTCTTTAAATTATGTCGTCCAGATCCGCTAAATAGTGATTACTATTTTTATGTGCAGGTGGAATGGATTGGTAGCACTGTGCCGATTGACCTTGCTGACGGACTTCGCCAGATTGGGCTGGTGGTTCGAAAGTCATCAGTCAAGTCCTCTGGTGGCCGTGTCAAGGCACACATTATTGCTGAGGTGAGTCTTGCATCTCCTGATAGTGTTTCCTGTCCCTTGTCTGCGAGGTCAGTCATTAGGACACAGAACAGGAGGTTTCGTGCGTTGTAGTTAGTCGGGTCGGGGGACTGAAGTGATTACTCTTTTTTTTTTGGCAGTGCAAGCAACCTGTGGAGCGCATGGACATCATGTGGCATGTTCTCCAGCACCTGAAGGATAAGCTGCCAGATATGGCCAATGTGTTTTCTGGGACTGAGAAGCCGATGGAGGCAGGGAAGGTAGATCCTGTCTTTGATCCGGCAGATTCGTGCTGTCAAGTGGTGTATCAAGTCGGGGTCATGTCTGCCTGAAGTCGCTTAGTCCAAGCCCGTGTATTCTGCTACCGTATTTACATTCGCCAAGTACTGTACCAGGTTTTGCTGATGTAACAGAAAATGAAATTTGATGTCCCTGAAGATTGTATATGATGTAAAGATTATATGATGTTTTTTCATTCACAATAGCACTTGTGCCAGAGTGAAAGTGCACTGCTACGAATGGAACAATTTATCTGTGACTTCCGGAGTCTTGACTTATGTATATCAATACATGTACACATGCATAAAATCCTCAACAGTGACAAACATTCAGCTTTTGGTCACCATCAGGCGCTTGATGTTGGCGATCTGTTTTCCTGGACTCAACCCCTTGGGACACGCCTTGGTGCAGTTCATAATAGTGTGGCAACGGTACAGCTTGAATGGATCATTCAAATCATCAAGCCGCTGCTTGGTATACTCATCACGGCTGTCCATGATCCACCTGAAACAACAGGAAGAAAAAGGAACGAATACTACGATTAGACGCAACGAAAAAGAAAAAAAACAGAGCAAAGAATGGCACAATGAACAAACGACTGGCTGGATTACAATACCTGTTGGCATTCAGAAGCGCAGACGGTCCGAGGTACTTCTCAGGGTTCCACCAGTAGCTGGGGCACGAGGTGCTGCAGCACGCGCACAGGATGCACTCATACATGCCGTCAAGCTTAGCCCGGTCTTCCTTAGTCTGAAGAAATTCCTTTCCATCTTCCGGCAGCTTCTTGGTCTTCAGCCACGGCTCGATGGACTTATACTGCTGGTAGAACTGAGTCATATCCACCACGAGATCTTTAATGACGAACATATGGGGTAACGGAGTGATTGGAATAGAAGCTCCAGGAGATGCTTCGATCTTGGTGAGACATGCGAGGCCGTTCGCGCCGTTAATGTTCATCGCGCAAGAACCGCAGATCCCTTCCCGGCAAGATCTGCGGAATGTGAGAGTCGGGTCGACCTCGTTCTTAATCTTAATCAGAGCGTCAAGAATCATGGGTCCGCATTCCTTTGTGTCTATGGTGTAGGTCTGAAGACGCGGCTTCTCGTTCTGGTCGGGATCCCATCGGTATATTGAGAACTGCTGCAGGCCCTTAGGTGCAGCAGCAAGCGCGGGAGTAGATCCGGTCACGAATGTCCTAAAAGGAAGCTTTCCTGATGCAACCGACTTGGCGTTCTGCCGCGCCAAGCGCGCAACAAGGCCTCCCAGCGTCATAGCGACTCGCGATTTTCAACGCTAAGGACGACCTGTGAGAACTACCGCGGCGGTACGGCCGACGTCGTCCTTGGGCTGGATGCTAAGGAGCAGTGTAAGACGACCACACGCTTAGCTCCTCGACTGGCTTCTTGAAGCTCCACAGACTTGGTAGTAGGTCCTACATGCGAAAACAGTAAAACATCAATGCTGATGGGGGGTGGGTTAGCTGGCAAAGGAGATTCGTATGGTTGGTTGAAATCAACTAGAAGGTGAATAGGTGGCCTGGCCGAAGGATGTCAATAATCAGTGTGGCTGATACTTAGCTAAGCTCGCTAACATCACTGCGACTGGGTGGGATGGCCTGGAAGATGTCGGGCAGCTGCCAACATCAAGACTGCCACGCCAGCACACAATGACGTAGCAGGCTCGCTTGGGTGTGCGATAGTTGAGGCTTCGATTTTCAGGACAAAACCAGCAATGAGATATCATCTGGGCGACCAGATTATGTCCCAGTTGCTATGGATGCCCAAATAATCCAAGTTCCCTCCCACAACTTATAGTTAGGATATTGGAGGCAGGGTTGTCGCTAGCAGAAATTTTTTGTATGTTTGTCCTATGTTTGAAGGTAATGTTTTGAATTAATCTGATGGTTCAGAAATTTGCAATTGGTAAAATCTGTTCATTCAGAAATGAATTTCCTCAGTGACTGATCCATCAGACACGTTTTCCATGTTCCTCTGATTGATCAGGAACACATTCCGGTTTCGTCTGTTACCGGATCTTTCTTCCCTTGGGCGTGATTGACGCGTGAACAAGGCGTGGTGTGGGTGTTTCCCCTTGATTACTGGAATGTATGCATCATACATTTCGCGGCACGTGCTCCCACGTGTATCTTTCGCCACCACACCAAAAAAGATCTGCTGCAACGGGCAAACAGTCACGTTATATGCTGTACTCACATGATGTCTGCGTCACGACTTGCCCACGCAGGACCATTTATGTCGTACGTGGCCTGTCAGGAGTGATTCCCTGGTTAGTTTTGTACAACAGTCATCAATCCAGCACCACAAACCCTCAAATTCGGCGCCTGCAGGAGGTTTAGGAAGCGCGCAACGGGATCACCACAGTCAAGTGGTGCCACCTACAGTTTTATACAGCCATGTGCGCTTCGTCAACTGGGGGTGTGTGTTCGGGCGTTGGGGTTTCGGGGGGTCCTTCTTCTCCAAGCATCTCTTGCAAACGCCCCACCCAGCCATTTTCAGCGCGATTACACTAATTCTCTCCCCTTCCCCGTCAGTCCGTCTTCTCGCCATGGTGGACGACGCGGAAGCTGCTGAATCACCCACCCCACGGCCTAATCCACCAGTCACTGGCCTAGATTTCCTACGACGCTCCCAGCCTGCAGCCGTGTTAGGCTCGTCTTCGCCGACTCACATTCCAGTGGCTTCTTCCCCGAATCGCCAGGATGTTACTCCTGTTTCATTGCCCGCTGTTAATGCTAGACGGGCTTTCAGCAGCACACCGACCGTCTCCTCTAGTTCCTCTACTCGGAATACTGCGAAGCCTAGATCGCAAGCGGCGCCTAGCTCTTCACGTGGTACTGCCGTCCCCCGTTTCCCCAAGGCATGCCGATTAAACCAGAGCACACTGCGGATTGCTAAGACGGGGGTTCCTCACATCCACATCGTGGCACACCCCACCACAGTGCCTAGAGTAGGTGCTCCATCAACTCCACCAGCAGCTCATCCGACAGGTGATCCTGGGCCTTCTAGGAGCACCATCCATGTCCCTGATCCAGACGCGCTAATGGAGAAACTGCACGAACTGTCGAAGGAATATTGGCAGGACAAATTCAAGTGGCTGATTATCACGCAGAGGAAGGACGGGACTCCGTGCATGAAGTGTAGCATATGCATGGCTCACGGTCCTGCCCACTGGAAGTTTGTTAAACTTGGCGACGGTGGCGTTGATATCCAGTGGCAAACGATGCGGAAGCACGCGCTCAGTAGGAAGCACCAGGATGCCGTCAATGCCAAGCTTCACGCAGAAGGCGGTAAGGTTGACCAACGGGGCATTGAGGAGTTCGAGAACGACGACAACGAGACGTCGCGGGTGAAACAACTGATGCTGGTCATGCTATTTATTTGCAAATCCGATTCCCCCATCTCCCTTTTTGTCGATCTTGTTCGCCTATTGGCCGAGCTTCAGACGCCTCACATCCCGTACAAGGCCATAGGGACATAGCAGTCAGCGTGAGTGATGATACGTTCTTGGTTTGTGTTTCTGAAGTCACCACGACTAATACCACCTTAACTGTGACGTGCAGGTACGGCTTTCGTGAAATAACCGAAGCGATCGTCACCAACCTTAAGCAGCAGCAGACGCGCCACATCCAGGCGTCTCCGTTCCTAGGCATTCAACTCGACGAGAGTACCGACCGTCGCAGAGGCAAGCAAATGATCGTCTATTTGAGCTTCATTCGCGACGTAGAGGTCGTCACCGAGCTGTTTGGGCACTTTACGGTCGAGAAGTACGACGCGTCGTCTCTGTTGACGGTACTTCTCGCCCATTTGGCCGTGACGGGCGTCGACATCATGAAATTGTCGGGCATAAGTACGAATGGCGCGAGCGTGATGCGGGGTTCACAGGCTGGAGTGGCGACACTGCTGAAACTGCGAGTCCCGCACTTGGTGACGTGCCACTGCATCGCTCACATGTCCGTTACCAACATTTGTGTGTAGACTGTTTATGATTCTGTTGTCGCATTTGTTGCACACGTGTTCTAACCCCCTTTTTTTTTGCACACATGCAGGGAGGCTCTCGCCGCAAAGGACGCGGCGAAAGCGGTGCCCGACCTCAACATGGTCGACACGGTCGTGCAGAGCGTCGCATAAAACTTGGGGAGGAGCATCGTCTTGCACTCCCGATTCATGGAACTCCAACACATTCTGCACGAGACGTCTCTGGAGGTGCAGGGGATTAAAGACGTTAGATGGCTGGCGCGTGGCGACGCGATTCGGAGGCTCGTGGTAGTCCTACCGGCGGCAATAGTCGTGTTGTGGGAGCACGACAAGAAAGCATACGCGACAGTCACAAGCTTCAAGTTTCACCTTTTCCTCCATTTTCTGGCAGATGCGCTGAAACTGCTCCACGAGCTGAACATCAAGTTTCAACAGCGCACGGTGAGCACTTGCGAGGTGCGTGCTTATGTTTATGCATACGAACGTCTCCGACTACCACTTCTTGCTGTGTGCAGGTGGTGTCAGAATGTCATTGTTCTCTAGCCTGCAGTGGGGTACTCTATAGCGAGTACAACCCCTTAGGGTTTCCTATATGTATCCTGCTGCTTTCTAGTGAACCCCCTCTTCTTCTTTTGCCTAAACTTCTCTTGACTAGCTAGGACTTACTATTTTCACAGGTGGACATCACCCGGGTGGCATCCATGGTCCACAACACGTGCGACAAGCTGAAGCAACGATACATCGAGCATGGCGTCAACTACGCCGAGGATAGCGAGTTGCTGACTGAGTTTTTGGAGAAGCATGGACCGTTGAACAAACGGGAGGTGAAGGTCGAAGACATGGATGGGGAGGGAAGTCCCGTCATCCACACTTTCAAGCTGCACGAGGATGCCATCAAGGGTCAGAAGTCCAAGGGTGACATTGAATCTTGCATCACTGTAACCTCCCTTTTTGCGCAGGAAGTTGTGAAGCACCTCCTGAAGCGGATGGAGAGCCTAGACACCCTCAGCGGATCGAAGCTTTTTCTGCCTGACGCGTACCCCGAGGGTAGCGCGAAGAGAGACCGCCACTGCGCAGCCTGATTCCAGTCTCTCTGCGAGCTGTTCAGTGCGGAGAAGTGCGTACTTCCAGGTAGGTGGTTGTCTATGGAGTGCATCAATGTTTCAAGCTTGGTGTGATGTTTTCAAACACTTACCTCCCCGTCATCCCCCCCTCTAGTACTTGCTACTGTGCGTGAGCAGGAGTGAGCTAGAAAAAGGCCCAACGGGAATTGGTGCCGTTCACCAAGATGATGGCCTCGCAGTACAAGGACCAGACATTCCACGTCGGCCTCAAGCACATGTTGCGCAGTGAAGATTGGAAGACAAGCTACCCCAACATGGTCCGCATCTGGATCGCTCTCGCCGTGCTGCCGTTGAGCACCGTCGAGTGCGAGCGCAGCTTCTCGAGGCAGAATATCATCAAATCCTAGCTCACGCACAGTGCGGTAATCTGTGCAACATACGCCTGGCAAATTTGATGTCCGTGTTGCGGAGAATAATATTCTACGGGAGAGCTTGACTAGCGTGGGACACACGGTCAGAGTTCTGGCAGTGATTCTCAGAAGTGAACTTGGTAGAATTCAAACCTAGTTCCACTAGCAAAAGTTGATAGAACAAGAATATGGTACAAGCAAGGAGAACCAAATAGCAAAGACAATGAACCCTGTAGAAACGTTCCTCGACAAGCACCTGAATCTGTCGAGTCAGCAACGGCAGGTGAAACGACAAACACATGCATATTTCACCTGAGTTGGTAGTTGCTCAGGTTTACAACGTTCATAGTTGTGCACGTTTTTACTGTTGGCAAAAACGTGTTTCAGGTTCAGTTTCCTTACTGAATCGAATTCTCCTGGGGAGTACAATTTCCGAAATTACCTGATTGGTCGAAATTTGCAGTTCCCGTAATTGGGTGAAATTCGCGCACATTGCACATTTTTGGAGCTAAGTAATTCTAGTTGACCAGAATCGCTCTGCTCGACGAAACACTCGTCGAAATAAATTCTGTCGACCAGCAATCCGTCGAAACACCAATTTTGCCAATTCCGTCTATCAGAAAAGCTCGTCTTTGACGCCGTTTTACTCCCGTAGACGAGCTCCTCCTAGACGAGAACTTTGATCGAGCGGAGGAAACACTTCTACCTCGACCAATTAATATCGTCGACAAACGACTCGTCGCACACAGATAAAAGTCCCCAAAGTCGAAACGAACACCGTCTTGTTTCGAAATGCCTGGTTGACTTCGCCCAAGCGAGGGCGGGGCCTTTTCTCTTCGACACTCCCCTGCCCAACTCACGCTTGAGCACCCACACACAAGGTCCACCCAGAACCCAGAATGATAGAATACAAGGAGAAAATTTCTTCTACGTGCACCGAACACATAGTACGTAGATCACCGCATCAGCCGTGCAGAAAAGGGCACGGCACCTACTCATGCACCTCGTCATCCCCGTCGCCCACGTCGGCCAGACGCACTTGGCCAATTGCGACGGAGCACCGGTTGAAAGCCGGAAAATGCAGCGCCTTCGTCAGAAAATCTGCCGGCTGTTCGGATGTCGGGATGTACTGCAGAGCAATTTTCCCGCGCTTCACCATCTGCTGCAGCCAGGCGTAGCGTCGCTCCATGTGCTTGAGGTTGCCCTTGAGCCCCAAGCCCTCTGCGACAGTGATTGCAGACTGATTGTCCACGTGCAGAACAGTCGGCTTCCTTGGGTCGAGCAGACGGAACTCTGCAAGGAGGAAGCGCAGACGGCGAGCCTCCTTACCGGCTTCGGTCGCCGCGACGTCCTCTGATTCGGTCGACGAGAGCGTCGCGCACTTGATGCGCTGGTTCGCCCAGGAGATTGCGGCTCCTCCGAAGACGAAAACGTAGCCGCCCGTGCTCGTCCGATTTGTTGTAGAGGACTCTCCTCTACTTTGCAGGAACTGGGAGTTTCACTAAACGATAGAGCACTCTGCTGGCTTTCCAACGAGCCGTCAAGCACACGATTCGCCTACGTAATGGGAGAGTTATAGGCTAGTGCTCTTAGAACAAAGGATAGGAGCTCTCTGGATTTTGTAGTCGAGTGTATCACATACAAAGTGATTCAGGTTTTCAGTATGATTGCATGCAATACAAAGAAAACAGATTTATAGCATGCAAACAAGATCGAATCGCACAAGTAACCTCGAACCGCGGTACACTCGAATGTTCGAGTAACATTTCGAAGGGGTGAAATTCGACTCTTGAATTTCACCGAATCGAATTATTCCTGAGTCTCGATTCTTCTTGTACTGCCATGTGGCACCGAAGTGCAGGTTGTTCTGAAGTCAATCCCAACTTCTTGGAACTTGCAACACATTCATGAAACTTCAGACTTGCAGCTCACTCAACCTTGAGTTGCATTCGGTGGTTGGGGGCAAACCTCCCCCCTCACGCAACCTCCAACACGATTGTGCTTGTCGCCAGCGTCGTTGGCATCTGCATAGCCGACCAGACACAGCGACTCTGGACCGCCGCCGAACTCCAGAGCGGCGTCACGAGTTTCAGCAAAGTAATGCAGACAATGATCGACCTCACGCCAGTGGTTATCGCTTCGCACTGCCAGGCCGGATCCGAGCTTGCTGCAAGCGAAGGCAATGTCGGGCCTCGTCGTCGTGGCCGCGAACTGCAGCGAGCAGACCTTCTGCCGGTACTCTGCTTCCTCGCGCGACTGAAACTCCTCGTCGTCGAACACCAGCTCTGCGTAGGCGTCGACAGAGACCGGCGTCTTCGGCACTCGCCCGGTCTGCTCCTCGTCGATGAAACGTCGACGCAGTTTGTCGACGTAGACTTGCTGGTGAAGCCGCAGCTTCCTCGCAGGACAGTCGTGCACGATTTCCAGCCCGAGATACTTCTTGACCGGGCTGATTTCGCGCAGCTCGAAGGCGGCTTCCAGCAGCTCCTTCAGCTCCTTCAGCATCGCTATGCTGCTGCTTGCAGCAAGCAGGTCGTTGACGTAGACGAGCACCCAGCACGCCACCCCGTCGTCACCGACCTTGAAGTAGAGAGCCTCATCGACCTGGCTCTTCTGCCATTTGGCGCCAGTCAGTACCGCGTCGAGCGCCGAGTACCACAGCAGCGGACTCTGCTTCAGGCCGTACAAGCTCTTCAGCAGCTTGCAGACTCGGCCAGATCCGTCGTTGAAGTAGTCGGGCTGGTACATGTAGAGGACACGATCCAGCTTGCTCTGCAGAAACGCATTCTTCATGTCGAGCTGCATCAGATGCAGGTCGAGCACCGCGACGATGCTAAGAAAGATCCGCAGAGCTACGTAGCTCCCCACCGGCGCGTACGTCTCGTCGTCATCGGCGCCGTAAACCTGCGTGAAGCCTTTCACGACCAAGCGGGCCTTCTCGCGGACGACCGTGTCATCGACGTGGTACTTCGTCGTGAGCACCCAGCGGTTCTTCGTGATGTTGACACCGCGCGGACGCTCGACCAACTCCCACGTCCCGTTGGAGATGAGACTTTTGATTTCCTCGTCCATGGCCGCTTTCACCGCCTTGCCCTTCCAGCTTGCCAACGCCTCTTTCACCGTCATGTTGGCGATGTCCCAGCGATGTTCTGGGTCGGCGTGCATGTCAGGGTCAAGCTCGGGCAAATCGACGTCGTCCTCTGCGTCGTCGAGCAGAGTGCTGTAGGCCTTCGGCGGCAGACAAGCGTGGAAGCTCAGCTTCTCCGGCGGCTTGCCGATGTTGGGGCGGCCAGACCGTCGCGGCTGCACTTTTTCGACCGAGACCTCTACTACGTCGCTGTCGTCGGACAGCTCCCCTTCACCGCCGCCGGCCGCACCGACGACTTCCACAACGTCGTCGCTCGACGAGTCGTCGTCGAACTGCTCACCTGTCGGCAGCTCCTCTACCGACTGCTCCCCCAGGATCGGCTTCTCTCCCAACGGCTCCCCTGAAGCTGGTGCCTCTACCAGCAGCTTCTCTGTGGTCGGCGCCTCTGCCGACGACTTCTCTGCGGTCTTCTTCGGCGTCGACGGCTCCCCTGTGGTTTGCCGCTTCCCGTCACTGACCTTCTCGGCGTCACGCCGGCCACTGGCGATGCAACCGGTCGGCGCCGCAGGCGACGCACCAAGTCTCCCCTCATCGCCGGCAGCCGACGAAGGCACAACAAGGGGAGGGAGTGGGACTTCCTCTACGTCCTCGTCATCATGCTCGTCGACGTCGGCAAGCAGCGGAGGCATCGCGGAGGAGGAATCCAGCGGCGGGGCAGACGGCGTCCTCTTCGACGCCGGCCCATACTCTGCTTTCCACATCTCCAGCGACAAGGTCTCGCAGAAGATCGCTTCGACCGTCGTGACGATTTTATTGTCCGTCAAGTCGAGCACCTCCCAGCCCTTGCTCTCCAGCGACACGCCCAGGTGGAGACCCCAACGGGCTTTCGGCATCAACTTCCCGCCGCGCTGCTGCTCGGGGACCATGAACTGCACCATGCAGCCCCACACCCGCGCCAGTGTCAAATCCGGCTTCTTCCCAAACAGCAGCTTGTGCGGCATCGTCCCCTTTGGCAGAGAAGCACGCTCGAGGCAGTTGCGCACCCAGACGGCCTGGCGTAGAGCAAGGTGCCACCAGTGATGCTTCACACCCATGTGCAGAAGCATCGTACGAACGGCCTCGACCATCGTGCGCATCTCCCGCTCGGCCATCCCGTTCTGCTGCGGAGTGTAGGGGCACGTCAGATTGTGGAGTATTCCCTTGTCCTCGACGAGGTCGGTGAAGGCGCGACCGAGGAACTCCCCTCCGCGGTCGGAACGCAACTTCCACACCGTCTTCGACGTCTGCCGCTCCACCTCCTTCAGCCACTTGACGAAGACGACTAGCACGTCGCTCTTCTTTGCAACCGGCCGCACCCACACATAGCGAGTTTTCCTGTCCTTCAGCAGAGGAAAGTAGAGACTACCGTCGTTGGCGGCCACTCGAAATGGCCCGCAGAGATCGACGTGCACCACATCAAGTGCATTCTCGTCGTCCGATCCTTGGTCGGGGAAGGTGTGCCGTGCAAGTTTGCCGCCGACGCAGGAGGCACACGACAGATCAGCTGCAGTCGACTTCTTGATGTCCAGACCGGCGGCAACCTCATGCTTCGCCGAGCTCTTGATCGTATCGACGCCGACGTGCGCAAGCCGTGCGTGCAACTTCGTCGCAGACGCGATCGTCCACAGAGCCACAACCTCCGTCAAAATCGTCGGAGACTTCGTCGAGCAGGGGCGCAGGTTAGTGCAGAGAATTCTGCCGGAGTAGCGTGCTCGACCAAGGACGTCGCCGGCAGAAGACACCAGCAGCATCTCCCCGCCTTCGTCCTACAGCTTCACGCCGTTCTCCTTGAGCTGGCCAGCAGACAGCAGGTTCGCGTGCACACCCGGAACGTAGAGTACGTCGGGGACGAGGACCTGCTTCCCGGCCTCCCCTTGCAGAGCAACGGTGCCTCTGCCTTCGACGCTCTGAAGTGCCCCGTTGAAGCCGCGGACATGGCGCACATCTCCGCTCGGCTGCATGTCGACGAAGGCCTCCTTCGTCCCCATCAAATGGTGGGAGCCGCCGCTGTCGAGCAGCACGATAGTCGGGTTTGCTTGCACAGCCGCAGCGACCGCCTTGAAGTCTTCGCCAGCCTCCAGCGCCAGCGAGATCGTCGGCTCCACCACGCCGACCATCGAGCACGAAGCCTCCTCACCACGAACATTGCCGCCAGAGGAGTTTGCATCCTTCGTCGAAGACGTCTTCGACGGCTGCTTCTCCTTGCGCGGCTGGTTGTCTCGACTACGACGGCCACCATCTCCCTTTCTGCGGTTGGCGTCCCGATCGTCGTCAGACTCGTCTCGGTCAGGGCAGTCGTACGAGAGGTGGTCGGGAGCATCGCAGATGTAGCAACGGCGGCCTTCTCGACGCGAGCCACTGCTGTCGCGATCTCCACCTTTCGCCGACTTCCCGCGGTTGGCGCCCTCCGTCGATTTCGCGACTTCCCACCACCGCCTCCGGCAGACTTCCCATGCTGCCCCTGTTGGCGTCCCTGCTTCGCCGAGGCGACATAGTTGGCCTGCGGAAGCAGTTCTGCAGGTCGCTCAGACTCCTGCATGAATTCGCCCTGGATGATGTGGCTCGAAAGCGAATCCTTGTTCAGAGTCTCGCGCGTGCCGGGAATTGTCAGCATCCGGCGCATCAGATTGTAGCCCGAGGGGAGGCCACTGATGACATGAGTGACATACGACGCCACCGAGTAGTTGACGCCGGCCATCCGCAGATCGGCCAAGACTCGCCGCGCTCGATTGCAGTACTCGGTCGCCGATTCCTGCTCCCCCATCCGAATGTTGGTCAACTTCTTCTCCAGCTGACTGATGTAGAGGTCGTCGGTCGCCTTGTAGGTGCGCATGATGTACTGCCACGCTTGGAAGCCAGCATCCACCCGAAGTCTGCACGACTTCAATGCGACCTGCACCAGAGTCGAGCAGCACCTCGAAATGACCATAAATGTCAGAAGATGAGCTGCGCGAAATTTCGACAAGAGCTCCACATCCTCCTCGCCCGGCGCCAGAACAGTTCCGTCGACGAACTTCTTCAATCCGACGATTTCCAGCTGAGGCTCAATGGATTCAATCCACGTGATCAAGTCGTGTCGTCCTTCCAGTAGCTTCAGCACAGCGATCTTGTTCGGCGAAAATATCCGTACGCCAGTGCGATGCCTCCGTCTCGACCAGCTGACGCAGAAGACGGCCTAGCTCCACTCCGCAGAGGACCGACGTTGCCGTTCGAGCTGCCTCCAGTCGTAGATGATCGCAGCACTTGCGCCTGCACTCCGCCAACTCTGACATCGGCGGGCCAAATCACTCCACGAACCCTCGTGCTTCCACCGCCGACAACATTTCCGCCATCGCCTTCGTTGTGCACGGGTCTGGGAGAGGCGGACGCGCCATCCGCTTCTGCACGGAGAGGGGGATGCTCACGCGCCCACTGCGCATGAGTTCCAAGGAGCAGAATCTCCAAGTCCGCCTCGCCGTACCCGCCAGCCTCGTGGCGTGCCCGAACACCAGCCTCTCTCGCCTCCAGGGTATCTTCTACGCCCGTTTCAACGACGGGGTCGACCATGGTGACTAAGACGGCTGCCGGCCTAGCAACAACTTAGGTAACGAACTCAGAAGTCGGCTATGTAAATCTTCTAACGCGGGGCCGTCCACGCTCACCGCACCATGCGGAGAATACTATTCTACGGGAGAGCTTGACTAGTGTGGGACACACGGTCAGAGTTCTGGCAGTGATTCTCAGAAGTGAACTTGGTAGAATTCAAACCTAGTTCCACTAGCAAAAATTGATAGAACAAGAATATGGTACAAGCAAGGAGAACCAAATAGCAAAGACAATGAACCATGTAGAAACATTCCTCGACAAGCACCTGAATCTGTCGAGTCAGCAACGGCAGGTGAAACGACAAACACATGCATATTTCACCTGAGTTGGTAGTTGCTCGGGTTTACAACGTTCATAGTTAGCACGTTTTTACTGTTGGCAAAAACGTGTTTCAGGTTCAGTTTCCTTACTGAATCGAATTCTCCTGTGGAGTACAATTTCCGAAATTACCTGATTGGTCGAAATTTACTGTTCCGTAATTGGGTGAAATTCGCACACATTGCACATTTTTGGAGCTAAGTAATTCCCGTCGACCAGAATCGCTCTGCTCGTCGAAACACTCGTCAAACTAAATTCAGTGGACCAGCAATCCGTCGAAACACCAATTCTGCCAATTCCGTCTATCAGAAAGGCTCGTCTTTGACGCCGTTTTACTCCCGTCGACGAGCTCCTCCTAGACGAGAACTTTGATCGAGCAGAGGAAACACTTCTACCTTGACCAATTAATATCGTCGACAAACGACTCGTCGCACACAGATAAAAGTCCCCAAAGTCGCCGATGACCACGAAACGAACACCGTCTTGTTCCGAAATGCCTGGTCGACTTCGACCAAGCAAGGGCGAGGCCTTTTCTCTTTGACACGTATCGCTCCTGGAGTACGAGCCGAATTGGGACGAGGTGGTGGCTGATTGGAGGGTGGCAAAGGAGAGGCGCCCCGCTAAGGAAGTGACGATGAAGTGCACTCCACATAGAGCCCCTAAGAGGAAGGCCGTGAGAGGAATGACAGCTGGTGTCTCCAATGAAGACGAAGATGAGGAAGATGTGGTAAGGCGGAGGACATCAAAGAAGAGCAAGGCACGTGCAGGTGTAGCCGTCTCGGACAGTGATGATGGCGACGATGAGGGGAATAAATAATGGGCTTGATGTCCATGCCACAGTGGCGCTAGAGTCTGATACTGAGTAGAGTAGTTGTACCAACCAGTTTGAAGTTTAATAATACACTCATGTGATAGTTCTACTGAACTTGTACAAGTGAGTGATTTCAGCTAATGACAGTGTGTTTCCAAAAAAGAAAGGCAAACAGAAATGCAAGTGCACTGTGGTCTGACACAAAAGACATCGATTCCGAAAATTCCGTATCAAACAGATAGGGAATCACTCATCCTACTAATGAAGCAGTCGGGCCCTTCGGGCCCGTATGCTCCATCAGGCACCCTTAGATCCTAGGGACGTCCCTGGTTGGAGGGGGTCTGAAGCCCTTGATAGTATATGAAATTCGTCTGATCGTTAAAAGCGTATTTCGAGTATTTGCTCCAATGCATCTGAAAAAAATTAAACTATTTGTACTTAAATGATTATATATTACATACCAGATTTTGTTTGATTAACATAGTTGACAACTCTATCTCATGAACCAAACAAAAATAACAATTGCGCATGAAACCGACGATGTTTCATATGTACATACCATAAATCCCGTGGTTATGATGATTTGAATCAAGTTGAAATCACATGGGTCGCGAATCGGGAACTCGCGTAACTTTGCAGGTATTGATTCGTTGCCAGCACACATCTGCAAGATGACACCACATGCAGACTGGATTTGCAAGTGTGCTAAGAGTGGCGGAAATCAAAATTAAATACCAAAAGTATAAGATTATGAAAGTTGTGTCAAAATATTGGCATGTTTTTTGACCAAAAGTAAACTTTTATTTATTAAAAAAATATAAAGGGTCCCCTAAGCGTGCAATATGGGATTTGATTTGTAGAGATATTTATATTATTCATATGTAGGAATACAAAAAAACATGTAGAATTTCTTATATATTTTGTAGAGTTTGTTTGCTCCATAGACTATAAATTGTTCTGCAATTTGTTTTTTGTAAGCACGATTCTCGGATCTCACAATTTTAACATGATGACAAGATGCTGATATGAAAATGATTAGTATAAATATGGAAAGAACCTTCGCATATGAATGACTATTGGTAGACTTCTTGGAGGATATTGGGGAATGAGAGAAAGGATCAATCTGGTATCTCAAATCAGTTGACTCGGCCTTCTTTTTAATATTGGAAAGGCCCGATTGGAAACCGTTGTAATTTTGCATGGAGATGGGAAGTGATCGGAAGACTCTACTGTAACGACGTGTATGTAATAATGCGCTGTACCGAGTTGAAGCTGTTGCTGCGGGATAATTTGTACAGCTGTTCGGCTTATCATCAACAGTAATCGGGGGTAACTTGCTGCAGCATGCGGTTTTCGATCAAAATCTGAAGGCCGAGCCAGAAAACCAGAGTGCTGAACCCACGCCCGACAGAGAGAACCAGTTGACGCTTGAAATTGGTGGAACCTTTCCGGCGGATGAACGCAAATCACGGTTCTATCGAACGGACAGAGGGACATGCTCGGATGAGCTTCAGCTGTGCTGTGCTGGCTGTTCCGGCAGAACGTTGATGTTGGATGGGCCTCCTCAAGTCGGAGGCGAGGGTACGGCGCATCATTGCAATAACTCGGCTGGACACTGTACAGAGAGTTGTTAGGGTGCGTGCAGTTGAGTTGAGAGTAGGGCAACTGCCCATGAAAAGACCTTTGGTCTGTGAAGTGCCCGAAACAAAAGCAAGTACAGCGGTAAGTGATTAGTACTGTACCTTGCTGAAGTGCCCACATCTGGCAGCAAATGCGTTGCGGGTCATACTGTACAGCACCATCAAAGCTGGAAGTTTTGACTTGAGTACTAACAGTGTTCTTCGGGACCAGCAGCGACCTCGATATTTTTTCCGGAATGTGTTGCAGGTTGTCCTTGTTGGTTGACATGACAATCTTCCCGTGTCACACTCGCTCCCACCTCGCACAATTGGCCTTGCACCCTTGCCTCCCTTCCTACAGTGCATCCCTCCGTTCCATTCCCTCCCTCCCTCCCTCCCCCATTTTGAAGTCACCAGAAAGTCAAGGAACTACGAGATTGCCGCGCTTCACCGCACTTGAACCAAGTAAAACCCATAAGATCGCAAACAACCTCAACTTTAATAACAGGCGGTCCTGTGGCTGACCCACCTCTCCCCTGGACTGAATCAGAGCCAGGCACAGAACGGGAAGCTGACCATTTTCGGATCTCACCTCATGCACCCCTTTCATGAACTTCCGCTCCATTTGAAGCGACCATACGTTCACCTCTCAACTAACTAGTTGATTACACCGATGGATAATTAGTTTGTGCTGGCTGACTCTCTAGGCTTCGGAAGTTTCTGGTCTTGGTGCTATTTCTAGCACTTGAGACTATCTCGACAACGTAGATCGACAATATTTTGCGAGCTGTACGCCGTTTTGGCGCTTCGAGCTTGAACCATGTCGTCGTTAAGTCGAGAGCTCGTGTTCCTAATACTACAATTCCTCGATGAAGAAAAGTTTAAAGAAACCGTTCACAAGTAAGAACTCTTAGAGACCTGTTTTAAGATTTTACCTTCTTCACACAAGAAAACGCCCAGTACTTACGCTTTTTGCAGCCAATAAAAGCATATATGAAGAAATCATATTCCATTTCAGTTCGCGATATAGCATGTAAGAAAATCATGTGTTTTCCAACTTTTTTACTCTCCCATCCGCGAACCGACGCAGGCTCGAGCAGGAATCGGGCTTTTTCTTCAACATGAAGTATTTCGAAGACCAGGTAGTGGCTGGCGAGTGGGAGGAGGTGGAGCGCTACCTCGCGGGCTTCACCAAGGTCGACGACAACCGCTACTCCATGAAGATCTTTTTTGAGATCAGGAAGCAGAAATACCTCGAAGCGCTGGACAAGTGCGTGGTTTGCCGTCCTCGGTGCATCGATTTGTCGCTCCCCGCGTTGATTTCCACCTTATTTAGTCACCCCCGTTTCAGATGGTCGTTTGGGTTGTATGAGTCGTGATGGGTATTTTGGAATAATGGACGGGCAGCTTCCGAAATAAGTCGCGATGGAGCGGGGACGACATGTCTGACGTCAGCGGTGACGTCATCATGTCGAGCTAAGCGTGTAACCGTTAAGACCTTGACTGTGATTTCGGGTCACAACGGGCTCGTCCGTCATTTCAGATCTTCGCGGTCGTCTCTTCGTGTTCCAAATTTATTGTTTTGGCTATTTCCATTCTCCGATTCATTTTGCGCGTGGACCAGTGGCCGTTTCTGGCCGTTTGTCCCTCCTGTGACTCCGCTATTATTGCATTCAACTTGTTACGACATTATTGTATCCTCCCCTGCTCGCTCGTCGGTTCTCAGGCAAGATCGAGCCAAGGCTGTGGAGATCCTGGTGAAGGACCTCAAGGTGTTCGCATCGTTTAACGAGGAGCTCTATAAGGAGATCACTCAACTACTGACCCTGGACAATTTCCGGTGCGTTTCCGCGTCTCGGGTTGGTCAACGTCTGTTCCGTTCTGTAACACGTTTCTTTTTACTGCGCATTGGTCTAAGTCTGTTCGGTTCTGTAACGCGGTTTTTTGGACTGCGCCTCCAGCCATTAGTCAACTGTCAACAACCATGATTGATTCCCTTTATCAATTTCAACGCTGGTCACCAGCAGTTCTTCGCGTACTTGACTCTGCCCATGGTGCAGCCAAGTCTTGACTCAACGACCATCGCCTTTTCCAGCATTCGTATGAGTGCTCGCGACAAACGCTTTCTCGTCCCGCCTCGTTCGCCACGTCGATTTCCCCCCCCTCGTCTCTCCTTTCGGTTCCGCACAGCCCTTTCTGCATTGCTCGTAGCTGCAGCGAGAACGAACAGCTGATCGAGTATGGGGACGCCGAGTCGGTGCACAACATCATGCTGCTGAACTATTCCCCTTTCCCCCCCTCCCCCCTCCCCTACCCCTCCCTCCCCTCCCACCCCCTTTCCCCCCCCACCCCCCACCCCCCCCACCTTCTCCACTCGTCCCATATCCTGCATTGCTCGCATTGTGCAGCGAGAACGAGCAGCTGAGCAAGTACGGAGACACCAAGTCGGCGCGCAACATCATGCTGCTGGAGCTGAAGAAGCTCATCGAGGCCAACCCGCTCTTCCGCGACAAGCTGCAGTTCCCCAACCTCAAGAACTCGCGCCTGCGCACGCTCATCAACCAGAGGTGCGTTGCGTTCTGAGTCGATTCCTTTGAGTCGATTCTTTTGAGTCGACTCGAAAGCAGACCCGAAAGGCACAAGCTGCAGTCCCCCCCAACCTCAGAACTCGCGCCTGCGCACGCTCATCAACCAGAGGTGGGGTTGCTTGCCTCTCTGTCTTGATGCGTTCAGTCCATAATGTGCTCAAGTCGCTGATGGTAGCTAGTTCAGAGAATCGACTCCTTGGTGACGAGACAATGACGGCGCTTCCTCATGAAGTTACCTACAGCCTCTGCCTCCTCATCGCTGTGCGAAGAAACCTCTCTCTCTACCTCCTCTCCCCCCACCCTCCCCCCCCCGCCCTGTATCCCCATCCCCATCCCCACCAGTCTCAACTGGCAGCACCAGCTGTGCAAGAACCCGCGCCCCAACCCCGACATCAAGACCCTCTTTGTGGACCACACCTGTGGCCCCGCGCCCAACGGCGGGCGCACACAGCCGCAGCAGCCTGCTCCGCCCAACTCGCTTCTCTCCGCCGTTCAACAGCAGCAGCAGCAACAGCAACAGCAGCAGCAACAGCAGCAGCAGCAGCAGCAGCCGCCTAAGGCCCATCCGTTTCCCCTGGGACCGGTTGGCGTGGGCGTGGGCGTGGGCGGGCATGCGGTGAGTCTAGGGATAGGAGCCCGGGGGAGGTTCAGCCTCACAAATAGGAGTTTGGAGGTCAGGTGTGGTGGTACCGGGGGGTGCAGTGGTGTGTGGCATGGTGAATGTTGGGGTGCCTGGCATCCCGTCCCTGCAAACTTGTGCCCACTGCTCACAGACATCCAATGTTCTTGTCACTCCCTTCCCCTCCTCTCCAACCTTTGTCTCCCCGCCCCCGCCCCCTCACCACGTCCGTTGTTCCCCCGCCTGCAGCAGCCACTGCAGCCCTTCCAGCCTGGGGGACCATCCGCCTCCGCCCTGGCGGGGTGGATGGGCGGACAGCAGCCTGCAGCTGCGCCTCCCCCCCACGCCGTGGTGCCGCCCCCCCCTGCCAACCTGCCCCCAGGCCCCAACCCAGGTGCGTGGCTGTTAGTCCTGTTGTTTGATGCCCTGGAGCTCGCGACGCGACCCCTTTGTGTGCTTGTGCATCCTGTTTCTACTGTTCCCTTCCTTCGCCCGGTGGCCTGGATCGTTCCCTCCGTCCATGCTGCGTGTCTGACCGTTCCCTCCGTCCATGCTGCTGGTCTGACCGTCCTCCGTCCATGCTGCGTGCCTGCTGTCGGCCCCACTGCAGCTATGTTGAAGCGGCCGCGCACGCCGCCAGGCAACCCAGTGGCAGTGGAGTATCCGGGCACAGGGGACTCCGATATGGTGCTCAAGCGGCCCCGGGGCGGCATGGACGAGGTGAGAGGCTCTTGAGGGTGTGGGCGAGATGAGGTGCTCTTAAGTGCGTGATAGAGGTGAGGTGCTCTTAAGTGCGTGATTGAGATGAGGTGCTCTTAAGTGCAGGATTTAGGTGAGGTGCTCTTTGAGGGGTGTGAGAGAGGTTGCTTGTGAGTCAACTCAGGCGCTGCGCCGCCAGACAACCGGTGGCGGTGGAGTATCCAGGCACAGGGGACTCCTACATGGTGCTTAAATTGCCCAGGGGCGGCATGGACGAGGTGAGGTGTTCTGATTGTGTTCAACAGGCATGGCACAGGGCACAGAGCACAGAGCACAGAGCACAGGGCAGCCTTCCTTTTCTTAATTTCCATTCCTATCCAATGCCCCACCCCCTTCCACCTCCACCCACTCCCCACCAGGTCTACGGCCAAGTCCCGCCCAATCAGCAGCCGCCACCTGTCCCAGGAGCAATCCCAGGCCCGCCAGTACCAGCAATAGGAGGCAACGTAGCAGGGGCAGGCCTAGGGAGTGCCGTAACTGCCGCCGCCGCAGCAGCAGCTGCTGCAGCGGCAGCAGCAGCAGCAGGGGGACAGGGGCCAGTGGCGCTAGGAGCAGGGGTTGGTTCAGGAGGCGGGTATGCAGTGGAGGATCTGCCCAAGACAATTGCGAGGAACCTGAACCAGGGCTCGTGTGTGATGACCATGGACTTCCACCCGTACCAGCCCACACTGCTGCTCGGTACACTTTCCCCTCCAGCCCCTTCCCACCTGCCACGTTTTTCCATGTCTGTTTTCTTTCGTCTCCTCCTGCTTCCCAGTCACCCCCACCATCTTCCCTGGTGTTCCTACTTTTTAACCTTTTAAACCTTCGTCTTTGCCAGTTCGTCGCATGTGAGTGACATCTGCTGCCATGTGCTGCTGTCCTTGTGCGTCCCTGCTTGTCCCTATCCTGCCCGCCCCAACCATCCCTGTTCACCTGTGCTTGTTGCGTGTGCATGGTTGTTGTGCGTGCATGTCTGTATGCATCTCTCTGCATGTGTGTGAGTGTGTGTGTGCTCGCATGCGTGCATGCGTGTGTATGCGGATGTGTGTGCATGTCTGTGTGCACTCGTGCTTGCATGTGTGTCTGTGCAGTGGGCAGCAACACGGGGGACGTGGCGATATGGGAGGCGGGGTCACGAGAGAAGGTGGTGGACCGCCCGTTCAAGCTCTGGGACCCCCAGCAGTGCTCGCCGCAGTTCCAGGTGCGCGCAACACTCTCAGGTGTCTTCAGTACTCCCAGGTGCTGACGTGAGCTGTCAGGTGCTTGCTGCAATCCCAGGTTCCATCCACAGCTTGATTGACCTCCACTTCAGGTTGTTAAGGGGCAATGAATGAACAGCTTTTGCATTCCCTCCCTCTTCCCGGCCCTGCAGACGCTATGGATGAAGGATCAGACCATCGCTGTGAATCGCGTCATCTGGGAGCCTAACGGGCAACTCTTTGGTGAGTCCTCGCCCCTCTGCGCCCCCCCTTTGCTTCCGTTTCTCGCCCCTCTAATCCTCCCTCTCTTTTTATCCTTGCACCTTTGCGATTCCCTCACTCTATCCTTGCCCCTTCTGGCTTGAGACGTTACAAGTGTTGGCATCTCATCTTTGCGTGGTATGCTGCTTGTCTTGCTCGTGGTGGTGGTGCATGGCAGGAGCGGCGTTCTCAAAGCACATGGTGCACATCTACACATACCAGAACCCAAGCAGCATGGGACAGCACCTCGAGGTGTGTATGTTCGCGTGCCATAGTGACACTTGAAGCAATGTTAAGGACCGTTTTGAGTGAATAGATAACTTTTCAAAGCACATGGTGCACATCTACACATACCAGAACCGGATTATCTGCACCTCAAGGTGCGTGAGGTTGTTGAGCTCAGTGACACATGTAGGAAGGCCGGGGTTGATGCTTTCGCTGCATGCTGATGATTATCCTGCTTGCCCATGCTCACCATGCATGCTCGCTTCAAATCCCGAGGTCACCTCGACACGGTTGTCACTAGCACATGTGTTGTTGCCGTGTGGTCTTGCCTGTCGGCGTGTGCAGATCGACGCGCATGTGGGTGGAGTGAACGACCTGGCCTTCTCTCACCCCAACAAGCAGCTCTGCATCATCACATGCGGCGATGATAAGACCATCAAGGTGAGTTAACCCGTGCATGTGCGTGTGCACATGGATGTGCGCGTATGTGCATGTGCTTGCGCATATGCGTGGGGATGCATATGCATGCATCCGTCCCATGTCAATCGACCCACCCAGACCACATGGCCCCATGCCCCATTCCCCATGCCATATGCCCCATACCCCGTTGCCCCATGTTGCATGTCGCATGCCTCATGCCCCATTCCCTCCCCGTATCCACCATGCTGCACACCGCCAGGTGTGGGAGGCGAGCAGTGGGCGCAAGCTGTACACATTCGAGGGACATGAGGCGCCCGTCTACTCCGTGTGCCCGCACCACAAGGAGAACATTCAGGTACGGAGAATATTCCCACGTCCAGCCACCAATACCATTGTTTTTCCTTTTCAGTTATGCCGATTCTGTTCCCATTCTTTGCTATATCTTCCTTCTTCCCTCTCCCCTCCCCCTTCTCCATCTTCCGCCCCACCCCTTCCCTTACCGCTCCTTCCCCTGTAGTTCATATTCTCGACGGCCATAGACGGCAAGATCAAGGCGTGGCTGTACGACCACCTGGGGTCGAGAGTGGACTATGATGCCCCGGGCAAGTGGTGCAGCACCATGGGGTACTCGGCTGATGGCACGCGGTGAGTCACAAATAGACTTGAGCCACATATTCATTGGCTTACTCTCAGATGTCGCCTTCCATACATGAGCAACAAGCTGTCACCAGGCGTAGAGAGTGGAGTATGATGCCCCATGGGGTACCCAGCTGATGGCACGCGGTGAGTCACAAATAGACTTGAGCCACATATTCATTGGCTTACTCTCAGATGTCGCCTTCCATACATGAGCAACAAGCTGTCACCAGGCGTAGAGAGTGGAGTATGATGCCCCATGGGGTACCCAGCTGATGGCACGCGGTGAGTCACAAATAGACTTGAGCCACATATTCATTGGCTTACTCTCAGATGTCGCCTTCCATACATGAGCAACAAGCTGTCACCAGGCGTAGAGAGTGGAGTATGATGCCCCATGGGGTACCCAGCTGATGGCACGCGGTGAGTCACAAATAGACTTGAGCCACATATTCATTGGCTTACTCTCAGATGTCGCCTTCCATACATGAGCAACAAGCTGTCACCAGGCGTAGAGAGTGGAGTATGATGCCCCATGGGGTACCCAGCTGATGGCACGCGGTGAGTCACCAGTGCCTCCAATTCGAGCCACCAGTTTTTTGGCTTGCATGCATGTACAAGAAGCTGTCACCAGGCTTGGACCATGGCATCAAAATGGGACCCTTTCTGCTGTTGGCACACAGTGAGTGGTGCACCACCTGTTGCTGCACCTCACCTTCCCCACCACCCACCCACCCCCCTCCCTCTCCCCCGGCCTCCTCCGCAGCCTCTTCTCCTGTGGCACGAGCAAGGAGGGCGAGACGTCACTGGTGGAGTGGAACGAGAGCGAGGGTGCCATCAAGCGCAGCTACCTGGGTTTCCGCAAGCGCTCGCTGGGCGTCGTGCAGTTTGACACCACGCGCAACCGCTTCCTTGTCGCCGGTGACGAGTACCTGATCAAGTTCTGGGACATGGACAACACTGCCGTGCTCTGCACACTCGATGCTGACGGTGGCCTGCCGGTGAGTGATTCTCCCTTCTTTCTTCTGTCATGCTCCTTGCAACTGCTTGTTGCCGGTGACGAGTACCTGATCAAGTTCTGGGACATGGACAACACTGCCGTGCTCTGCACACTCGATGCCGATGGTGGCCTGCCAGTGAGTGCTGCGCGCTTCCACTCCACCAGTGAGTGGGCCTCTCTTGTGAGTGATGCTCCTTTCTTTGTGAGTCTGCCTCCCTGTGTCTGCCTCTCTGGCGACGAGTACCTGATCAAGTTCTGGGACATGGACAACACTGCCGTGCTCTGCACACTAGATGCCGATGGTGGCCTGCCAGTGAGTGCTGCGCGCTTCCACTCCACCAGTGAGTGTGCCTCTCTTGTGAGAGATGCTCCTTTCTTTGTGAGTCTGCCTCCCTGTGTCTGCCTCTCTGGCGACGAGTATCTGATCAAGTTCTGGGACATGGACAACACTGCCATGCTCTGCACACTAGATGCCGATGGTGGCCTGCCAGTGAGCGCTTCTCCTCCATCTCGAAGCCACTCTGCTTGCCCAGGGTTTAGGATAGGTTTACGTGCTGGGAACGAGTAGCCCATCAGGTTCTGCACCCTGCTTCACACGCTCATTGCCGACGCCGGCCGCTTCACAGCCAGGCGATTCCATGGTTGTGGTTCAAATGCGATTCTACTGATGGCATAGCAGCAGTCCCTGACACGCCTCTCTTCATACTTCCTCCCCCTCCCTCCTCCCCACCAGGCAAGTCCGAGAGTGAGGTTCAACAGGGAGGGTTCTCTCTTGGCGGTGACGGCAGCGGACAACTCGGTGAAGATCCTTGCCAACGACATGGGCCTGCGCCTCCTGCGCAACCTCGAAGCCGCTGCTGCTACCGCTGCAGCCGCTGCTGCTGCCGCCGCAGCTGCTGCAGCCGCCCAGAGGCCTGTGGACACCAAGGTGGGTCGTCTGTGGGCTAGTCAGTCTTGCTTGACTTTTGAGATGTCTCAAAATAGACGACTTTTGAGACGTCTCAAAATAGACGACTTTTGAGACGTCCCAAAAGAGACGACTTGTGAGACGTCCCAAAAGTCGGCTGCAGCAGCTGCCCAGAGACCTGTGGACACCAAGGTGGGTGCATTGGTGGGCTAGTCAGTCCTGCTCAGATTTGTGGATATGTGAGATCCCGCTCCCCAGCCCTCCTGCTTCGTGCATTCCTCTGCTTCCCTGATTGGCCCTTTGCGTTAATTGATGCGTCTCTCTGTCTCATGCTTGCTCTCCTCCCCCCCTCCATTTGTGCGCTACAGCCGCCACCACCCGCCCTGCCCCAGCCTCCATCACAGCAGCAGCAGCAGCAGGCAGTGCAGGCAGCAGCAGCTGCAGCCGCCGCCGCTGCCGCCGCCGCTGCTGCTCAGGCGTCTCAGCAACCTCCCCCTTCCCAGGCGCCATCTCAGCAACAGCAGCAGCAGCTTCAACAACAGCAGCAGCAGCTGCAGCAGCAACAGCAACAGCAGCAGCAACAGCAACAGCAACAGCAACAGCAGCAGCAACAACAGCAGCAGCAGCAACAACAGCAGCAGCAGCAGCAGCAGCAGCAGCAACAGCAGTTGGATCGCTCGTCCCCTGCTTCTGCTCTTACTGCTTCGGTGCGGTTCTTACACGACTTTTCTCCTAGTGCATTGCTGGTCTCTTGTGTGTGGCTTAGGGTGTGCTTCAGCTCAGACGTTCACAGACTCTTGTCCTTCAAGCATTCTTTCTTCTCACCTTCTCACGTCACCCCTCCAGTGCATCCCCTCTCTCTCCTTCCACCTCTCCACCCGTCCTGCTGCCCCCTTTTCCCTCAGTTCCCTTCCCCACTTATTGGGGCCCCGTTCCCATTCCCGAACCCTTTCCCTCCCCCAACCCTCCCTCCACGCCCCTGCTCTGCTCACAGCAGAGGCTGCGGGAAGATGTATCTGTAGTTGCTTAAAAAAAAAATCCCCCTTCTCCTCCCCCATCCTCCCTCTCCCCCAACCCCCCTCTCCGCCAACCCCCCCTCCACGCCCCTGCTCTGCTCACATCAGAGGCTGCAGGAGGACGGGCCAGACAAGAAGGGATGGAAGCTTACTGAGTTCTCGGAGCCCTCACAGGTAGCCTCTCTCTCCGGCTCCCCCTCTCTCTCCCGCTCCCCCTCTCCCTTCTCCCTCTAACCTTCTCCCCGTCTGTCCCACTCCACCTTCTCCACCTCCCCTCTCCTGTCTCCAACCTTGCTTTTGTCTTCACATTTGGCCTGTGAGTCCCCTCTCCTGCCCCTCATCACGATCTGCTTTCACTGCTCTCTCTGTCTCTCTCCATGCCCTTAACCACTACTTGCCTGCATTTCCCTCTTGTGCCGGTGCTTCCCTCCCTTCCCTCCGCCATCCCAACCTGTCTTTTCCCTCCGTCACTCCGAACCTCGCAGGTCCGGGCCGCCCGCCTGCCGGACAGTCTGCCGCCTAGCAAGGTGCTGCGTTTGATCTACACCAATTCAGGTGTGGCACTGCTGGCGCTCTCTGCCAATGCCGTGCACAAGCTGTGGAAGTGGCAGCGCTCCGACCGCAACACCAAAGGACTGGTGAGTGTTACACAAATTATACATATATTTACATCGTGATATGCATATATCATACCTTTATAGCTCAATGTATTGGGTTTACTGTAGTAAGCGCTTTCTGCCAATGCTGTGCACGAGCTGTGGAAGTGGCAGTGCTCCGGCCGCAACACCAAAGGACCGGTCAGTACTATGGGAACACAAGCATATGCATTTAGAGAATTATTCTATATCATTGTAATTCTTTTAATTCGATATAATGTAGTAGGCACCGTCCGACGAGACACTTTTCAAGAGGCGGAAGTGTTAGTTGTTTGATGCTTCTGTAACTTTGAGTACCTGTAACGGTCCTCCCTTTCGTACCCATCACACGTGCAGGCCACTGCGAGCTCTGTCCCGCAGCTGTGGCAGCCGGCGAGCGGCATCATGATGACGAACGACATGGGCGATGTGAGCTCGGATGACCGGGAGGGAGCGCACCCGGTGGCGTGCATAGCGCTGTCCAAGAACGACTCGTATGTTATGTCCGCCTCGGGGGGCAAGGTCTCGCTCTTCAACATGCTCACCTTCAAGGTGTGTGCGGGTGTGTGTGAGGGAGTGAGTGAGTGAGGGAGCCCATTTGATGGCGTGCATTGCGCTGGCCAACAACGACTCCTACGTGCGCGCGCGCGTGTGTGTGTGAGGGCGCACCCTGTGGCATGCATATCACTCCCCATTGCCCCTCGTTGTCCTGCGTTGACCTCTCTTATATTGTGTTGACCTTGTTGACCAGGTGATGACGACGTTCATGGCGCCGCCCCCAGCAGCCACCTTCCTGGCGTTCCACCCACAGGACAACAACATAATCGCCATCGGCATGGACGATGCCACCATCCAGATCTACAACGTCCGGCTTGACGAGGTGAGGACTCTAATTGGGCGAGTGGTGGTGCTGTAGCAGGGCAGGGGCCCGGGTGGGAAAGCACTGCCTCTGCGGTAGCCACTTCCCCGAGGCAGGAGCGTTCCACCCGCAGGACAACAACATCATCGCCATCGGCATGGACGATGCAACCATCCAGATCTACAATGTGCGCCTCGACGAGGTGAGCACTTCCTTGGCCCTTGATGGGGTCATGAAAGCGATATTACCAGTTCCGCAGCAGCCACCTCTCCCAGTAGCAGCGTTCCACTCCACCGGCAGGTCAAGCAAGGCACGGGCATGAGCGCTGCTGGTTTTCTTCAAAACTTCTTCAACTTGCATTTTTTTTCTTCCCTCTCCTGTTTGATGGAAAGCACCATGATGTAGCCATGGGATTGCTCTAGGGCTGTAGTGGGTAAAGGTGTGGTACTGTTCCAGCAGCTGACGTTCCCTCCACCTGGGCCATCGCCGTCCGAACAATGTGCATTAGACTCACATTTTTCCTCCCCTCTGGCCCCTGCACCCGCCCCACTTCCTCCCTTTCCATCCACCCCACTCCCCCCTCAACCCCCGTCATTCATGGTAACAGGTGAAGAGCAAGCTGAAGGGGCACAGCAAGCGCATCACAGGGCGTCTTTCTGAAGTGCCATACCTTCTCCCCCCCCTCTGGGCCTCCCTCCTCTTCCCCCTCTCCCCCCATCTCATGGTAACAGGTGAAGAGCAAGCTGAAGGGGCACAGCAAGCGCATCACAGGGCTTGCCTTCTCCAACGCCCTCAACAGCCTCGTGTCCTCTGGGGCTGACTCGCAGGTGAGGAGAGGAGAGTGTGATTTACAGGTGAGGGGAGGAGGAGGGTTAACTTATTGAGCTTCCCTCCTCGCTTCGCTACCACTGGTTCCTATTCCTATTCGTGCCATGGTGCTTATGAACTGATCCCTAGTGACCTCATACCTGGTCCCCTTTTCTTACCCTTTTATCTTTCCCCCACACACTCTTCAATTAGCACCTGCTCTTATCTCCTGCCATCCCACTTTCCTTCTCTTCTCCCCCCTCTACCCTTTTTCCCCTGGGCTCCCTCCTCTTCTTCCCCCCTCTTCCCCTTCCCCAGCTGTTCCTCTGGAGCACAGACGGGTGGGAAAAGCGGAAATCGCGCCCGCTGGCTCTCCCGTCGCGCTCGTCGCCGACGCAGCAGGCGGACACGCGGGTGCAGTTCCACAACGACCAGCAGCGCCTGCTGGTGGTGCACGAGTCGCAGCTCTCCCTTTTCCCATTCTTAGCTTTCCACCCCTCTCCACTCCCTCCCCAACCCCCTCCCTCTTTCCCCCCTCAACTCTCCCCTCCCCAGTTGTTCCTCTGGAGCACGGACGGGTGGGAGAAGCGGAAATCCCGCCCGCTGGCTCTCCCGTCGCGCTCATCCCCGACACAGCAGGCGGACACGAGGGTGCAGTTCCACAACGACCAGCAGCGCCTGCTGGTGGTGCACGAGTCGCAGCTCGCCATCTACGACGCCGCCAAGCTCGACCGCCTGCGCCAGTGGCTGCCCCGCGACCTCGGCCCGCTCTCCGCGCCCATCACTGCCGCTGCGTATTCGTGTGACTCCTCGCTCGTGCTTGCTGCATTCGCGGATGCGACTGTGTGTGTGTTTGACGGGGATAGTCTTCGGCCGCGGTGCCGCGTTGCTCCTTCGGCGTATGCGCCGTCTGTCGGGTACGCACGTCGCGCTCACTCTTCTCCCTTACCTTCTCGCAATGGTTATGCACGTTCTTTTCTTGCCACGTGCTCCCTTTCCCTTCGCGGAGTATCCATGCCCCTTACATGTTCCTTCTTGCATTCTGCTCCTACCTCACTCTCCTTGCCTTCAGTTGTCTCAACGCAGGGCTGTCTGAAGCTTCTCTTCTTCCTTTCCCTGACCCATCGTCAATCCCTTGTGTTCGATGCGCTCATCACTTTTCCGTGTTTGCAGACCGGGTCTTGTGGTGCCAATGGTGGTCGCAGCTCACCCGCAAGATCCTAACCAGTTCGCTTTGGGTCTGAGTGACGGTTCAGTGCATGTGCTAGAGCCTTCTGATCCTGATGGCAAGTGGGGCCCACCCCTGCCTGCTGAAAATGGTTCTGGGGCGGGTGCTATGTCGACAGGTGGGGGAAGTGGAGGTGTGGACCGATAGGGAATGCTGATGGGGATTCTAGGGTGGCTGTGTTCACTGACAGGGGTTTGGGAAGAAAGGTTTGCCAGAATGCACACGGTTCTGGCGTAGACCTTAGATCAATGATTTAGTGGTGGGACAGTAGAGTTGCTGAGCTTGTGGATAGTAAAAAGGCTCAGCATTATTTTGAAGTGCTGCTCATTAGAGTAAAGCCTGCTATTCTTCGGCCAGCGTTTAGGAAGTGAGCACATTTTGAAGCATGTGAAATGCATGTCTGATTACTAACTGTTAATTTGAGTGTTTGAAACGATTAAGCATCACTGCGTGTAATTCGCTACACCTAAGATGCTCGTAAAAGGCTCGTGGCAATTTCAATGTTTCGAAAATGGCTTCCCGCCAAATTTAGGCACCTCCCTCTTCTGCAGCATTCTTCACCTGCACGACTCCGTTGTTTGCCTTGCCTCCCACTACGTGTTTTGAAGCAACGCTCTCTTCAATTGTTTCCAGTCATCCCCGCACCACTCACACCGATAAAAGCCTTTCATTCCAGTTGTTAGCAGGTTGCTTGTATGGCTGCTGGTGGGGGAGCCCACGAGGCTCTTTTCGCGTTGAGAGTGTCCTTGTGTCCGAAGAATTGCGATACTTCCCGCGCTGTCCGTTTCATGTCATATTCTATTCCCGTTCTTCACGCGTTTCCACGGTTACGCACTAATTTTCCTCCTTACCTGTAGTATTTTTTTTCTAGTAACACAACCCACCAGGTACCTAACCGCTCGTAACCGCTTGTAACCTGGCAATAGACTAAATAGCTCCGATCTGGAACCTGGTACTCAAGTCCGAGCTAAAGAGTCGAGTTCCGAGACGTCTGAAGACACGTCTCAAAGCCTGGTTGTAGCCTGGCATTTGATTATCTAGGTCCGAGCAGCAGCGATAGCCATGGACGCGGGAGCCGACTCGTGGCCGGTGGGCTCGCTGGTCCTCGCTAAGGTTCAGGGTTATCCGCCATGGCCGGCTCAGGTAGTTCTCTCCACATGCAGCCTTTTCACCATTTTTCGGTATTTAACCTTCAATTATTATGCACATATTTGTTCGTTCGACGTGCTCGAGATTCTGTTACCTTTCTTGTCCCTATGCTGAATGCATCGACCTTTCAATGATTGCCGTGTCTCCTTGGGTTGCTTCGGAGCAGGTCATGGATCCGTACAAGTTCAAGAAAGAACCGCAGGAAGGAAAGATATTCGTCCTGTTCCTGCAACCGCGACAGATGTGAGTCTCTTGATTCCCACAAGTGTTAGTTTCTTAGTTGCGACTGATCATATGTTCTCGACCACGAGAAGCGTAAGTGCCCGGGTGGCCGTCGTCTATTCATAGCGTTGGTAGCATTCTGTGCGAACAAGAATCCGTTTGTCGATTATCATCCGTTCGCGTTGTTTATTCCGACCCCGCTTCAGTGCTCAAATGACCGGGTTGACTCGTCCAACCTTCCTTCCCCGCATGTCAGCCGTTTTTGCAATGCCACTCAAGCTGGACAAATTTGCAGATACGCGGCGAAGGAGCACGCAACGTACTGATACCGGAAATTTCCCCTCCTCATCCCCTTTCTCTTCGCTTCCCCTCCCCCCCTCTCCCCTCTTCCCTCTGCTCCCCTCCTCCCCCTGTGCCAGTCGGTTCTGCGGGCCGGACGAACTAGACAGGTTCGAGGGCGAGGCGCGGGAGAAGGCGATCGCGCGCAGCCGGCGCAGCAGCTGCCTCCCCGACTACAAGGGGGCGCTCGATGCGTGCCTGGCGCAGGAGGCGCGGCTGGCGCTGCTGGCGCAACGCCAGCAGGGCGCAAGGCAGCCGCGGGCAGAGAGGCAGGAGCGGGGGGAGAGGCAGGAGCGTGGAGAGAGGAAGGAACAGCAACAGCAGCAACCGCAACAGCAGCAGCAGAAAGAGCAGCCGCCGCCACCGCCGCAGCAGCAGCAGCAGCCGCAGCAGCAATCCGTGCGGCAGGCGAAAGGAGAGGGAAAGGAAACGCCAAAAGTGGAGCAGGGGGAACGAGAGGAGGAGAACAAGGGAGGGACGAAGGGAAGGACGAAGGGAGGAAAGAAGCAGAAGGGTGCGAAGGCCCGAGGGAAGCGGAAGAAGGAAAGGGAGGAGGAAGAGGTGGAGGAGGAGGAGCAGCGAGAGGAGGAGACGGAGAAGGAAGCAGAGGTGGAGAAAAGGAGAGAGGCGGGTGCGAGTGGGCAGAGCGCCAAGAAGAGGAGAAAGGCAGGGTGAGACTCTTGGCAAGTCACATGCTCGTTCGAACTCATGGTTTCTGGCCTTTCTGACCATCCTGCTGCTGGCTCGTGGGGCTTGCTGTTGCGTTGCTGTGGTGTCCTACTTGAAACGAAGTGTTTTTTACTTTGACTCAATTCGCTGCAACCTTTGCTTGTCATCCGCTTTCCCTCCTTCATACCTTCAGGGAGGTAAATGTGGCTGACGTGGCACGGCCAGCGGTTGACGTTGCAGAGATTGGGCTGGAGGCGGGAGCGACAGGAGAGGCAGAAGCCACAGGAGCGGCAGGAGCGGCAGGAGAAGCGGGAGAGGCAGGAGCGGCAGGAGATGCAGGAGAGTCGCTGATTGCAGATAAGAAGGATGCGGGAGGAGCGATGACGGAAATGGAGGGAGAGGGCATGCACGCGGGTGCTGGGGCGGAGGCGGAGGCAGGGGACACGGAGCAAGAGGAACATGAGGAGAGAGAACGGCCGGACGGAGTGGCAGAGGGACGCGCGGAGGGACGAGCGGAGGGACCAGCGGGAGGAGAGGCAGAGGGAGGAGCAGAGGGAGATGCAGAGGAAAGAGCAGGACTCGGGCCCCAGGGAGCATCGTTAGGGACGGAGAGGATTGGCCCGGGCGATGGTGAGGCAGAAGCAGGCGGTGGTGCGGTGGCAGGGAAAACGGCCAAGACAGGTGGTACTTTGAGTTATGGTAGGAGAGGGGGGAAGAAGGGACGAGGGAAGGAGAGCGGCAGAGGGGTGGAGAGTCGAAACACAGGAGAGGATGTGGCGGCGAGGGTAGGTGCAGCAGCAGTGGAAACAGGAGCTGCAGCTACGGGTGCAGCACTCGTGGGAAGCAGAGCGACAGCAGGAGTGGTGCCAGAAGCAAGCGGAGATGTGCTGCTGACTCCTCCAGTTGAGGGGGTGCTCTCGACGCCTCCTGGGTTAGAAGTGCTCTCGACCCCTCCTGGAGGGAGGGAGAGGCGGGCAGCTGCGCAACGGGCTGCTGCTGCGCTGGCTGCCACTTCTGGGGGCAAAGGCAGAGCGGGGAGAGGGGAGGGGAAGAAGGGGGAGAAAGAGGAGAAGGGGGAGAAAGGGGAGAAGGGGGAGAAGGCGGGGGAGGAGGGGGAGAAGGGTAAGGTTGGAGGAGGGACAGGAGAGGCAGGGAAGATGAACAAGGGAAAGAAGGAAAGGAAGGTGGAAAAGGCGGGGAAGGGGAAACAAAAAGGAAAGGTTGAAGCGGCAAGGGCAGGAAGAGCAGTGACAGGAGCAGCAGATGAAGAGACGGCTGATGTGAGAGAAGCAGAGGAAACTGCAGGTGGTGACAGAGTTGCGGCAGTGGAGGAGGAGGAGCAGCAGGGGGAGCAAGAGGGGGAGCAGGAGGGGGAGCAGGAGGGGGAGCAGGAGGGGGAGCAGGGGGAGGAGCAGGAGGAGGGTGAAGTAGAGGAGGTGGGGAGAGAAACAGGAAAGGGGGTTAAGGCGAAGAAGGGCGGGGCTGTGGTGGAGCGCAGGAGCACAAGGGCTCGTAAAAGTGAGGATGGGGGTATGGCTGAGAGGGTGAGGAGAGGTGCGAAGGGAGGTATGAAGGGAGGTATGAAGGGAGGCGCGAAGGGAGGCGCGAAGGTGAGTGAGCGAAGGGCGAGTTTTTTGAGAGGGAAGGGTGCGAAGGGTGAAGTGGTGGAGAGGGAGAAGGGCAGAAAGGAGCGTGAGAGAAGAGCGAGTGTGGCGAGAGGGAAGGGGGATGGGAGGAGAGGAAGGGGAAAGGGAGGGAAGAAGGAAGAAGAGGAGGAGGAGGGTGCGGAAGAGGAGGAGGCTGGAGAAGAAATGGAGGTGGAAGAAGGGGAGGTGGGCGAGGGTGAATTGGAGGGAGGAGAGGACGACGAGGAGGAACGGGTGGAGGAAAGGGAGAAGGAAAGAGGGGAGAGGCGAGCTGAAGTGGAGGGAGAGGAGGGAGAAGGTGGAGAAGAGGAGGAGGACGAGAGTGTGAGAGAAAATGGCTCAGAGAAGGAGAGTGAGGAGGAGGAGGAGAGTGAGGAGGAAGAAGAGGAGTATGTACCCAGCTCACAAAAGGGCAAGAGGCCTCGTGCAGAGGGGGGGGAAGTCAAGCATAAGCAGCAATCTGTCGCCGCACCTCGTCCCAAACCTGCTCCCAAACCTCCCAAGGCAGCGCTCAAGGCTCTTGCCAAGCCTCGCGGCCAGGCTCGGTCCACCGCTGCTGCTGCTGCCGCTGCTGCTGGGGCTTTCATTGTAGAGGGTAGACCCACCGTTGCAGCACCCAAGGGAAGGAAAGCGGAGAAGCGAAGGAAAGGGAAGGAGTTGGAGGGGGAGAGAGAGGCGCAGGCGGATGGTGGGGAGCATGGGGTGGAAGGAGAAGAGGAGGGTGTGGGGGCAGGGCGGGAGGAGGGGCAGCGGAAGGGAGCAGGCAAGCAGAGGCAGCAGGCAGGGGCGGAGGTGCCAAGGGGTGATGGTCGGCTCACTGCTTCTGAACGAAGCCTTTTTGGTGGGTTGTTGGAATGGGAAATACACATATTGTAGAGAGGAGAACGATGCCCTTTTAGGGGCTATGAAAGATACTCTGTGTGGTGGGGTGATCCCTGTGTTTTGGGTCTATGAGTGCCGGCTCTGTACTTGACTGTTTCCGATTCCACCTTGTTGACTAAATTTTCATCCACCTTCTCCAGTTTTTGAAAATGCATCGCTCTGGTCCGGTGCCCTGTTGTCTTCACCCTCCCCCACAGACATAGTCCAGGCGGGCAGTGCAGAGGACGTGGAGGAAGCAGCGTTCCGGTGGATGGAGGGGTATGAGTTCAACCGCACTCATGCCACAGCCCAGCTGCTCAAGCTGCTCTTCCAGGTAACCCTTGTAGCACTCTCCTTTATTGTGAATCGCATGTCGCTCTGTTTATCTGGATGGAGGGGTATGAGTTCAACCGCACTCATACCACGGCCCAGCTGCTCAAGCTGCTCTTCCAGGTAATCGACTTGGCACTTTCGTGAGGCAAGCAGCCATGTGCCGATTTTGATTGTGAGGCGCCTCATGTGCAACATGTGCTTGGTAGCCATCATCACACGTGTATGTTTGTGTCGCCGCAGCCACATCCCTGACAGGCATGTGGGGTGCAGGTGGTAATGGGTGACGATGCGATCCTCTCTCAGAGGGAGTGCGGGGGGTGGATGATGTCATGCAAACCGAGTTGACCTTTGAGTCGACTCAAAAGCCAACTTGTGTGCCATTTTACTCGCACCCATGGCAGGCGTGTGGGGTGCAGGTGATGATGGGTGACGATGCGATCCTCTCTCAGAGGGAGCAGGGTGGATGACGTCGTGCAAACCCTCTTGGGCTTTTGAGTCGACTCAAAACTTGTGTGTGTGTGTGTGTGTGTGCGTGCACGTACGCGCATGTCTGTGTGCTGCTGCCCTACCCGCCGCATCCCTACCAGGCGTGTGGAGTGCAGGTGGTGATGGGAGACGATGCCATCATGTCAGAGGGGGTCGGTGTGGATGACGTCGTGCAAACCCTTGAGGGCTTTTGAGCCAACTCAATACTTTCCAATGTGTTGCGTCCTGTCCGCATCCCCTACCAACCAGGCGTGTGGGGTGCAGGTGGTGATGGGAGACGATGCCATCATGTCAGAGGGAGTCGGTGTGGACGACGTCGTGCAAACCCTCGTCGACTCCGCCCGCCAGGTCGCCCTGCTCGACCATCTGCACCGCACTCCACCGCACCACAGCCACCACCACTCCACTGCCAACGACGGCAAGGGCAGCAAGGGTGGCAGTGGCAAGGGTGGCGATGGGGCATCGTTCCGCACGTCATTGCTGCTGTTCTGGGATGCGCTGGTGGTGGCGGGGGGCCGGGAAGGTTCTCTCTTTGACTCCCAGCTCCTGCCCACGCTTCTTGACTACCTCGTTGCCCTCTCCTCGTACGTTCCCTCCCCCGTTGCTCTCTGCTCGTGCATCTCCTCCCTCTGCCTCTTTCTGCGCATCCCTGCTTTTTGCTGCTCTTCGTTTCCGTCTTCGTGTGTATAACGTCAGCCTGCCGCCCATTGTGCGTCTCTACCTCTCCTCCTTGTCTCCAGTTCCTCATTCTCACCTTTGCCGTCTGACAGAACATGCTTGATTCACTTTCCCCGAACTCCAGACCTACTCCCTCCCCTCCCTTCCCCCTTTCCCCCCCCTCTGCCTCCCCTCCCCATCAGCTCCTCCCCTCGCATATTCCGGCCACGTGGCAACACTCGTGGTGCTGCAGCTCATTTCGTCCATCATCGCTTCCGTGCTCTCCTCGTCCCTCCTCTCCTCATATTGCGTCCGCGTCCCCCTCTCTTCCCCTTATTCCCCCCAGCTCCTCCCCCCGCATATTCCGCCACGTGGCAACACTCGTGGCACTGCAGCTCATCTCCTCCATCATCACCGTCGCTTCCGTGCTCTCCGAATCGCAATCCACGGCTCAGAGGCAGCTGCAGGCCGCGATCCGACGGTCGGAAGAGCAGGAGCAGCAGGCGACAAGAGCAGGGGCGGAAAGCCGAGGAACAGGAGTGAGGAGGAGCAAGAGGAAGGGGTCTACTGGGGGAGGTGGGGAAGGACGAGGGGATGGGGACGCCGGGGAAGCGGCAGGACTGGGGGATGGGTCTGAGGGGGCAGGTGGGGGAGGTGGAAGCGGAGGGGCGAGCAGTCGGGCAGCGGTGGAGCTGCAAGCGAAGGTGGATGCGATTCATGGGCAGGTGGCCATGCTGGAAGGGGTCATGCGGCGAGGGTTCACTGGGTGAGTAATGGGTGATGCGTGGTGCAGAGTGGTGACAGGGGTGAGAGTCCACTCAAAGGCACATTGGAATTGGAGGGAGCGGCGAGCAGGCGGGTAACAGTAGAGCTGCAGGCGAAGGTTGATGCGATTCATGGGCAGGTGGCGATGCTTGAAGGGGTCATGCGGCGAGGGTTCACAGGGTGCGTGAGGAGTGATGAGTGGTGGGTGACAAATGGTGCAGAGTGGTGTATGCCAGCACTGGAATGGTGCTGATTCACCGTCTGCTCTTCTGCCTACCTTCCGTAACCCCCATCTTAGCCATCGTCACGCGGACTCCAATAGATTCTCAAAATCCTTCTGTAACCCAACCCCCTCTTGCAGTGCAGCATCATAACGCATCGATATCGCGACGTGGATCCGGCCATCAGAGCAGCATGTGTGGCGGCGCTGGGGCAGTGGGGCAGTGGGTGTCAGGCACGACTCCCATCACTCCTCCCACCCACCTCCCCCTTTTGCACCCCCCCTTACTGGCATCCTGTATTACACCCCCTCACAATCCCCCCGCCAGCATCATCACGCATCGCCATCGGGACATCGATCCGGCCATCAGAGCAGCGTGTGTGGCGGCGCTGGGCCAGTGGGTGACGCGCTACCCGTCGCTCTTCCTCGATGATGTCTTCCTCAAGTACCTCGGCTTCTCGCTCAATGACAAGGTGGGCACCTAAGCAAGGTGGGCAGTGGGCAAGGTGGGCAGTGGGCATTGCGGTGTACAATAGATTATCACAAGGCCTGCTCACAGCCCTTCCTCTTCCTCCATGATGTCTACCTCAAGTACCTGTGCTTCTCGCTGAATGACAAGGTGGGCGGTGGGTGCTGTGCAAAGCTGGTAAGGTACGTGCGGTGCGGCAGTAGGGTGCTCGCATGCTCACACCCCTCGCTCTTCCTGGGTGATGTCTACCTCAAGTACCTCCGCTTCTCGCTCAACGACAAGGTGAGAGCTCTGCAGGATGAGAGCTCTGTAAGTTGTCATCAGTTAACTCAAAACCCTTCACGTAAACCCTTAAGTTGTCGTAGTGCGTCATTTCTCGTTGATGTCCGCTTGATTTTCTATTCCAATCTCCCTCTGCCAGGTGGCATCCGTCCGCCTCACGGCCCTGTCAGCGCTCCAGTCGCTCTACGCCAGCGAGGACAATCTGCCGGCGCTTGGCGTCTTTTCGGAGCGCTTCGTGCCACGTGTGCAGCAGATGGTGGATGACGTGGATGCTGACGTGGCAGTGGCTGCTGTCTCGTTGGTCCAGCTGCTCGCCAGGTAAGCTGCTGTGGATGCTTACATGCTTACATGATTGCAGTACCTGATTGTAGTCCATTACATATCAACATGCTTCCATTCTTGCGCCCACCAGGCCAGCCGATCGCTCTCTGTTTCTCACTGCCCCACAAACGACTGATGTTGCTTCTGAGAATCCTCAAAAGCAAAAAGCAACATCAACACTGCCGCTCAGACTCGCCGCCTGCCCTCATCTCCTCGCTCACCCTCCCCCACCTTCTTTCTTCCCTGCTGCTCCCTCCCAGCAACGACACCCTCCCACACAACCGTGCCATGTCTCTCCTCTCTGATCTCCTCACGGACGACTGCCTGCCGCTCAGACTCCACTCCTGTCCTCATCTCCCCATTCTTCCCTTCCCCCCCCCCCTTCTCCTTACTCTTTCTCCCCTGCTGTGTTCCCTCCCAGCAACGACACCCTCCCACACAACCGTGCCGTCGCTCTCCTCTCTGATCGCCTCACGGACGACTGCCTGCCGCTCAGACTCGCCGCCTGCAACGTCCTCTTCCTCCTCCTCCTCGCCTCCTCCCCCAGCCCTGCCTCTCCTGCTGCTGCTGAAGCCGCTGCATCCGAAGCAGGCCCGAGGAAAGGCAAGGGGGGAGGCAAGAGGGTGGATGAGAGGGGAGGGAAGGGTGGGGAGGCGGAGGAGGGTGCAGGGAGGCAGGTGGTGGTGGTGGTGCGAATGCTGCAGACGTGTGGGGATGCGGTGCAGGCTGGGTACGTGGTGGATGCGCTGTGGGAGCGAGTACCGGCCCTCATGGTGAGCCCTCACTCTCATGGTGAGCCCTCACTCTCATGGTGAGCCCTCACTCATGGTGAGCCCTCACTCTCATGGTTCTCATGGTGAGCCCTCACTCTCATGGTGAGCCCTCACTCTCATGGTGAGCCCTCACTCTCATGGTGAGCCCTCACTCTCATGGTGAGCCCTCACTCTCATGGTGAGCCCTCACTCTCATGGTGAGCCCTCACTCTCATGGTGAGCCCTCACTCTCATGGTGAGCCCTCTCATGGTGACTGTGTGGCTCGCTGCATGTGAATGCTGCAGGCGTGTCGCTATGTGATTGGCTCGCTGCATGTGAATGCTACTGCATGCGAATGCTCTTTCATTCCCTTCCATCCCTCCCATCAGGACTTGAAGTCAATTGGGAAGTTGCTACTGCAGTCAGACACCCAAGCCACGCCCCTCTCCCCCTCCTCCCAGCCGCTCTCCCCCACTCCTCCCTCCTCCTCCACCCCCTCGTTCCCCTCGTCGCCTCCTCCTCCCGAAGCCGACACGCCCACCCTCGCCCTCCTCCTCTCCCTCGCTGCTCGCAAGACCGTGGGATTGCCGATTGTGCCGCGGAGTGCAGCGGAGGTGAAGAGAAAGGCGCCTGTTGCACTGTCCAAGGCCAAAAAGGTGAGTTGGTTCACGCACCCACACCCTCTCTTTCCTCCGCTCCTCCTCTCCTCGCCCTTCTCCTCTCTCTTGCCTCTCTCAAGACCGTTGTGCTGAGGAGTGCTGCAAACGTGAAGAGAAAGGGCCTGTTGCAGTGTCCAAGGCCAGGAAGGTGAGCTGCTGTTGAGGCGCCTCAAAGGTGAGCCAGTGACGCATTCCTCTCTGTCCTCAAATCGAACTTGTCACAAGCAATTCCCACCACGTACCTCCACCACCTCCGCTCTGTATGTTTTTTTTTTTTTCTCAGAAAACATACGCAAATCCAACTTGTCACAAGCAATTCCCACCACGTACCTCCACCACCTCCGCTCTCCTCCCCTTCCCACCAGGAGCGCCGCGCAGCAGCGGTGATGGAGATGACAGGGGCGCTGCTGAAGGTGAGGCGGTGACACATACCCATTACCCACACTCACGCCCCCGCCTCCGCACCCCCCGAACCCCCTTTCCCCCCACCCACCCCTTGTGGACCCACCCAGGAGCGCCAGGTAGAAGGGGTGACGGAGATGACAGGGGCGCTGCTGAAGGTGCGAGTTGGTAACACACGCCCACACTCACACCCAACCCTCCCCCAAACCTCCTCCTCCCCCCCCCCTCTCTTTCCTCGCGTCCCTCTTGTGGATGGACCAGGATCGGCAAGCAGCAGTGGTGGCGGAGATGACAGGGGCGCTCGTGAAGGTGCTTCCGCCAATGATGAGGCGCCACGTGGCGGATGAGCGCGTGCTGCTGCAGCTGCTGGAAACAGCAGAGTGTCTTGACGTGGGGTCGCTGGCGCATAGGCAGCAGCAGGAGGTGGGTGGGGAGATGATTGCAGTTTGTTAGATTAATCGGGTTGCATGTCCAGTTGTAATGTGGGAGTGGAAGCAGCAGAGTGTCTGGACGTGGGTGCGCTGGCGCACAGGCAGCAGCAGGAGGTGAGTGGGGAGGGATGGCTTTTTGTCAAGTCTGTTGGTGTGACTCCTTGCCCACACGTATCTGTACGCGTCTGGACGCAAGTTGACGCGTCTGGAGGTGGGGAACCTTGCAGACCAGCAGCAGCTGGGGGTGAGTGGAGTGGGGAAGGCTGGACTCTACGAGTGTCAGCTTAAGGTGACTTTTGAGTCGACTCAAAAGTCACTTAAGTTGGTGTCAGGTGCTCTGGTGGCAGGGGACTGCAGCCGGCTTTTGCTGTGGTTCTCAAAGGTGTTTTATTGGCAGAGGACCGCAGCAGGAAATGAGTGGATGAAAACCCTTTTTTCTTCCTTACCACACCCACCCATGCACGCATGTTTCAACGCCTCCATGCTCACCCATGCACGCATGTTTCAACGCCTCCATGCTCACCCATGCACGCATGTTTCAACGCCTCCATGCTCACCCATGCACGCATGTTTCAACGCCTCCATGCTCACCCATGCACGCATGTTTCAACGCCTCCATGCTCACCCATGCACGCATGTTTCAACGCCTCCATGCTCACCCATGCACGCACATTTCATGCAGTGTAAAAGGAACCTGTTTCCCGTTGTTCCAAAAAGAAACCCTCCCTCTCTCTCTCTCAATTTCTGGTTTTGTGGTTACCACCATCCACCAGCCTCTCCTCGCGATCCTCTCGGCGGCGCGTGACAGCCTGGCGCGCCACGTCAGCACGGCGGTGATGGCGGCAGCGACACGTGTGCTGCTGCGGTGCATGTGGCGTGCTCAGGGAGACATGCGCGAGCAGGCGGAGGAGGCAGTGAGGGGCGCCGTGCGCAGTGTGGTGGTGGGGCGAGTGAAAGAGGAGGCTCAAACCACTCTGGAGGTGAGTTGCAAAGCATGATTGGGGAGCAGGCGGAGGAGGCAGTGAGGGGCGCCGTGCGCAGTGTGGTGGTGGGGCGAGTGAGGGAAGAAGCACTCACTGCTCTGGAGGTGAGTTTTAGAGTAAAGGCGGGGGAGGAGGCAGTGAGGAGCGCCGTGTGCAGTGTGGTGGTGGGGCGAGTGAGCAAGGAGGCACCAAGTGCTCGTGCTGCTGTGGAGGTGAGTTAGAAACTCTGGTGAATGTGGCGCTCCCATGGGGACATGCGGGAACAAGCGGAGGAGATTGTGAGGGGCGCCGTGTGCAATGTGGTGGTGGGGCGATTGCGAGAAGATGAGGTGACTTTTGAGTCGACTCAAAAGAGGTGACTTTTGAGTCGACTCAAAAGTCACCTCGTGTGCAGTGTGGTGGTGGGGCGATTGCGAGAAGATGCACTAAGCGCTCTTGAGGTGAGTCTCAAATTATCGTTGGGGAGCAGAGGGGGAGGCAGTGAGGGGTGCTGTGCGCAGCGTGGGGCGATTGAGGAAGGAGGCACACAGCGCTCGTGCTGCTGTGGAGGTGAGTTTTAGAGTAAAGGCGGGGGAAGAGTCAGTGAGGGGCGCCGTGTGCAGTGTGGTGGTGGGGCGATTGAGGATGGAGGCACACAGCGCTCGTGCTGCTGTGGATGTGAGTTGCAAACCCAGGTGCATGTGGTGCGCCCATGGGGACATGCGGGAGCAGGTGGAGGAGGGGATCGTGAGGGGATCGTGTGCAGTGTGATGGTGGGGCGATTGAGGGAGGAGGCATAATGTGAGTTTCAGAATATCTATTGGGGGAGCAAGTGAAGGGTGCTGTGCCAGTGTGATGGTGGTGTGACTGAGGGAGGAGGCACACAGTGCTCTTCCTCACCACTCTGGAGATGAGTTGGGAACGCAGACGCACCCTACTACCTTCATGCATCACGTCTCTCTGCCATCCCCCTCCACCCACCCCACCCCAGGCCACGTCAGGCACCCCTGCAGCTGACGTGGACACCTTTTCTCTCTCGGTGGCTGCTACTCGCCTCGCTGTCTTCCTCCTGCAAGCGGACCCTACCCCCTTCCTCCCCGCCCCCGCTGCTGCCGCTGGTGGCACTGATTCAGCTGCTGCTGCTGCTGCTGCTGCTGCTGCTGCTGCTGCAGATGGGATGCAACCACCGGACCTGTTTGCTCTGCTCCTTCGGTTGCTGGAGAAATTTCCTCCTTATAAGCACCCTCAGGTCAGCATACGCTTACTTCCTGTGCACTCTCTGCTCTTCAGTCCGCAAGGGGGTCTTTTTTTTTCTCTGCGAAGTGCTGCGGTTTGTTTCCTACTGACTCGATTTTCTCACTCTGCATTGCTGCTGCCTGACTCCTCTTGCCACCTCCTCTCGTTCCCCTATTGGTCCGTCCAGCTGGCATCGCCAGTGCTCCGCTCGCTGGTGCTGCTGCTCGTGTGGGGCTTTAAGAAACTCGTCACTGCAGTGGGCAAAAAGGGGACGGCAGGTGATGGGGCAGACGCGGCAGGGAGAGACGCAGCAGGTGCTGCAGGAGGTGCTGAGGCTGATAGGGAATCAGGGGGGGAAAGAGGGCTCAGTGCTGGTGGTGTGAGTGAAGAGGTGGGTGAGCAAGAGGAGGAGGTGAGGGAAAGGCAGGGGCGGCTGATGGGTGTGCTGCTGAGGCTCATGGAAGCAGGGGCGAAGGGAAGGATAGCAGTGAACGGAGGAGGGGAGGAGCAGGGCGATGAGGAAGCCGAGGAGGAAGAGGGAGGAGGCAGTGGAGTGGAAAGGGAGGGTCAGAGAGAGCAGCAGCAGCGGTGGCGGCAGCTGCAGCAGCTGGCAGTAGAGGTCTTGGAGCATATATCGGACCTGTGGGTTCTCTTCTCGCCTCATAAGCTCGCTCACTCGCTCCTACACCCACTCTCTGTTACAGTCACACCTGCCAGCGTCAACGCCTACTGGGCGGCATTCAGTCGTCTGCTTCCCCCTTGCTCAGCAGAGAGGGGACAGAGCACACAGGAGAGGCAGCAAGAGAGGGTGTCGGAAAGAGGGGAAGAGAGAGTGGTGGCGGCAGCAGCCAAGCTGGTGCTGTGCGGTGCTGTGGACCCTGAGCTGCTGGCGCCTGCTGTGCTCTCACGGCTTGTGGTGGTGGGGAGGGGCGAGAAGACGGATGATGGGGGTGAGGAGGGGGAGGAGGGGGAGGATGAGGAGAGGGAGGACGGGGTGGCACGGCTGTTTTTGTCTCATCTGCAGCAGAGGAAGAAGCGGGCGGCAAGCGAGGGAGGGAAGTTTGAGCTGTGGCGGATTTTCCTTCAGGCACTGAAAATGGTGAGTGGGCGGGGCGGTGCTTGGATGTCCGTGTGTAGTTGCTTCTAAGTGACGTTTACTTTCCTTAACCAGGTCACTCTTTAATTCATTTCCCTTGGCTGCCCTCTCCTGTCCTCCCCTCCCCTCTCCTCCATTAACCCTCCCCCTTCCCCAACATCAGACCTTTATTCCCACTCTCCCACTCATCTCCAACCACTCGCACACAGAGGATGACGTGGCACCATCTCATTCGCCAAGCCCAGCATCTGTAGGACGCTGTGCCAGCCTGGCAGCCCAGCTGGCAGCTGTAGCAGCCGCCCCGCAGTTCTCTGCACAGCGATTGGTCGAGCAGCGGGCGGCGATTCGGCAGCTGGTGCAGGAAGGGGTGGCATTCGCCTTTGAGTCATTGCCCGACCGGCTGGCGTTTCTCGAATGCGCGCTTCTACTGTTTTCTGCGAAGCTTCTTGGAAATGACGCCCGAAGCATGTGAGTGTTGGTTCCTCATAATGTGGCATTGTGGTGCATGGTGTGGTGTGGTGTGGTGTGGTGTGGTGTGGTGTGGTGTGGTGTGGTGTGGTGTGGTGTAGTGTGGTGTGGTGTGGGTGTTATGAGTGGTATGGGTGGTATGGGTGGTATCGGTTTGGTTTTGGTTTTGGTTCCAGCTATTCAACAGCATCTGACTTCCTTGCCTTGCCTCCTCCCTCCCCATCCTTTTCCCCTGGTCAGTCTCAATGCATTAGAGGAGAGGGTGTCAGCCGTGGATGAAGATGTGGCTGATGACGTGGCATCATCTGAGCCGTTGTTGGCCTTCACGTCTGTTCTGACGGAGAGAGCAGCGACAGCACCGCCACCTGCACCTGCTGCAGCTACAGTTAAGGAAAGCGTGGCTGATGGACCGGCAGGCAGGGCAGCACCTGGTGCTGCAGATGATGCTTCAGGTGCTGTGTCAGATGAGGCAGGAGGTGGAGCAGAAGCAGACAGAGACATTCACAGGGAGGGCGTTGAGGAGGGGAGAGGGGGGGTGGGAGGGAGCGGAGAGGGCAGGAGACGGACACGTCATGGTGGTGGTGTGGATGAGACTGCATCCGCTGTCAAGCGCAAAAAACTCTCCTTCTCTTCTGCTGCTGCTGCTGGTGGTGCTGTTGGTCCTGATGCTGTTGGCGCTGATGCTGGTGGTGCTGCTGGGGCTGCTGGCGGTTTGGAAGAGGAGGAATCTGAAGAAAGTGCTGGGGAGGAAGGTGAGGGAGAGGAAGAGGAGGGAGGAGTGAATGAGTCAGGGGGAGAAGAGGAAGGGGAGGTTGGAGAGGAAGGGTCAGCGGAGGGGAGGGAGGATGGTTCAGGGCCAGGGTTGAGTCAGCCAGTAGGAGGCGGCGTGTTGGTGGCTGAGCCAGTGGGAGGCGAGAGGAAGTATGTGAGGAAGAAGAGGAGGGGTTCAGCGGTGGACGGGGGGAAAGAGGAGAGGAGAATGAAGAGGAGGGAAGAGAGGGGTGGTGATGGGTCGGAGGAGCGAGCTGATGTTGGAGGAGATGGAGAAGGGGGTAGGGAGGTGGAAGGTGGTGGGCAGGAGGGGGAGGCGATAGGGGAAGAAGTGGACACGAATACGCAAGGCACAACTCCTGATGCGACTCAAGATGAAACGCAAGTGGAAGAGAGTACCCAAGATGCCTCTCAAGATGAAATGCGGGTGGAAGAGAGTACCCAAGATGCGACTCAAGATGAACCGCGAGTGGAGGAGAGCACCCAAGATGCGACTCAAGACGAAACTCAAGGGGCTGTGCAAGGGAATGAAGCGGGGGAGGGTGGGAGGGAGATGGGAGGGAGGAGTGCAGGGGGCACTGAGGAGCAATTGCCTTCCTCTTTTGAGGCTACAGAGGAGGAGCTTCCTTCCTAAAGCGCATTTCGACACTGAGATTAGTGGTAGTGTATCAGTTGATTGATATAGTTTCTTCTCTAGTAAGAAATGTATCTGAACATGGCCTTAGGGCCTCATGTGATCTGCCTTTGTAGAATTACCATAAACACTCGCAAGGAATGCCTGTCTCTCTAAGAACAAGGCAATCTACAAGTATTCCGCTCATATCGCGTCCGCTCTCCGTCTCCCACAGCCGCATCCGCAATCGCGCATCCACAGCACTGTCCTTTTGAAAGTCCCCCTTTATAAGCATAACACCCGCTTCAAGATGTGTCCAGTTCGGTAGTGTAGATACCGTATCCTTCCACATCACAAATGTTCGCTTCTCCACTGGATTCCCATAGTGCTCTTCCCATTCGAGTTCTCTCTCCCTTCTCGTTTCCTCATCTTCCTCTTCCTCCTCACCGACTTCCCCCACCCTCTCGTTCTCCCTCCGCTCCTCCGCTCCCCCGATTACCACCTGCGCCCCGCTCGTGAGTGGCCACTCCTCCCAGCACTTAAAAGCGCTTCGCTGTTGAGTGCTTCGCCAAAACGCCAGCTTCGCTGCCACGTCATCCATCTCCTCCTCAAGCTCGTCCTTCACAAAACCAGCACCCGTCGCCCCTGAATTCAATCCCGTGCCCCCATTCGACGCCCCGGTTCCCAAGGCCCAACCGCCTGTACTTTGCGCGCTTGCCCCCCTCCGCCCAATCCCCCTGATGGCGCGCAGAGCGTCCCACAGATCCGTGGGTTTACCCGTTCTTCTTCCTTTCCGCCCCTTCCCCTTTCCCCTCCCCTTTCCGCACACGACATCCCCCCTGACTCCCCCCAACCCCAAATCCCTCCAAGCTTCCGCCTCCGCGCTCTCCGCCCACTCAGCTTCTCGCACCAGCCGCTCCTCCGCCTCCTTCCGCTCCCCCTCCGCGGGGTCGCGCGCAATGCGCCACTCCGCCTCGTACGCGCCCGGGCGAAGCGAGAAGGGGAGCTCAATGTCGCCCCTGATAAGAAACCGGTTGGCGGAGATCAGATGGGGGACAGACGCGGGGAAAATCGCGCCCGGAATGCCAGATTCCCCCAGCTTAGGGTTTGAACTATCATATTGATTAGAAAAATCCCCAACAGGGTTGTTTCTTGCAGCCTCGGCCACCCCGTCCCTGTTAAACGCAGGTTGCTGTCTTCTCCTGTCCCGGTTCCGCCTATTTCGGCGGTTCTGCTGTCTGTGACGCGACCCGTGCCCCTCGTTGTAGGGAAGGTTTTCGTTATTAGGTGCCCCATGACCCGTTTCAAGAAACCATTCAGTATCATCATCATCATCATTGTTCTCATTTCCGTTTGTTCTCATCCCCACCACTTCAAGCACCTTCGCTACATTCACACAGGTTGTGAGGGTAGCGGTATATGGGTCCATGCTGACGTGGAAACGGCCATCGTCCACGTAGACCCCTTGGCAGAGCCTTTGACACACCCATCGCTGTGTAACGCTGCTGACGTGGCACCTACAACCCTCACTGCTGGAGCTGCTGCAACTGCTGCTGACGGCACCGCTGCTGCTGCTGCTGCGGGCCAAAGTGCTTCTGGTGACGTCATCATTGCTGGAGCTGCTGGTTCCGCTACTAGCGGAGCTGCTGCCGTCATCATCACAAGAGGATGACGTCAGGCGGCATACACCTGTGCACATCGCAACGCGATGCGCCTCGAGAGCCTTCTGAAAGCAAGTCGAGGCGCATAGAGGAGGGAGGAGACGGCCCCAGCTGACGTCAGACGCCGCCGCTGCCGCCCACGTGCGAGACACGTGAGCCAAGCGGCAAATCTGCGCGGGAGTTAGAAAGGAGAAGATAGTTGCGAGACAGTCCACGTCTAGATTACTCATCTCAGAGTGAGTCATCAAAGTCGCCATATTGTTCGACACGGACGGACGAGGCAAGGACGCTACGAATGCTAAGGCGAGCAAGTGAGAAAATGCGGGGCTAATTAGAACCTGTGACAGTATTCGTCCTTGAATCTGGGCGGACGTTCACTTCGAATGGTGTCAATGCTGCGGCTGCTAGCCTCAGCCCCTAAGAGCTCCTCACTTGTGCGTGCGAGCTCATAAAAAGCAACCACATGTTGAGTTCAATCGACCATCGCGTCGCGTCGTTAGTTTCTGAGAAAGCGTGGCGTGTACTTCCCGCAAACAACCCCGCTAGTATTCGAAGGTTGCTTCCCCGTGGGGAGGGGCGAGAAGGGGGTTTTACGCCAACTGTCACGATGTGAGTGAGGCTCTGATTGGGCAGTTCAAATGCTAATGCAAGCCAATCAACTGCATAAGACCTTTCTGAACACAACGAGCACTGGGGTATTTGCCTACACCTCCGCAAAATTTTGACGCGTATCGGTGATATTCATGGCAAGGATTTCTCATGAGGGGGGACCACCGACAGCCAACTCAGCGCTGACTCGCTCCACCTCATGTTCCTCCCTTTCCATACCGCATTGAGGTATAGAGAGAATCCAGCTTGTCCCATTGCAGCACATCGCATCGCATCCCATCCCACACCACTGAAATCACACGCTTACCATCCTCACATTTCTGGCAACAAGAGAAGCCCAATCACGCTAGGATCTGAAAAGAGAGAATTGCTCCAGAACCTGGATTGGTGATTCATCCTTGCTCGCGTGACATCGAATTACTCGAGTGGCCACAAAATTTGGTGATAATTACTCGAGTGGCCACGCCAGGGGATTCCCGCTTGTTTTTTTTTATCCGGCGCATTACCCTACAAGGGTTTGTGACCCCGAAACCTCTGTACTAATTAATGCGCGATCTTCAATATCCGAAATTTATGATCATGACCCCATATGTCTGCGCCTGATTGGACGCGCATTGCAAAACAAAGCACCACGCATATAATCGACCAATCATGCGCTGTCATTAAAGGTCCCGTGCATTGACGACCGGGCATTGCAGTTTATGATCGCGGAACTATATGATCGGGCATTAATATATGATGTGCCCGACCATTAATGGCCGCGCATGATTGGTCTATATGCGCGTCCAATCAGGTAGCTACTTAATCACTGATTGAACAACAACAATTATAAACATGAATCTGGACATCCCATCCCACACCCCATTTCTCCCCCTCCCCCCCAAATCACAACAACGTATCCACCATGTACGGGGCCTCCACCCAGAGAGCCCCGCCTTTCACATCGACATCGTCCCTCTCCAAATCTACATTAATCCCCCCCCACTGCTCGAAGCAGGATGACTCGGGCTTGCGTACGTTGTAACGCTACCCCGATTAGCGCCTTCAATAACCCTAAAAGATCAGGGTTTATGGTCATTTTGAGTCACAAACATAAATTTCGAATATAAATCATCACGCGAAAACATCCATTATAAATCATCGTGTCGATTGAAGATCGAGCAATTATCGATACAGAGGTTTCGGGGATACGAACCCTTGTAGGGTAATGCGCCGGGAAAAAAAATAAGCCAGCGGGAATCCCCTGGCGTGGCCACTCGAGTAATTATCACCAAATTTGGTGGCCACTCGAGTAATTAGATGCCACGCTAGCAAGGATGAATCACCAATCCAGGTTCTGGAGAAATTCTCTCATGTGAAAAGCAACTTCAAAATGTGGCAGCAAAATTCATAGCTAGGAGACACATCAGCTTGCACTGCTCTGGCACATTCATAGCTGAGTGCGGGGAAACTCTCTCTCCTTCCTCCTCGCGTGTGGTGACCGCGGCTCTACATTTATCGCGAATTGCGGTAGTAACACTACGCATTCATCGTAGTGAGTGCTAGTGGGTTCTCGTCATCGCGTTTGGCTTGAAGCGTCGTCAGCTCGTGTGACCCCCTCTGCCTCTCGCCTGACTCGAATATAGACTCAACGTGGTTACCAGGTTACGCGGCCTTGATCCCTGATTCCTGCGTTTGCCCTTCGACTCCTCGCTCTGCGACGATGAGTTTTGCCACGTGCGACCTGTGCGACGACAATCACGACGCGGTCATGCGAGGGGAAATCCGCGTTTTAGAACCAGGCCTCGTTTCTTACGGCGGCCGAACCGCGTCGTGGGGCCGAGTCGTCACTTTGAAGCTCTTTGAAGATAACACCTTAGTGCGCTCCGAGGTCGGACAGCCCGGCGAATCGCAGATTTTAATAATCGACGGTGGAGAGAGCCGGCGCTGCGCGTTACTGGGCGGCAATCTGGCTGTCGAGGCGGCTAAGAACGGCTGGGCGGGCGTTTTTCTCAGCGGGTGCGTGCGTGACGTGGACGAGATTCGCGGGTGCAACGTGGACGTGCGAGGGCTTGCCACGTGTCCTGTAAAGAGTGTGAAGAAGGGGCAAGGGGAGAGGAACGTTCCTGTGAAAGTCCAGGGGGTCATGGTACACCCAGGAGATTGGTGCTACGCCGATAATGACGGCATTATCCTTTCGGCTAAGCCTCTTGTCCCCCATGGATCGCGACAATAGTCATGACTCACTACTGCTGGGCGGCATAGTCGAATTAGGAAATCAATGAACGAATGGGGCACCTGGGATGGGACGGAGCATGTGTTAGTGTGTGTTTGCATGAAGTTCTGGATTCAGCAATGTCCCTTTTTACTCCCCAATCATGATACCGTACATTGCTATGAGCTCATGAACCGGAATGCACAAGAAGGCTCTCAGTGCTGAAAATAGTATGACAGCAGGACATGCTCAAGCATGTATATGAGAGTTCACTGTGCCAACATGGGCTTCCGGCTGTACCAAATACTGAACCTCGAACTACTGTACCATTATTGCCCAAAACTCCTGTACAAAGCACCTCTAGGCCCGGGTGAAAAGAGGAGCAGCATCAGTTGGTGAAGAGGCAGCGCAGATCATGCTCTGTCAGCCATCCCAACGCCTCTGATGATCCTCCCATTGTGATGGAAAGGATTCCTGGTTGACTTGTGAGTTGACTCAAAGGTCAACTCAGTTGGTGAAGAGGAAGCGCAGGTCGTCCTCTGTCAGCCGGCCCAACGCCTCTGATGATCCTCCCACCGTGCTGCACCGGATGTACAAGGAGAGGGACAGGGGAAGGCGGGAGGGGGATGGGGATGGGGGTTGAGAAGTAGTTGATGTTTTGATGGAAAGTCCACGATTTTTAGCCAGTAAAGGGTTTGGAAAGAGAGACACACGTAATATAGAAGATGGCTTGAGACAGCCCCCCTCCACAAAGAAGATCAATCTGACTACGGTATGCCATCTGATCCACAGCATGTTTTGAGGCGCCTCAGAACTAGACTAAGGTATGCCATCTGATCCAGAGCATGTTGCCCACTTTCTCCAGGAAAAATTACAGGGCAGCCAACTCACCCATCAAACACCAGTTGCTTCTTCTCTTGCAGCTTTATAATGCGCTCCTCTATAGTGCCTGCTATCACAAACCGCGTCACCCTGCACGTGGGTGGGGGTTAAGTCGTGGTGGTGGGGGCGAGATATTCATAACAAGATGGTGGGGCATGCAAGGATAGAGAGAATAAACACACCAAATATGAAGTCATCTGGACCATGGCAGCAAAGCCTTTCGACACGCCTCCACATTAGGCTAACATACCAAGGATGTCATCTGGAGCTTGTTGTAAGTTGTGTAAAATTATCTCACAACTCACAAGGTCCTACAAGTCTAACTAGCTCCTTAACAGGTGCCTCTCACGAACCCTCACTGGAAGGCCCATGAATAAGATTGCCTTGTGTGTACTTCCAAAGATTGCCGGATGCCGAGCCTACCTGACAGGCTTGAACTGCCCGAGCCTGTGAATTCTGTCCTGCGCTTGCTGCTCCACAGCAGGGTTCCACCAGGGGTCCATCAGAAAGACCTGCGTGAGAAAGAACAAGGATGGGGGATTGCGAGCGCGTGGACAAAGCATTGGAAAGCAGAGATTCATCTTCAGGGTTCATGGTGCGAGATTTGGCAAAGACTCATGCACGGCTTCACAAGGTGGGACCTACTGCAGCTGAAAAGCGTCAGCTGCACTGCAGGGCCCCACCATGGGTGAAGTGGCACACGTAGCACATGTAGGTCCGGCACATGTAGTAGCACACGTAGCACATGTAGGTCCGGCACATGTAGTAGCACACGTAGCACATGTAGTAGCACACGTAGCACATGTAGTAGCACACGTAGCACATGTAGGTCCGGCATATGTAGTAGCACACGTAGCACATGTAGGTCTGGCACATGTAGTAGCACACGTAGCACATGTAGGTCCGGCACATGTAGTAGCACACGTAGCACATGTAGGTCCGGCACATGTAGTAGCACACGTAGCACATGTAGGTCCGGCACATGTAGTAGCACACGTAGCACATGTAGGTCCGGCACATGTAGTAGCACACGTAGCACATGTAGGTCTGGCACATGTAGTAGCACACGTAGCACATGTAGGTCCGGCACATGTAGTAGCACACGTAGCACATGTAGGTCTGGCACATGTAGTAGCACACGTAGCACATGTAGGTCCGGCACATGTAGTAGCACACGTAGCACATGTAGGTCTGGCACATGTAGTAGCACACGTAGCACATGTAGGTCCGGCACATGTAGTAGCACACGTAGCACATGTAGTAGCACACGTAGCACATGTAGGTCTGGCACACGTCCACTGCAAGGTGAGAAGAGGGCAGCTTGGCGCGCAACTACTTATCTCTCCCTGAAACTCAATAGATTTTTTTTTTTTTTTTTTTTGCCTCGTTACTTGCTCCTTTAGTAGGAAAATGCCCTGATAATGAATTTAAAAAACGAATGGAGCAACTCACGTGGGAAGCAACGGTGAGGTTGAGAGCCACTCCTCCCGCCTTAAGACTCATGAGGAACACCTGATGGTAGGTGAGGGAAGGGGAGAGAGGATGGGAAGTGCAGTGAGGTGAAAAGGGGAGAGAAAAAAAGCAGTGAGAAGATGAATGAGGGACAGAAGCCAGGAAACGGAGGAAAACAGAGGAGGGCACTACTTACTACTACCTTGGCTCTTGTTTTCTGAGGCGCCTCAGAAACAGACGACTTTTGAGGCGCCTCAAAAACAGACGAATTTTGAGGCGCCTCAAAAACAGACGACTTTTGAGGTGCCTCAAAAACAGAGAAGGGCACTACTTACTACAACCTTGGCTCTTGTTTTCAAGAGTTATTTTTTTTTTACAAATCATTACCAAAAGCGCAATGCCAGCAGAATGAAAAGAGAGTGTCAGAGGAAGATCTCACCCGGCAGTCAGCATCGCGAGTGAAGGTGGAAATGATGCGATCCCGAGCGTCCATTGTCATGCTGCCATCCAGCTTCACACACCGCACTCCCACCTGCACGAAGCAAAGGAGGAGGTCAGGGGCGAAGGGGGGAAGGCGAGGAGCAGTAAAAGGGAGAGAAAGAAGGCAGTGAGAAGATGAATGGGGAATGAAAGACAGGAAACGCAGGAAAACAGAGGAGGGCACTACTAACTCCCTGCATGCAGCAAAGGAGGAGGTCAGGGTCAAAGGGGGGAAGGCGAGGAGCAACAAGAGGGGAGTCTGTTACGACTCATAGATAGCCCTCTATTCATGGTGAACCGTGAGAGCATGGTCATGCACGCTGCTGACCAGAGTACCCTGGATGGTCACTGGACGGACACCCATGATACATCATGCACCCGGTATGCAATGAGTGAAAGCCACACGTGGTGCAGGGGGTATGCGATGAGGTGCAGGTCGCACCTGGTGGAGGTGGTATGATAGGCAGTAAAAAGGTACAATGAGACATATAGGCGATGCCCACCTGGTGCACGTGGTATGCAATGAGAGGTGAAGGTCGCACCTGGTGCAGGCGGTATGCAATGAGGTCGAGCATGGACGTGAACTGGCTGAACACGAGCGCCTTGGCGCCTGGATCCCTCTGCACCATCCCGTCCAACTCCTCCCTCTGCCATCATGCCATGCCATGCCACGCCATGCCACGCCATGCAACGCCATGCCACGCCATGCCAAGTGCGACGTGCCATGCCATGCCACGCCATGCCACGCCATGCCAAGTGCGACGTGCCATACCATGCCACGCCATGCCATGACATGCCAAGTGCGATGTGCCATGCCATGACATGCCATGCCATGCCATGCCATGCCATACCATGCCACGCCATGCCATACCATGCCACGCCATGCCATACCATGCCACGCCAATCACAACAAAAGCACTAAGGAGAACTGCAAGACAGCAGAACAAGAATGGAGGTTCACCACTTGAAACCGCATGACGAGGAAGGGGAGCAGGGGGAGGGCAGTCCAGTAAGGGGATCAAGAAGTAAGTACCCCATCCGGGCCTCACCAGCGCTTCAATCTTGGTGCTGCTTTGGAACCGCGACAGATTGAGCCGACTTGGAATGCGAACGGAGCAAGTGGAGCAAGAAGGAGAACACCCTATCACATCGCAGACTCACCAGCGCTTCAATCTTGGTGCTGCTTTGGAACCGCGACAGGTCCATCCGACTCAAAATGCTCCCTCTCGCCCGCACCACCCCTCCTGCCAACCGCCCCCCTTCTCTCCCCTTCTCCTTCCCTCCATCCCCACCACCCCCCACACCCCCTTCCCCAGCCACACCGCCACCATTTCCCCATCCCCCGCTCCCCTTCCCCCGTGAACTGCCCGCTCTCCCCCCATTCGCAGTGCTTTCAGGGGGAGAGGCGGAAGAGGCGGAGCTGAGGTCGACAGTGAGGGGGGCGGAACACACGGGGCACTCCAATACCCCCCTGCTGCCGCCACCACCACCACCGCCGCTGCTGCTGCTGCTGTGAGCTGCTATGAGATCTGTGATGCAGCCGCGACAGAAGGTGTGCAGGCAGCGCGAGGACTGCAGCAGTGAGTTAAGTAGAAACGGGCATGAGAATGCGTGGGAGGGTGGGTGGTGGGGGAACAGGGGTAAAGAGAGCAAGTTGGTTAAGAAAGAAGAGATGGGAGAGGGGGAGCTGAGATCGACTGTGAGGAGGGCAGACCACACAGGGCACTCCAACAATATCCGTGTGACTTTTGACAATTCTCAAAAGTCACACGGATATAGACGGGAGAGGGAGAGCTGAGATCGACCGTGAGGAGGGCAGACCACACAGGGCACTCCAGCGCCCCCTTGCTGCTGCTACTCATGCCATTCCCGGCGCTGGTGCTGGTGTTATTGCTGCCGCCACTGCCGCTGCTGGTGCTGCTGTGAGCTGCTATGAGATCAGTGATGCAGCCGCGACAGAAGGTGTGCAGGCAGCGCGAGGACTGCAGCAGTGAGTTAAGTAGAAACGGGCATGAGAATGCGTGGGAGGGTGGGTGGTGGGGGAATACGGGTAAAGAGAGCAAGTTGGTTAAGAAATAAGAGATGGGAGAGGGGGAGCTGAGATCGACTGTGAGGAGGGCGGAGCACACAGGGCTCTCCAACAATATCCGTGTGACTTTTGAGAATTCTCAAAAGTCACACGGATATAGACGGGAGAGGGAGAGCTGAGGTCGACAGTGAGGAGGGCAGACCACACAGGGCACTCCAACACCCCCTTGCTGCTGCTGCTCATGCCATTCCCGGTGCTGGTGCTGGTGTTATTGCCGCCGCCACTGCCGCTGCTGGTGCTGCTGTGAGCTGCTATGAGATCTGTGATGCAGCCGCGGCAGAAGGTGTGCTTGCAGCGTGAGGACTGGAAGACGAGAGTGCGTGGGTGGATGATGGGGGAAGGGGGGGAAGCAACATTGTAGGTAGATGATGGGGGGAGGGGGGAAGCCGCATTGTTTGAGATAGGAGGCTAATTTGGGGGAGATCACATTGGTTGCAAACGGGCACGGCACGGTGAAGCAGCAGCTTTGGCAGAACAGAACGTGCACAATGACTTGAACTGACCGACATACCACGGGGTCCTCTGCATAGTCACAACAGATGTGTTAGGAGTCAACTTAACACACACCTGATAAGGCAAGCAAGGCACCCGGCAACCACTCAACGCTAGCTACCGACGTACCACGGGATCCTCTGCATAGTCACAGCAGATTCCACACACTCTTGTTTCCTCCTCCTTTTCCTCTTCCCTTTCCCCCTCTCCTCCCCCACCAACCACTCCCCCACCACTTGGCCCATCGTTTGCCCCTCCCCCTGCCCTCTCAGAAGCAGCAGCGGCGCCAGCAGAGGCGGCAGCAGTCGAAGCGGTGGCGGCGGCGGCGGCAGCAGCAGTGTTGTGGGAGGCGGAGTGAACGACGAGGTAGGGATGGTCCACCGCCTGGCGCAGGCGGATGAGGAGGTCGAATATGTGCGCGTAATTGTTGAGTAGTGTTCCCGTGTCCACGTAGCTGGGGGGAGGGAGGCAGAGGGGGAGGGGAGGAAACGGGAGAAGAGAAGGCGGATGAGCAGGACGTATATGTTCGCAAAATTGTTGAGTATCACTTTTGAGAGTTCTCAAAAGTGATTCCCAAATATGTGCGCAAAAGTGTTGAGTATGTGCCTGCGTCGACATAACTGGGGGGGGGGGGGGTGTGAGAAAGAGGGTGGAGAAGGGGAGGGAGAAAGGGTCGAAGAAGAGGGAAAATTAAGTGGCGCAGGCAGATGCGCAGACCATATATGTGCGGGTAGTTGTAGAGTAATGTGCACTGTGCATGCATCCACGTAGCTGGGAGGGAGAGGAGGAAGAGGGGAGGCAACAGAAGAAAGAAAAAGAAAAGACACTTTGCGGAGGTGCTTGAAAGGAACGGACGTCTATACAATCCTTTCAACACAGCGCTGTAGCGACGGGTAACCAGAAGATAACGTACAGCAGGATGTGAAGGATACTCGTGACGAGCACAGACACCAGGTCATGGATATCACGGATGGAAGGGAAGTGAGACACGTCGAGACACAGACAGGGCAACACACAGCACGGAGCTTGCAAGCATATCATGCAGACTGGGCTGTGGTTGAGTGAGGACTGACGTGGCGAACTGTGATTGGCTCTGTGTGTAGAGCGCCTCATAGAAATCCTCCTCGCGCGCGTCGAATCGGTCTCTGCGCAGCGTGGACTGCGAAAGGAAGCATGGAGGGAGGAGTGAAGAAAGAGACTTGGGATGCAGTGGGTTGAACGGAACAGCAGACCTGTCGGACACACAAATGTGCCTGTAAGAATTTTCAAAGGCGACACACAGTGCAAATTTTGAGAACACTCTGAAGGGAGCTCGCAATCAGCACTCACAGTTCTGGGCGGCAAAGTGAGGTCCGCCGCCCGTTCGGTCTTAGTGCGGCGCAGCAGAACGCGGTCGAGCACGCGGTGCTTGAGCAGCAGCATTGCCCTCCTGCCATCCCCACCGTACCCATGCTTCATTATTGGGTTCGCCACGAACTGGGGGGAAGCGGGAGGGGGAAGCAGAAGGAGATAGAGTGGAGGCCAATGAGATACCCCAAGCTGCACGCGGTGCTTGAGCCGCAGCACGGTTCTCCTGCCATCGCCCCTGTACCCATGCTTCATTATTGGGTTCGCCACAAACTGGGGGCGTCAGGGGATAGGCAGAGAGAGCAGGGGGTAGCGAGGAGCAGACAAACAAGATTGCGGGGCAATGAAGCCGAGAACTAGGTGCCTGAGCAGCAGCAGTATGGTCCTCCTGCCAATGCCACCGTATCCAGGATCATTGTGGGGTTTGCCAAGAACTGGGGGCGTCAAACAGGTGTAGTTGGGGAAGAATCGTGCTACAGGGGGCTGCGGAATAAACCCCCAGGCAGGCATCTGTGCGCGCGCCGCCGTGCCTTGTGATCTCGTGACTGTGAACTTGAGCTTTTGATTATTGAGTCCATGCATGAATAGACTCAAATGTCATTCAGAAACTCCAAAAAAAGTCGTTGATTACACCTCAAACAGGTTCCTGCGAAATAAACTCCAACTCCAGAGGCAACTCAAGGTCGGTGCCTGCATGTTAGGAAACCAACAGGTTCCTCTCACCTTGTTCCACCAGCAGAAATGGACCAAGGGTGAGTGGCCGCACTGGTCGCACTTGCGGTTGTGAGCAGAGAACCTGCAGAAAGGAATGTTGAAAAGGCACGAACAGGCCCAAAGGATTTTGAGCTAAATCATGGCTTGCAGACCACCACACCCTAACCGCACTTGCGATTGTACGCAGAGAACGTATAGAACAAGGGGTTTAGAGACAGTCGTCTACAAGCCCACGACACACTTGTGGTCGAGGGATTGGCAGCCACAGTGGCGGCAAAAGTAGAACGAGTGAGGGTCTGTCTGCAGGAACTGGATCAGCGAGTACAGCTCCCCCACCTGGTTCTGTGGTCATTTAACAGAAGCATCAAAAGCCAACTCACTTGTGATCCAGGGACTGGCAGTCACAGTGGCGACAGAAGTAGTAGGAGTAAGGATCAATTTGCAGAAACCTGATGAGCGAGTAGAGCTCCCCCACGCGGTTCTGCAGGGGCGTGCCGCTGAGCGCCCACTTGAAGTCGGAGCGCAGGCCAAAGACAGCTCGGGCCGTGTTGCAGCGGCGGTCCTTGATGCTGTGTGCCTCGTCTAATATGATCCTCCTCCATCGCACCAAGTGCAGCACGGACGCTGGTGTCGCCTTCCCTGGGGGTTTCTTCTTCTGATTGCCTCTGGGAGTCGATGCATCCGCCCGGCCAGCTGTAGTTGCACCGCCACTGCTCTCACCGGCACCATTACCGTCACCACCACCTTCAGTGTCATCGTTGTCGCCATCATCATCATCATCATCGTCGTCATCATCGACCACTTTCGCTTTGCCCTTGCCTGACACATCCACTACCTTTCCCTTGCCCTTGCCCAGGCCCTTGTCTTTTTCCTTGCGTTTTCCTCGGACCAACTTTCTCCCTTTCCCCTTCCAGCCCCTCTCCTCGTCCTCATCCTCCTCCTCCTCCTCGTAGTCACTGTCACTCTCATCTCCCCCCTTCCACTTCGCCTTCCCACCTTTCCCACCCTTTCCCCCTTTTCCCGCTTGCCCTTTCCCCCCTTGTCCTACCCCCTTGAAGCTTCTCGGCAGCTTCTTCTGCTGCTTCGCCTGCTTGGCCGTCCGCTTCGCATTTGGCCCGCAGAAATACTTTTGGTGGATCTCCAGCCGGTCAGGAAAAAACATTTTCTGGCACCACTGGCAGGGCACCTTGGAGGGGAACACAGCTGCCCGCATTTCAGCCTCCACAATGGAGAATGTGGTTAGAACCACGTCATACTCCTCTAAATCCTTCACGCTAATGGCTCTCTTAGGCCCATGATACACCAGCACCTGAAATAGGGTTTGATCATCACATCACAACACAATAAACAGATGGGGAGAGGGGGACAGCAATGGAGAACATGGTAAGGTGAGCAAGGAGTCAGTTCGGTTATGGGCCAGGAGTGGGTAGCGATCCTCAACCTTCCTGAGTGCAGGGTGAATATTTGAGACGTCTCACAAATTCACTTTCTACACGGACGGAAATGGAGAACATGGTGAGGCGAGCAAGGAGTCAGTTCGGTTATGGGCCAGGAGTGCGTAGCGTCCCTCAACTTTCCTGAGTGCAGGGTTCAACCAACCCCCAGTCACCCACCTTGACACTGTCTGGGCGCGTGAAGCGAGCAATCTCCTGCCGCCACTGCAGCACTGCGATAAGCGGGCAGATCACCAGCGTTGCCTTCACTGCTCGCCTCTCCGCCTCAGATGCACCTCCCCCGGATGAACCTGGACCGCCAGCCGTGGCTTGTGCAGCGACATCAGCAGGAGCAGCGGCTGTTGATGGTGGCAGTGGCTGAGGCAGCACTGGGGTGACAGCAGGGGCGTGTGACTGTAGGTGACGGCTGGTGACTATAAGGGAGATGGCTTGGATGGTCTTCCCCATGCCCATCTCGTCCGCTAAGATGCCGCCCTTAATGGGTCCTTGTTCCTGATCAAGACAGATGTATACATGAAAAGTACACGCTAAAAACATGGTCAAAACACGTTCAAAGAATGATGAATACATCACAATGACATAAAGGAGACACATAATACGATGGAAAAAATGGGCAAGACAAATTGCATCAACAATGGCATAGTATTGACAGTGCAAAAACTCATTAATAGACAGGTAACATGTGACAGAAGCTTTGGAATGAGGCTCGGTAACACCCATACCTGCTTGAGGCTCCACGCAAGCCATTCCTTCTGAAACGGCAGCAGCGGCATAAGAATATCAGGAGCAGGCTCCTGCTCCCGCGGCCTCTCCCTCTTCTCCACCAGCTGCTGAGGCGTCACCTCCCCTCTGTTGCACGCTGCTAGATCCCTCTCCCACTCCGCCATCCGCTCTTCTTCCACCTCCTCGCCCTCTAAATGCACTGGCCGCACCCACGCTGCTGCCTTTGCTGCCCGTTTCCGCTTCTTATCTTGCTGTTTCTGCTGCTTTTGAGATTTCTTCCCATTGCCGTTGCTGCATCTCTTCATGTTTCTCCACGCCCGCTTTGCTCGAACGCTCAGCGCCTCATCCTCATCAGCTTCCTCCTCTTCCTCCTCCTCTTCAGATGGTAAGCTCGCAAGCTCTTGCTCCTCTTCTTCCTCCTCTTCCTTCCTCTTCTTCTTCCCTGCTCGCGTGGTCGCATTCTTAGACCAACGCTTCATCCGATTTGAATCGTCATCACAATCCTCATTTTCCTCATCGTTCTCAAACTGCACCTCCCAAAATGACCTCTCATTGTCTTCACTCGTGCCGTTTACATCCAACGCACCAACTTCCTTCACTCCCGAAAACTCGCGATCCTGCTCCTCCACATCCTCGCTAACAGCGTCCCCGTTATCCTCTTCCAGATCGGTGGCAGCCCAACTGTCGTCAGAGTCAGATGCTACTCCTTCGACTTCAGACAATGATTCGCCGGATTTCGAATCCGCGTCCACCATGTCACTCGCCCAGCGAAATGACGACAAAGATGTTACAACTGTATCTTTCGCCTTCAACTTTGCCGAAAGGCCTTTCATCTTCGCCGGATTCGCCTGCTTCTTCCCGCCAGACTCCTGCTTTACCTCTTGATCCGTCGCTAGGACTGCTTTATTTCCTGCTCCATTGCTGTCCTTCGCTGTTAAAGTCTCTCGCTTTGCACCTGATGATTTAAAACCCGCGAATCCGTATTCTAGCTTCAATGGAGGTCTCCTCTGCCTTGTGGATTGCCTGCGAGCCGAGCTAGTCTCGACCGTTACCACCTCAACGCAGTCTTCGTTTTCGCCAGCCGACGCGCTTGGCTCCACTTTAGCTCGCTTCGCCTGCCGAGCCATTATGGCTTCTACGTTGCAAGCTGGAATCTCAACCTATAAACGCGATCACGTGCGTGAAAAGCGGGAATTTGATCAACGAGCAGGTCAAGTCGAGGAAAACTGAACCGTGATCCGGCAATGAAAAAGGATCGAGGAGGTACGCGGAAAGGTGAGGTGCGAGAAGCTCACGCACCTAGCGAAAATGATGAGCAAATGCGTGTGTGGAAAGAAGATATGCAAATGAAATTCCTTCCCTTCAAACGAATCCAGAAGCTAGAAGCCCGAGGTGCAAGTGATGGATGGATGGGTCATGGAAGGCCAGCAGGTGTGGGTTCGGCGAGCAAAAACTGAAACGTCAGCTTCACCCCAATTTGCTGACAGAAACCGTCTATGTCTGTTCGTGGCTCTGTTCGGTAGCCGCTCAATAACAGGAGGTTCAGTGTGGTTCAGTCCCGAGCCGACCCACAAATTACACCTCCCAAGCCAAGCACAGCCTTTTCCACGAATCCTGTCTGCGTGGTTCCCAAGGTTTGGCAGGGTGGGGGAGGAGACGTGGCGCGTGGGATGCGAAGGGGGAGCCAGTTCACAAAATACTCGATATACAGTTTCTCATAGCAATTTCCTATCCGTAGTAACATCACGTTCCTTCCAGTGTTAGAGAGATATACATTTCAATTACTAGCTCCCCGCTATTCCCCTGCGCTTCCGCCATCATCCTTCCCTGTTTTCCCCTCACCCCATTCCCTAGGCGTGTTGTGCCCTAGCATAGTCACACCGTACTTTCCACCTTTAGGGGTTCCTCCGTCCCTAATCTCTCTCGCGACTCCGTCGACCAAGTCACCGCGGTGCGAGTTATTTTCGGACCGCAGCATGTTGGGTCGAGCAGCGGTTTTCGCGCGCTCCTTGGCCCGCGGCCAGGGAGGATCGATCGCTGAGAAGGCGTGCAAGGTAACTTGGTAACCACTTCGCAACAACGCGGAGCTTTCGCTTGCCGACACGTACTCGATGCCATGCGACTACTCTTCCTATGTTACGAACGATCGTTACAGAGACGATAGTATTTTCTGTCTCGTTGCTGCAAAAAAAAAACGCGTCTAATACTCATTAGCACTCGGTGTCCACTATACTCCATAGCTTGCGAAATGCAGCATTGGGATCGTCACGGTTTCGGATCTGCAGCTCGGATCCGCGTGCCTCCTGATCTGTCGGTCATCCAGATCCTCCCACAAGCCGACTGGCCGCATGCCGTCTGATTTAGCTTACCAGTCATCCTGGATCCGTGTGTCTCGGTCGTCTAGACTCTCGTACCAAGCAGCTCGTGTTTCTAGCATTCAAGCAGTTAAAGAGTCCATTAAACAAACGTGCATTTCGTTGTTTCCTGGGATCTACGCATCCCTGCTGATCTCGCTGAGCTCCAGATCCGCTTTCGATCGCTCGATTGTTCTTAGCCGTCGATCTTGCTCATATCTCGCTGACTCCACTATCCGGCTCAGCGCGTTATCTTGCTGGCACGTTACCGTCAAACGGCATTGCGAACCCTGTTTGGAAGCTACTTGCATAACTTCCTATGGAGGAGATCCGTCCACGTCCTTCCGAACCTCCCAGAACGACTTGCTGGTTTTCTTCCAAAGCTCTCTGCCTCTTCTTTTGAGTCGACTCAAAAGCTGTCTGTCTCTCCTGATGATCCGTTTACCCTTCCGTCCATAACTCCCTATCGTTCTCTGCCTAAGTCTGTTCTGTCCTCCTGATATCTCCCGCCGTTCTTTCAGCCATTCAGCACCAGCGCACCGGCTGTGGCCGCCGCGTCAGCAGCCGGCAATGAGAACACCACCAACGACTCGCTGACGTGGAAGCTGCTGCGCGCCACGGGTGCAGTGGGCGGCGCGGTGCTAGGCGTGGCGGCTCTCGCTGACGTGGCACGCGCTGACGAGGCGGAGCACGGGCTTCACGCTCCTGCTTACCCGTGGCCCCATGACGGCATCTTCAGCTCCTACGACCATGCCTCGTAAGGAGTCTCGTTCTTAACCACGACTATTGAGCCCGCCTTTTACTAATACCGGCATACCATCTATAAGCTCCCCCTCTCCCCTTCCCCCTCTCCCCTTCCTCCTCTCCCCTTCCCCCTCTCCCCTTCCCCCTCACCCTCCCCCTCCCCCCCTTCCCCCTCCCGCCCCTCCTCCCCACCTTTACAGCATTCGGCGCGGGCACCAGGTGTACCAGCAGGTGTGCGCGACGTGCCACAGCATGTCGCTGGTGTCGTACCGCGATCTCATCGGAGTGGCGTACACGGAGGACGAGGTCAAGGCGCTCGCCGCCGAGGTCGAGGTGGAGGACGGGCCCAACGACGAGGGCGAGATGTTCCTCCGCCCAGGGAAGCCCTCGGATAAGCTTCCGAATCCGTACGCGAATGAGCAGTCTGCGCGGTTCGCCAATGGTGGAGCTTACCCTCCGGACCTCAGCCTGATCAGCAAGGTACGGTGCTCTCAACTCCGTGTTCGAGACGATATGAGTCGACTCAATAGCCCCCAGTAGAGATGGAAGACAGGCCCAACCCAACGGCGAGGTCAAGGCGCTCGCCGCCGAGGTCGAGGTGGAGGACGGGCCCAACGACGAGGGCGAGATGTTCTTGCGCCCAGGGAAGCCCTCGGATAAGCTCCCCAATCCGTACGCGAATGAGCAGAGCGCTCGGTTCGCGAATGGCGGAGCCTACCCACCCGATCTGAGCCTCATCAGCAAGGTATGTACTCCCTTTCCGCCGCCCACCCTTCCCTCCCCATCCCCCCTTTGCCTCTTGAGTCGACTCACTAATTGCCAGGTTTGCCAATGGGGCCGGCTTCACTCCTTTTAGCAGCCTCTTCAGCGAGCTATAGTGCGGTTTACCTGCACTTTCCCCTGGCGACGAGCTTTAAGGTGTTTCTAAAGCGAACACCTTATCCATTCTCCGCCCACCCCTCTCTTCCCATCTCTCCCATTCTCTTTCACACACCGTGTCAATCCTGACTCCAGGCGCGCCACGACGGGCAGAACTACACCTATGCGCTTCTCACAGGCTACGAGATTGGCGGTGCCTCAAAACCCAAAACTTGTGTGTGTCACTTGTGCTCAATGACAAGTTGACACGTGTATTCTCCTTTCTAGCGCCCCTTCCATTCCCAGGCACGCCACGATGGTCAGAACTGCATATGTGCTCTACTCACAGGCCCAGGTGTTACCGTGTCCACTCGTGCTCAATGACACGTGCATCCTCTCCCTCCCAACTCCGCCCCCCTCCTCCCTCCCATTCCCAGGCGCGCCATGACGGGCAGAACTACATCTATGCGCTCCTCACAGGCTACCGTGAACCCCCTGCTGGTATCTCCGTGAGTGGGCTGTGCGATGCCTCGTGTGTGTCTCTACTCCACACACACTTATTTGTTTAAGGCGTGAAAAGAATAGCTTCCTCACAGGCTACCGCGAACCTCCTGCTGGTATCTCGGTGAGTGGGTTGCGCGATGCCACGTGTGTGTTGTCTCCATGCACATTCTCTAATGGAGTGATGTGGAGCATGCAAGCGTGAAATTTTTTAAGTACTTACATTAGTGCAGTCACCTAACATTTGATAACAATAATGTTTTCATGTACGATAATTTTTACCGCAGCACTCATTCTGACATGACTTCAGCGCTTTTCATCCAATTCACCACCCCAATACCCACCCCCCACCTTCCTCCCCTTATTGGCAACTTTGAGTTGACTAATAAAGTATCCTCATTTCCCCCTCTCACCGCCCTCATCCCTACACCCGCTGGCGTCCACCCTCATCACCTCCCCCCCTTTTGGGTGCACAGGTGCGAGAAGGCCTGCACTACAATCCGTACTTCCCGGGCGGCGCCATTGCCATGCCCAAGATGCTCAACGATGGCGGTGTGGAGTACGAGGATGGCACACCCGCCACTGAGTCCCAGCAGGCCAAGGACGTTGTCACCTTCCTTGCGTGGGCTGCTGAGCCTGAGATGGACGAACGCAAGCTGGTGAGTGGCTTCAAAGGGGGTAAATCGTGAGATGTGAGATGTGTGGTGTGTGGAAACTGCACTCTGTGTATGCATGGTGCAAGGAGCAGTGTGGAGTACGAGGACGGTACACCCGCCACTGAGTCCCGCCCAGCAGGCTAAGGACGTTGTCACTTTCCTTGCCTGCGCCGCCGAGCCTGAGATGGACGAACGCAAGCTGGTGAGTGGCTGAGTGGGTGGCTTGCACTGTGCGTGCATTTCAAGAGGTGATGCGGAGTACGAAGACGGCACACCGGCCACGTAGTCCCAGCAGGTCAAGGATGTTGTTACTTTCCTTGCATGAGCCGCACTCACACAATAACTGTTTCCACCCAACCAACTATCCATCTGTGCCCTCTCCCCCGCGTGTTTCCCTGGCAGATGGGGGTGAAGTGGATCTTCGTCCTTTCTCTCGTGTGGCTGCAGGCCATATACTATGCTGGGCCGTTCTGGATGCTGTTTACTGAGCGTTTCAACGTCCATCTGCGCCCTCTCACCACACCTTTCTGCCCATCTGTACCCTCTTCCCCCCTCGTGTGCTCTTTCCATGACAGATGGGCGTGAAGTGGATCTTCATCCTCTCACTCGTGTGGCTGCAGGCCATCTACTACAAGCGGTGGCGCTGGGCACCCATCAAGTCCCGCCGGGTTATCGTCGACGTTGTTAACTGATCGATTCACTCTGTTAGCGAGGAGTCAAGTGCTGCAAGCTGTCAACGGCGAGTCATCGTCAAATACATGCAGATTGGAGATGCCAATTCAGGGTTAAATGATTGTCATCTGGGAGGAATGCATGCTTGTATCGAGGTAGGAAGTGAGCAGCGCAGCCATAAAATACATCCCTTTCACCCCTCCATTATCTGCCACTCCATGCCATCCCATCATCTTCCGTTGTATACCACTTCACTCCATCATTCCACCCATCTCCTTTCGCAGCTGACTCTGAAAAGCGTATGATTTTATGAATGTTTCCACCTGTATTGTATCAGGCTAATGATAGCAATACATCTCCATGTTAGAGACTCTCATTTACATCTTATGTGTGCAGCAACAGCCAGTCATGTTACCTGAAAGTGTTTATGAGATCTACAGCGACTATTCCACCAACCACTTCACTGACGACCACAACCTTGGTTTCATCAAGCAAGTGAACCAACCAAATCCTTCATGGTTGCGGCCATAGAAATTGACGGCGGGCTGGCTGGACCGCTAGTATTTGTTCGTGCGAGACGAGCTTACTGTGAAACGGTGGAATACGATGACGTGCAGTTTGGAGCTGTTCGTCCTTTTCACCTGTTTGAACCGCTACTCACCTGCTGAAGATCCCTGACAAATGACAGGCAGGCCGGTAGGAAGAAATAACAACCTTTCCTGCTGATGATCGCTGGAGTTTTTAGTAACCAGTTTCTAACATCTCGTCGTGCAAGAGAGCTTGTCGGGAGGAGTTTAGACAGATTCGCCCTAATTAGCCGTTGATTGACTTGATCGCTTAGTCGACTGCACTCTAGGTCTGATCCATTTTCACTGGACAGGCTTTGGGCCGTCATTCGCCAATTATATAACTCATTCTGGTGCTTGTATCATTGTAACCGCCATTTTAGCGTCTCAGGCAATTGCACAACTGCCTTCCGGTGACATTACCACTAAAGGAAATTAGTCCTTCCACTCATGTCAAGGAAATTAGTCTAGAATGGCGCTTGATTATCGAGATCAGATCGGATCGGATCAGTCACCGCCTGGCTTGTCAGTATTAGTTATTTTTTTCAGTCGAGTCGAACGCATACTGGAGGGTAGGCGAGGATAGGGGCGAAGATAGGTCGAGCCGTTCGCACTGATACTGGATTTCAGTTAAATTCGGGGCTTCGCAGCTCAACATTACCCATCCCGTGTGATGGTTTTCCAGGTCGAGTGTAGAGACCTGGGCGCATGGCGGGAATAACAGGTCCAGGCGGCTCGCTCGTCGTCCTAATTACTCTATGACTCGACCTATAGGATCGATTGCTTTGTAGTTGCGGGTACGAACCGTCAGGAATTGTCAGAAATTGTCGAGAATAGTCAGGAATCGTCAGGAATCGTCAGAACTCGTCAGGAGTCATGGCGGGAAGCGCTGGTCGAGGTCGCTTCCTCTTCGTCTTCCTGATCTCCCTCGTCGCGTCGGCCGCGCTGCGAATCTGGCTCGAGCTGCAACGGCAACCGGGACGCCAGCATACTCGTCAAGAGCAGACTCGACAATTGGCATGCGCTAACCCTAGTAACGAACCGATCAACTTGCAGACAACCTCTTCTTTGGATTCATCAACTTCTTCCTCCTCTTCCTCCTCCTCCTCCTCAGTACGGTCGCGGGGTCTTCTTGCACCTGAGCCGCCTCTTAGAGGACCTTCGTGGCAGCTTCCGCGAAACCTCGCGAGATTATTCCCGGGTCCGAACGGCGCGAGGGTGGATCCTTCGCAATTCCGGCTGCATATTAAAGTGCTGGTTTATGATCGTCCTGACGTGGCAGCGCGATGCTTAAAGGCGTTAGCGAATGCAGAGTACGACGGAGATGTGGTAACCCTAGATATTTTCGTCGACCACACGTTTGGTAACCGGTCGGGGAAGTCCGCCTGGACGAGACGAGCAGCGGATCGGGTTTCAGTGGCTCATTCGTTATTGTCACTGTTGGATAAATTCACGTGGCCGCATGGACCGAGAAGCGTACTGTACCGATCCCAGAATATGGGGATTCAGCCGCAGTGGTTGGAATCGTGGTGGCCTGAGAGCGTGAATGACGTGGCATTTGTGGTGGAGGATGACATGGAGGTTTCGCCGCTGTTTTATCGATATTTGAAAAGGCTTCTTGGAGTGTACTACTTCAACGCGTCCAATTTCAACCCGAGCGTGTATGGGGTCTCCTTTCAACGGCAGTTCTTCATTGCGGGTATGCCTCTGGGATTGGTGGGAGGATGGGCATGTTGGAGGTGATAATGGGAGGGATGGTGGGTATGGTGGGGATGGGGGACGAGGGATGGGAAATGGTGGGAAATCCGTCAGCAGAGCATTGAGACACCCCCTTTCTTCTTGTCCGTGTCATCATTCTCCCTTCCCTTTAACACTTTCCTGCTTTACCTCGTCACAACCCTCCTCACCAGGCGTCAACATTGACCTCAGTAGCCGCTTGTGAGTCGCCTCAACGTCACCTTTCCCTCTTTTGTTCGCAGCGTACCCCCGCTTCACATCCCCCCTTCACTTCCCCCCTTCACATCCCCCTTTCACATCCCCCCTTCATACCCCCCTTTCACAACCCCCCTTCACACCCCGCTTTCACACCCCTCCTTCTCACCCCCCCATCACACCTTCACACCCCCCCCATCACAACCCCCCATCACACCCAACCTTCACAACCCCCCTTCACATCTCCCTTCACACCCCCCTTTCCCCAGGCTTTAACAGTGGGCGGAACGTGTATGACCATCCGGACCCCTTTCTCTACCAGCTCGTGTAGCCCATCCGTCTCTCTTTCCCCCGTTTATCTCATTCACACCCAACCCCCGTCACACCCCACCCCCCCTTCCCCAGGCTTCAACAGCGGGCTGAACGTGTACGACCATCCGGACCCCTTTCTCTACCAGGTGATCGGCACATAGGGGCAGTTCCTCCTCCCAGCCCCCTGGAAGCAGTTTCGCCTCTGGTACGACATGCGACGCTACAACTCCACCCGAGAACCCCAACGCCACGCGATAACCCTCACTCGACGGCCTAAAGACCCACGGTCTGGTTCAAATCCGTATGTCTCCGTCATACCCCCGTTTCTCGCCCCCCATCACACCCCACCCCCCCTTCCCCAGGCTTCAACAGCGGGCTCAACGTGTACGACCATCCGGACCCCTTTCTTTACCAGCTGGTCGGCACATGGGGACAGTTCCTCCTCCCAGCCCCCTGGAAACAATTTCGTCTCTGGTACGACATGCGCCGCTACAACTCCACCCGAGAACCCTCACTCGACGGGCTAAAAACCACAGTCTGGTTCAAAAATAAGGGTAATCGCCTCTGGACCCCCTGGATTATCAAGTGGGCTTATGCCAAGGGTATGTTCAATCTTTACCCCTCGCCGCCCGGGAATCTTTCGCTCTCGATCTCGCACCGGGAGAAAGGGTCGAATATGCCAAAGAACCGGGGGGCCGATGCCGCCCTCTTGACCCCCCAGAAGCTGGCTGCCGCCCTGGCTGCTGCGTCTTCTTCTGCTGCGTCTGGCTCAGCAGGAGGGGCGGCAGGGAGGGGTGCAGTTGGCGCTACAGCCGGAGGGGCGGCAGGGAGGGTTGTAGCAGGAGGGGCGGATGTAGCATGGGCGCGGTCGATCAGGGCGTGGTGGGTTCGGCCTCTGCCGGTGCTCCGGAGGTTGGAGCGGCATGATCTATGTTTCCGGCAGTTACGCTGGTTACCACCTGCGAAAACGCTGGAGGAGTTTCATTCGCTGCTGAATGCTGTTGCTCCGGTAAGCCTTGGGGGGGGGAGAGGGGGGGAAGAGAGAGGGATGGAAAGAGAGAGGCACGAAGAGAGGGAAGCAAGAGATATGGAGGGGAAGATTGGGAGGAAAAGAGAGCGAGGGGGTAGAGAGGAAGGAGTTGAATGGGATGTGCCATTGAATGGGCTCTCAGCATCGTATGTAAAAACAAAAGACCCAGTAACTATCCCTTTTCAACATAAGTTGTCAGCTAGACCTTCTTCCCATGTTACCTTCGCTCCATGTGTCTCTCACTCACCGCCCTCTTTCTCGTGCTCTCTCCTCGTGCCTCTTCAGGAAAAATATGTGTCGTTGATAGTGGTGCCTTTCGACGGTCGAGATCTCCTCAACAACTGGCTCTGCCACATCGACGGCTCCGGTGTCTCCAACATCATCCTCATCGTTCCATGCGCCAGGCTGGCAGCTGAGCTGGCAGCACGTGGCTATGCTGTCTTCTACCTGCCACCTGTCACCCGTCGCAGGATCTTGCGACACCTGGCACGGACCAATGGTGCAGAGTCAGCAGCTGCAGGCGCTGGTGATGGCAGTAACAGTGGCAACAGCGGTAGCAGTAGCAGTAGCAGTAGCAGTAGCAGCAGCAATGGGGGTACGGATGAAGGTGGAACTAGTTTCGGGGGTATAGGCACCATCACCAGCATTGGCATTGACAGCCTGTTCTGGAAGGATGATCCATCCTCAGATGGCTACACATCCACCAGTGCAGCAGAAGATGAGGAGGATGGGGAGGGGGATGGGGACAGTCTTTTTGGCCGCACGAACAGCAGCGACAGCAGTGGGGATGGTACTGGTGACGGTTCAGGTAACCCTGTGGGTGTTACGGGCTATGGAGGGGCGGAAGAGGAGGAGGAGGATGAGGTGAGGAGGAAGAGAGGGTTGGAGGATCCTGTTGAGGTCAGCAGGAGGAGGAGATTGAGCGGGCGCAACCACTGGACTGCCCGACACGTTCAGTTAGTTCTAACCGCTCTTTCTCTCGGCTTCAATGTGGCTATAGGGAATGCGGATACTATATGGAGGGGTGATCCCTTGGCAGCGGATACAGTCACGCGTGTTGATCCGAGCTTTCAGATGTGGGGTTGTCTGGACGCCGTTGATTTCAGCTCCTCGTTCCTCGTCGTGCGATCCTCACCGTCGACCATCGCTGCGTGGGGGCAGCTCGAAAAGTTTTGCGCGCGGACCCCGCTGCTGACCAACGTGCTTGCGGGCAGCATGGTGGTTAATTTCGACGTGGGGGAGGTGGAATGTGGGGGAGGGGGGAGCCGGCAGCAGCAGCAGCAAGCAGCACAGGTGCTAAGTAACACTGTTAGTTTCAAAGAAGCAGGGACGATACCCTTTGGGCCGCAGGAGGGGGTGAGGGTTCCGAAAGGTTGGCTGTTGCCGGTGATAGTGCCTCCTTATGCGGGTAAAAAGGAGGATAAAATTGCATCGCTGAGAGGGGCTCGGCTGTGGGTGATTGATGATTTTGATCACGCGTGTAAGGCTGTCACGTGTAGAAGACAGTTCTAATCTAAGACAGCACTTACACTCTTTCGTTTTTTTTTTTCGTATAAAGAAATTTCATAAGATTGCCTACAATATGGTTGATTATTCAGACGAACCGCTTGAGATTGTTGTGACCTGCATGAGACGTTCTAGATGGCTGGGAGGCAGTCAGTTGTATTGTCACGTGCGTGTCTGCTATCATTGCCAGCACTGCACTGCACTGCAGCCATGATTGAGAAGCCGTTATTCCTGCCTGATATATTCCAAGTTCTTGGCTGCCCTGTTCTGTCTGTCCTCCCAGTGCTTGTGGTGCATGCAGTGCAGAAACCAGCACTACAGTGGTAGCCCCTTGACTGATTAAGTTTACAGCTTTGGTGCTTGGCTGTAACGGGGGGGACGAGACATGTTACCAAAATATACCGTGGACTACAGAATGGACGCAAGCAACACATCAGAACATGTGAGGCGAAAGGAAAATACAGTACAAAAAGCCATGAATGAATGATCAGTACAGTACAGTAGCCGTACTGCTGCTGCAGCATGCAGAGAAGAGTAGGAAGCACTTGATAGCGGCTGCTTGGCTGGTGGCAGAGACGCAAGGCGTGAGTATGAAGTTCCCAGCAACTTAACCACTAGGAGAAGAGAGTAGCAAGCACTTGGTGGTGGTTCCGAGGCTGGTGGCAGAACCAGGAAAGATGTCCCTCCCCTGGCAGCTCATACAGCCTCACCAGACGTGACAGCTGCTGCTGCAACATGTAGAGCAGAGAGCAGCACTGAGGCCACTAGACGCCACTAAGGGTACATTCCTGTGGAGACACAAATGTCTCAATCGCTTTGTGACACACAAAAACAGCATAAACTGTAGTGTGTCCCAATTGCGAGTCGCATTTCCGCGACCATTACTGTATTTTTTATTGGTCAGCGTGAAACGCGCTGACGTCGCTGACGAATTGTAATCTGACTCGTCAATGTGAAAAATTCGCACGCTGCTCGAAATGTCAATGCACCTGGACAGCCTGCAATGCCAATTTCGTGCGGGAAAAAATCCCGCTCGTCGAAACCACATCCCAGCCAAGCGGTTGAAAAAAGGGATGTACAGTCATTTGTGTCACCCAAACAAATGCGCACAACTGTACATCTCGCCTGGTCGCCTAGAGTCGCGATACATTGGTTGTTTGTGACACAACATTTGGCAAATTTACAGGCGCGACTCGGGAAATCGGGGATTGAGACACAAGTGTCCCCACAGGAATGTACCCTAAGAGAAGAGAGTGGAGAGCACTTGGTGGTGGTTCTGAGGCTGGTGGCAGAACCAGGAAAGATGTCCCTCGCCAGGAAGCTCATACAGCCTCACCACATGCGGAAGCTGCTGCTGCAGCCAACGCTGCAGCGAGAGAGGCACTAATACGTCCTTCGTGCCATGCCATATGTGCACCAAGAACGGAGGGGCGGGGGACGGCGAGGACGGGAGAGGAGCGGTCGATGGGGGTGGATTTGCGGTGGCAGAAGGGGATGTTGCCTTGGATGATTCACATGTGGAGTCTCGGATACTGGCGATATCGCCGATGTCTTGGGTATGATCAAAGCACCCAGTATCACAGATGTCTTGGGTATTATCAAAGCATCCGATATCACAGATGTCTTGGACATCGAAGGGCCAGGGGCGGCTGAAGAGTTCAACGTCCTTGGCCATGCCCTCGCCGTGCGCTCCCATAAGGAGCGACTCGGTATTGTCGTTCAGCAGCGCCTGTGCGCCCTGCGCGTGCAGCAGGTACTGGCGGTCGGCGTGTGAGAGGCTGTGCTGCAGGCGCTGAACCCATAAGGGACCTGGGAAAGGGGCGGGGAGAAGGGAAGAACGATGTTGCAGATAAAAAGGCGGATGAGCCCATGGGAGAAAACAACTGACTCAGAAATTTGATGCTAGTCGCTGAAAACAATTGCACTCACCAGCTAAGGCAACGAAGTTACAGATGAAGAGGCGGATGAGCCAGAGAGGGGCGTAGCGGCCGAAGGGGCACAGCAGCCGAAGGGGCACAGCACGTACTGAAATTCATAGAAAGGCACTCACCAGAGAAGGGAACGATGAAGTTGCGAATGAAGAGGCGGATGAGCCAGAGAGGGGCGTAGCGGCCGAGACGGAGGGAGCGGCGGGAGTGGGGCGTCATGCCGGCGAACATGGCCTCCCTATCCTGCTCTGATATTCCCTGTGGGAGGGGAATGAATGGAGTGATGTGAGGGGGGAGGGGAGTGCGAGGAAAGGGCATGTTCCAGCAGGAAATATCCCACCATCACAGCATCCGGACGGCAAGGGTCATGCAAGCATCATGCCTTTCAGCACAGTCTACCTACCGTTCAGCGAAGTCACACCTACCCATTCACTAAAGTCACACCATTATTCACTACAGTCACACCTGCCAGTAGAATGAGCTGAAGGGCGCCCACATGGCAATTCCCAGGATGCGGTGGGGAATGTAGTGCGCTGCCGCCCAGCAGTACGCTCCTCCTGCTGAGTACCCCAACAGGTAGAACCTGATTGGGGAGAAGAGGAAAGGAAATGTCACTGATCACTCTCACTGACCACTCTCACTGACCACACTCACTAATTGGTCACTCTGAATCGATCCTCTCTCTTGTGCCCCAGAGCAAGGTCCGCACAGAAGGAGTGCACGTGGTCTTCTGACCACCCACACTGACCACCCACACTGACCACCCACAAGGTGATTGGTGATTAAATGGTGAACCCACTCACTTGCATCCCAAGGCAAGAAGATCCGCCAGCTCCTCGAAGTCCGCACAGAAGGAGTGCAGTGTGAGGGCTGGCGCGGGGTGGGACTGTGGAAACCGCTATCACATACCACCTGCACGTGCTTGATCACTCCGCATCTATCCACTCACTTGTGCCCCAGCGAGAGCAGATCCGCCAGCTCCTCAAGGTCCGCACAGAAGGAGTGCAGCGAGAGGGCTGGCGCAGGGTCGGACTGGCCGTACCCTGGGCGATCGATGGCCACCAGCCGGACACCGAAAGAGCACAGAAGCTCGTCCGTCACTCCTGAGAGAAGGGGGGGGAGGGGGGGGGGGAGGGGAGGGGGGGGTTTAAGGGTTTAGAATCCACAAAAAAGTCAGGAAAAGCAGCATCCGGGAATTTGAATGCACGTTGTCATTCGAAGTGTCTGAAATTTTGAGACTTTAGCTCACCTGGCATGTTGGCGAGTCGCGACGATCCCAGGCCATGCAGCACCAGCAGCGTCCGCGTCGCCTGCGCTGCGCCCATCCCTTTCTCCAGATACGCAATTCGCCGCCCGCATCGCAGGCGCACCGTCGCGGCGCGCGCACGAGTCGCCACGACGGCGTGAGGCAGCGAGTAGGTGACGTCCGGCGTCGGCGTGCGCAGTGGCGGCGTCCGCGCTACAGGGGCTGGAGGCTCTTCGGGGGCTACAGGGGCTACAGCCTCTACAGGCGCTTCAGGCGCAACAGCCGCTGCCGCAGCTGGCGCGGGCCCGCTCCCCCACGCGGCGAAGACAGAATTCACCACTGTAGCTTCCGCCACAAGCGCCGGAGGAGTGGCTTGCGCGGAATTTTCCGCCATTGCTGTGTCAGTGCGGGATGCCAGGGGCGCAGTGAAGCAGCAGGCGCGAAATACCGAAGCCGGAGAGTATGTGACGTAACGTGATGTCAAACCCAGGAAATCTAGTCTTGAGACGTCTCAAAACGAGTATGTGCCGTACGCGATGTCAAACGCAGGAAATGAGGAATGCAGGAAATCCGCACCACAACGGATCAAGCGGCGGCGATCCTCTGTCGGTCAGTCGCCTCTCGTTCCCTGTCGTCACACGACGAAAAGAGGCTTCCACGAACGAGCGGAGCGCCATGCCGTGGCCCCATGCCCACGCCCACTCGATAGTTCGCTCGGCGCCTGGCTGGCGCCACGCCGTGCAAGGCTCATCCACCTAAACACAGGCGTGGTGCTGTGTTTCGACGCATGCCGCACATTGCGGTGGAATTTGCAATAATGTGTGTCGCAGTAACTGGCTCGATTTGTGTTGAGCTGAAAAGTGGGTTCACTTCGTTTGTATGTTTTGTGGCCATAAAGCGCAGTGCTGAAGCGGCTGATATCGAGGATGTGTACCCTCGGAGGCCGCCATGAATGAAGACGCTTACCAGAGCTTTCGGCACGATCGAAAAAGAAGTGGGAGAAATAATCGTCTGTGCCTTTTTGTTAGAATGTTAAATCACTTTACATTGTAAAAATATCTTCTGAAACATCAAAATCTGTTCTTTCACTCCCTTATCCCATCTTATGTTGGCAACCCCAAGGTTTTCAAAATCACGGCACTGCCACAGTGGCGTCTTTGCGAGCCGCTTTGGGTCACGGAAAAGCTGACGCGGCCCGACGTGGGATGCAGAGACCGTGCGAGCAGCCCCATCGATATCTGCCTTGCTGTTAGATCTGACGGTAGAAAACAATTTTCAGATTGCAATAGTATTCAGAGATCCTCCGATACGATTGGCCCTTCCCCCGCAAACTTATCGCGCAACTCTCAAGGGTGGCCTCGAATCCTCGATCTGACCGACCTGAACGCGCACGCAGGGGCCAGAGGCCTTTTCCGCCCGCCTTATTTTGAACTTCAAACATGAGCTCTTCCCCCCTACTTTTGCTTCCGCCCTCTACGCACTCTCCTCCCAGTCTGTCATATCGCTCACCCCCTTGCATTTCCCCGATTTCCGCTTCGTCTGCCCCAACTTCGCGCGTTTCGCTTCTCCGCAACCCTTCCCCCTGCCTCCCCCCTCATCGTCCGCCCCTGTACCTTCCCCTACCCTTTCCCCTTATCCCTCTGCCCTCCTTCCCCTTCCCCTTCCCCTTCCCCGCTTCGATTTAGTGAGCGAGCGACCATACCACAACCACTAAGGTCTGGGTGCTCCCAAGTTAGTTGGCATTTCAGATCTCAGACTTGGTTTGTAGGGTAGGCTGACCGAAAGTCCCGCTCAGCCTTCTGTCAGGGTAGCACATTGGGAGCATCCACGCCGTCTCTGCTATCCAATAGATATTATTATTCTTAACATCCGTTTGCTAAGTTAGTGGTTTTTTTTTTTACCTTACGAAGTTCATGTAAGCAGCTAAGAGTTTACGTAAGCACCTAAGCCTAAACGCTTTATCCGCCGATTGCCGTGTAGTCTGCTAATAGCCCCTCAATGGCGAGTCAAGCCATCGTCGCGATGCGCATATGCGCGCCTCCCGCCCTTGCGCCCTACATGGGCGCGCGGTGGCGGAAAGCTCCCAATACCCCGCAGTTCAGCACCGCCTTCGTCGTTCCCATGCGGACGAAGCGCGTAACGCGTAAGTCCGCTAGTCTACCACCGCTTCTTATCACCAGAACGTTATCAGCGACGTGGAACTATGCCTGACATCTGATATTGGTTAGTCGGACAGGCTCGTCGGAACAGCAGCCTGAAAGGGGGAAAGGCTTCGTGTTACGTCGACCAGCTTTCGCGTCGTTTAGTCGTGCTAGTTATATACCGTACGTGTCAACATGCAGCTTATGTACGGCGATTGGTCACCGTTGCGGGATATCTGTCATTGTCGTCGTCCAAGAGTCTGGCGATGCAGCCGCCGTACTTTAGTGAACAGCGTCAGAACTTAATCCGTCACCCTTACACTGCAGCGAACCTTTTTATAGACGTCGCAAGATGTAGAACTGGCCTGACCTCTCCCGTTTGCGTCTCGCCCACGTGGCATTGCTGGACTGGCTGGTGCTTGCAGTGAGCTTCAGGCGCAACTGCCGTCGCCCGATCTCCGCCATCTTCCGCGCTCAGCGGTACGTTCTTTGCCCTCGCATTAATACTTCATAGGTTACCTTCTTACATTCTCCGCATTACTTCCGCCGGCAGCTTCCGCGTTCCTCCCCCTCCGCATCTTTCCACGTCCTCCGCGTTTCTTTCCCACCACTCCCCAACCCCCCCTCTCCCTTCCCCCGCGCATTACTCCACCCTACACCCTCCTCACTGTCAAGCCACTCACTGCACTGTTTATCCCGCTGTCCCTTCTTCCCCTTCCCTCTCCCCTTTTCCACCCCTCCCCTTCGTTACTCCACCCGACACCCATCTCACCTTCAGGCCACTCACTGTACTTTTTTTCCCGCTGTCCCTTCTCCCCGTTCCCTCTCCCCCTCCCCTTTTTCCCTGGCATTTTTATCCCGCCCCGTTCGCGCAACTCCGCTGTTCTCTGCGTTTTGCCCCGTTGCGCAGAGCGGGCGAGACGCGGCCAGGAGCGCGGTCGTGGATGGAGCGCATGGCGAAGGCGGCGGAGGAGATGGCGCGCGGCGCGGAGCGCGCGTCGAAGGAAATGGCGAAGGTGGCCGCGGCGACGCTGGAGAACCACAGCAAGGTGCGCTGCGGGGAATAATGCGGAGGGGGGTGGAGTGGGTGGCGGCACGGAGGGGGGTCGGGAAGTTAAGTAGCGAGTCTGGGTGCGGCAGTTAGCGAGACGGGACGCGGGGAAGAGGAAGCGAGGGAGGCGTGGGTGGTTGGAACAAGGTGGAGTGGCGAGGGTGAGGCGGGACGAGGTGTGATGGACAGGCGACGGGTGGACCTGTGCGAATGGCAACCATAGTCGCGGTTACATTCATGCGACCGTCCGTGGTGCTGTTCCTGCCTTTCTTGGACCCTGGTTTCGTGCATCCCCTCTCCTGGTTTCGTGCATCCCCTCTCCTGGTTTCGTGCATCCCCTCTCCTGGTTTCGTGCATCCCCTCTCCTGGTTTCGTGCATCCCCTCTCCTGGTTTCGTGCATCCCCTCTCCTGGTTTCGTGCATCCCCTCTCCTGGTTTCGTGCATCCCCTCTCCTGGTTTCATCCTCTCCCGGACTCTGGTCTCCTGGTTTCATCCTCTCCCGTTTTTATCCACTCCGCTTGTCTTCCCGTCCCGTTCTCTTGCGTGGATTCCGCCAGGCCATCGAAGCGGCGTCGCCGCTGCTGTCGCAGATCGTGGGGGGAAACGAGAAGGCGACCAACTTCATCGCGAATCTCATCGTTCCGCACGGTATGCATTTGACTCATCCATCGGGTTTTGGGCGGTTAACTTCGCACGACTCTATTACAGGTTATCCTCTTATCGTGTTTTACTGCAACCGCACCGCGTTCTGTTTTCTCCGCCACTCTCTCTTTGCAAGCCTAACCTTACGCGTTTTCCGCACCTCTCCTCTTCCGCCGTGCGCCAGCCCCTGGAGCCTCCGCCAGCGGATCTTCCGCCACCTCCCCGCGCTCAGCAGCTCCGCAGCAGTTGGCGGAAGACCATCTGCGCGAGGTGTCCGATGACGTGGTAGCCCACGTCAGCATCAAGCCTGCCAACGTGGCGCCGATGACGTCATCGTTCACATCCCCGTCATTGGGCGACGATGATTCCGCTGCTGCTGCTGCGGCTAACGCGGATCCTACCTCGGTCCCACTGGAAATGCGCAAGGTGCGCATGTGATGAATGGTTAACGCTGGGACGTAGTGCAATGGCTGTGGGCCGTATGGAGCATGCAGGCTTCATGTTACTCTGTTATTCCGTCCGTGATACCTTTTTTTTTTTTTTTTTTTTTTATCATTATTGGTCCTTGCAGGCGGGCGCGCACGTGCTGGAGGGGCGGGAGGAGCGCGGCGCAATGCGCGCGGAGCTGCAGGCGCTGGAGGCGCGCATGGACGCGGCTTCCGCGGCGGTGGAGGCGGCAAAGAGCCGCCGGGGGGAACTGCTCCAGGCGCACCCGGAGGTGCGTCTTAGCGCTGGGGCGGGGAAAGACGGGGGGAAGGTGGGGTGTGGACTGGTGACGCGTGGGATGTGGGATGGGGTGACGCGTTCTCAACAGTCACCTTGTTGCTCATTCCCCCTCCCATAACTCTCTCCTCTCACCCGCCTCCTCCCCTCCGACCACCTTCTGTTCCCCCCGTTCCCCCCAGCTGCGGCAACGTGTGACCGACGTGGTTGAGGGGAAGGTCATTCCACGCGCCTGTAGTCACCCCCCTCCCCCACCTTTCCCCCGTTCCCCCCATTTTCCTCCGTTCTCCCCCATTCCCCCCCGTTCTCCCCAGCTGCGGCAACGTGTGACCGACGTGGTTGAGGGGAAAGTCACTCCACGTGCCGTCACCGTCACCCCCACGGCTGTAGCGCCGTCCTCTCCGTCTAACGCGCCGTCTAATGCGCCGGGCAACTCGGACGCGGAGGGAGAGGCGCAGGAGGAGTGGGAGGAGGCGGAGGAGGAGCAGGCGCAGGCGCAGGGGGGCGCGCACGGGGCCGCGCAGCAGGGGGTGGTGGCGGGGTCGGTGCAGGCGCTGCGGGCGGGGCGGCATAGGCAGCGGGAGCGGCTGCAGCGACCGGGCGTTGAGAGGAGGCGACAGCACGCCGCTCAGGTGGGTGTTGGCAGTGAGGATGGCTGACTGGGGAATCGGGAAAGGGGACGGTGGTAGGTTGTAGGCAGAGAGCGGCTGCAGCGACCGGGCGTGGAGAGGAGAGGATGGGGGCAGGGAATGGGGTGTGGGAGGTGCGGATTGGGGATTAGGATTTGGTGGGGAAGGATTTGGGGAAGGTTGTAGGCAGAGAGAGCGGCTGCAGTGGGCAGGCGTTGAGAGGCACCAGAGAGGCGGTGCCAGCACGCTGCTCAGGTGGGGAAAGCCTGAGGAGCGTGCGTGCGTGCTTTTGAGGCGCCTCAACTTTTGAGAATTCGCAAAAGTGATTCTCAGGTGGGGAAAGCCTGAGCAGCGTCCGTGCGTGCGTGCTTTTGAGGCGCCTGAAAAGCATCAGAGAAGGCGACAGCACGCTGCTCAGGTGTCTACTTTTGAGGCGCCATTACTCCCGTCCTCAAAAGCAGACGATGATAGTCGGTGACACCACGCCGCTTAGGTGGGGAATGGACGAGAGGAATGGTGAACGGGGGAAGGGGGAAAGCGGGGAGGGCTACTGACATGGTGCGCCTCTCTCATGACATGATGACATGGTGCGCCTCTCTCATGACATGATGACATGGTGCGCCTCTCTCATGACATGATGACATGGTGCGCCTCTCTCATGACATGATGACATGGTGCGCCTCTCTCATGACATGATGACATGGTGCGCCTCTCTCATGACATGATGACATGGTGCGCCTCTCTCATGACATGATGACATGGTGCGCCTCTCTCATGACATGATGACATGGTGCGCCTCTCTCATCTCTCGTTCAACTTCCTCTCGTATCTTCTTCTCCCATCTCCCACTCTCAACTCCCCACTCCCGTTTCTCTGTCACTGACCCCACCAGGTGCGTCTGTCTGTGCTGCGCTCGCTGGCAGAGCGTCACGGTGTGCTGGCGCAGAGCACACTCGCGAGCACAGTCGCGCAGGCAGCTCTTTCCAATTTCCCCTCTCATTATTCATTTCCCGATTCCCATTCATTTCGTGTGCCCTGCTCGCCCCCGCCAGGTGCGTCTGTCGGTGCTGCGCTCGCTGGCAGAGCGTCACGGTGTGCTGGCGCAGAGCACAGCCGCGCAGGCGACAACTGGACAGGCAGTAACTGCACAGGAGAGCGAGCCAGTGCAGGTCGCAAGGGAGGAGCCGCAGCAGCAGCAGCCTCATCAGCCTGTGGTTGACACGGCAGCACTGTCCCCTGTGGAGCTGGAACTGGTGAGAACACCCTCCCTCCCCTTACGTTGTATCCCTGCCATGCACCTCCTGCTGCCATGCATCTCCTAGTGACATGTGGCAGCAGCAGCAGCCGTTGCCGCTGCTGCCTGTGGTGGTCACGGCAGCACTGTCCCCTGTGGAGCTGGAACTGGTGAGAGCACCTGCCATGGGATCCCTGCTGCCTCCCCTCCCATGTGCCCTCCCCTCCCCTGCCCTGCCCTGCCCTGCCCTGCCCTGCCGTGCATCCCCTGCCGCCTGTGGTGGACACGGCAGCACTCTCTCTTGTAGAGCTGGAACTGGTGAGATCACCTGCTGGAACTGGTAAGATCACCTGCTGTGCGCCCTCCCCTGACATGCACCTGCTGCTGCCTGCCATGCACCCCCCACCGGCCATGCACCCCCCACCGGCCATGCACCCCCCACCGGCCATGCACCCCCCACCGGCCATGCACCCCCCACCGGCCATGCACTCACTGCGCCCTCCCCTTGCAATCCCCATGCCTCTCTTCTCTTTCCCTGCATTCCCACCAGGTCAAGGCGGAGGAGTCATGGGACAAGTATTTGGAAGCAGTCGCGTGGACCAAGGCGCGTCTGCACTCACCCTCAACTGCCTTCCTCTCTCTGTCCCTCTCTTGCTCTCTTTCTCTCGCCCTTCCTTTCGCCAGGTCAAGGCGGAGGAGTCATGGGACAAGTATTTGGAGGCAGTCGCGTGGACCAAGGCGCGTCTGCACTCACCCTCAACTGCCTTCCTCTCTCCGTCCCTCTCTTGCTCTCTTTCTCTCGCCCTTCCTTTCGCCAGGTCAAGGCGGAGGAGTCATGGGACAAGTATTTGGAGGCGGTTGCGTGGACCAAGGCTCGCCTGAACTCGCTGCGCTCGTCCGCGCCCTCCCCCTCCGCGGCGGCGCTGCTCAGCATGGAGGCGCAGCTCGTGTCTTCCCTCGCGTTCGCGCAGCAGCGCGCGGACGAGGAGGCTGCGCGCGTGGCGCAGCTGTGCGCGCGCGTGGGCGCGGACGCGGGGGAGAGGCGGCGGAGCAGGGAGGAGGGGCTGCGGAGGGCCGCGGAGGCTGGGGCGAAGATGGGGAAAGGCGCGGAGGGGGGGCCGGGAAACGGGGAGAGGGGGGAGCGGGAGGGAGATGAGGGGAAGAGGGTGGTGAGTGGCGGCAGCAGTGGGGGGTCGTTGGCAGGGATTGGCGACATGATGAGTAAGGTAAGATGCACAAGGGATGGTGAGACTTTTTTCCCCATGTATCCCATTGTTTTAAGCACCGCTTTAAAAGGCTTTTCTCTCCATGTTTCCCGTATCCCCCTCCCACAGCTTCTCTATTTCGAATGCCCTGTCTCTTACTTACCTCCACCCACTCTTCCCTACCCCACCCTCAGCTCGCCAACATCCAGCCGATGCTCGAGTCAATGGCTGCTTCCCCTCTCCATCTGCCCCTTCCATCTGCCCCTTCCATCTGCCCCTTCCATTGCCCCTCCATTTCTCAAACCGTGTCTTCACCACCCACTCCCCCACGCCCTCCTCCCTCCCCCTCCCTCAGCTCGCCAACATCCAGCACACGCTCGAGTCAATGGCCGCCTCGCCACCCTCCCTCGCACTCAAGGCCGCTCTCCCCTCGCTCTCCCCCGTCTCCCCCTCCTCCGCTTCAGCCCCCTCCCTCTCCCCCATCTCCTCCTCCTCCTCTTCCCCCTCCCTCTCCCCCTCCTCCTCCCCCTCCTCCGCCGTTGCCTCCCTCTCCTCCTCCTCTCACACTCTCTCTGCCTTTCTTGCTTCCCTCAAGTCCCCTCGCTCCTCCCGTTCCTCTCGCACCGCCACCTCTGCCCCTGCCCTCGCCACTGCAACCGGCACTGCCGTAGCAGCTGCACCTGTTCGTTCCACAGCAACAGTCACAGCAGAAGCAGCGGTGGGGACGGCAGCAACAGCAGCAGCAGCAGCAGCTGCGCCGTCTGCTTTTAGCACGAAATTTGTAGGCAGGAGGGCGTCGGGTGGTGGGCGGCATCGTTCGGCCGAGGAGCGGGAGAATTACCTCAAGGTGTACGCGCGGGCTCTCTTCCCGTCGTACGTTGACACGTCAGCGTCGCCAGCTCAGCAGCAGCACGGAGTGGACGGATTGGTCCGGGAGCTCGTCCTACATGGCGCCAGTGAGGACTGGGCCCGAGGCTACATCGCCGAAGCTCTGCTCCGGCCGAACGTGGCTGCACCCAAGCCTCTGGCTGTTGCCATTGCATCCGGGCCTCCCTCTCCCCGTGCTTCTGCTTCACACGTATGTTTCCGCTGCTGCATTGTGAGTTGTCTTTTTTTATATCCTCTCATGTATATTTGTGCTGCTGACACTTGTATTGAGTTGCCTTAAATCGAATGTCCTCACATTTATGTGTACTGAGCAGGGAGCAACACAGAATCGCCGACTAACACCCACCCACCCACCATATTCCCTGTTGTCTGCTTCACTGAACCAAACTCCTTTCTTCTCTATCTCCCCCCCCCCCCCCCCCCCCCCTCCCCTCCCCCAGCACGAGTGTTCACAGCACGAGCTGCAGCAGTACGCACAGGCCATCCGCAGTGCCTATGTGGATGCATCCATGAGTGCCTCTGAGCGCGAGGTCGGCACCAGCCTCTTTGTCGAGGTGAGGCAGTTCCCTAGACACCCATCTGAGTTGTAGTTATAGGCTGAGTTGCCTCGAGCTGTTAGCCATCCATCGCGCCATCCGCAGTGCCTATGTGGATGCCTCCATGAGTGCCTCAGAGCGCGAGGTCGGCACCAGCCTCTTTGTCGAGGTAGTCATGGAGGCGTCCAATAGGCACTGCTGGTAAGTCGGTTTGTGAGAGAGGTGATGTTTTTCTCTGATCACCACTATTGGTAGTCATTGGTTTTGCTGAGCAGCCTCGAGGAATCGGTGACTTTTCTGTTTTTGAGATCTCTCGAAAGCCTTAGAGCTGGGTTTTCTCTGCCCACCCACCCCCATCTTCCGGCCTTTCCCCCCGCTCTGCCCTCCCCCCAGGAGCTGGCGGTGATGGGGGCAAAGGAGGTGGAGCAGCGGGCGAGGGTTTATGAGGCACCATCCCTCACCATCTCATTCACCGCATCCCATCCGTCTGTCCATCCCTCCCATTGGTCGATTATCCTCCCAGGAGCTGGTGGCGATGGGTGGCAAGGAGGTGGAGCAGTGGGCGAGGTCCTTTGTGGCTCAGTCGCTGGCCACAGAAGTGCGCAAGCGCAAGGTCGTGCGCGCTTAGAGAACCTGCTTCTAACGAGTACATCCGTCAAGTCAACTCCGAATGCTCTCTCTTCAAGTCAAGCCAAAGTTTGCCTCAAGACAATCTCATTTCAAGCTCACTCAACCTCCATTCAAGCTCATGTCACCCTCTAGTCAGTCTCAAGTCAACCTCAAAGTCAACGTCAAGTCAACATCAAGTCAAGCTCAAAGTCAACCGCAAGTCAACCCAGTCAAGCCAAGCCAATCCGAAGGCGCCTTCCCAGTCGACCGAGTCTTCCAGACGCCTGATGGTTTCAACGCAGCAGGCACGGCATGGCTCTCTTCCATCCATGACGAGTGTCAGCACGACTCGCCCCCATCCGTGACTCTCTGCTCTGCTGTCCCCGCTGTCTTTTGGGTCGGCACACAAGTCGCTTCGCACTCGCTGCATTGCCGTGCAGAGTTGCAGGCTGCCCTCGGCCCGTATGGTGCTTTCTGAGGGTTGTTAAATGCCGCCTGCAACTCTGTGCTGTTGCTGGTCTTGCTGGCATATGAGTCGGCCCGCCTCTCTAGTCGCTGCACTGACCGTGTTGGCATATGAGTCGGCTCAGAAATTGCCTCGCACAAGGAAGCTCGCCACCTCCCCGATGCCACTGCTTTTCTCTCTCTGCCCAATCTCAACGCAGTTGCTCTGTCAATTCTCTACTGCTGCTTCTTACTTACTGGTAGAGTGGGCAGTGCACTATTATGAATAGCCACTCTACCACCTTACAAATCAGACGTCCTCCACCCTGGGTGTATCAATCCAGTTATTTTTTTTAGATTCTAGTAACCCTGCTCCTTATTCTTTTTTTTAGCAGCCCATCTTTTTATCTCCAATCATTTCATTGCTCCTGTGCCAAGGCGCCTCCCACCTGTAAGGTACATAGGGTGCCATTTAGTGCTGTAGTGCTGGGTGTAAAAACATTTCAACAAAGCAGGTGGGAATACGGTAAGGCCCTTCAAACCTGGTCTGGTCAGCTTGAATTTTGAAGAGACGAGGGAGATGCACAATATCTAGCTGGTAATGAGAAAATGTACAGCAAGACTGTACCAGTGTTATGAAGAACAAGTCTTTACTGGAGTGCAAGCAGAGGAGCTTCAACATTCACACAAAGAAGGGGCTACACACGAAATCTATCTGGACTAGACATGGTCGCTGCTGAAAAACAAGTACTACCGGTGCCCTAAAAAAAAGCCAGGCATGTACTAGAACCTATATACACGATGTAAAACCCCCTGTCCAGAACCATCCAGCTGACTTCAGCATTTAAGCAGCCAGAATTGTGGTTTTCTGTTCTTCCACAACCCCATCAGCCATGTTAGCTGGAAGTGCCTCCTTGAGCTTCTTTGGTGGTGCCAGCCCTAGGCCTGGAGAGACATGCCGTGCACACAAAATAGCGAGAGACATGTGGCAAGAAGAAAGCACAGAAGCATACAGGTGAGGAAATGAAGGAGAAACCCATGTACGGTAGCTGTGACCTTCAGAACAGAGGACAGAAGCATACGGATGAAGAACGTGAGAAGAGTATCTGGTGTAGAAACATGACCAGGAAGGAAAAAACATAGCCTACAAAACTAGAGCTTACCATCCATGATAGCCTTGAACGCCTCCTGCTCACAGCAATCAAGAGTACGGTTTAAGATTGGAGCAACACAGGTTACAGGCATTACAGCGAGAGAATGCACAAGGAGAAATGCAATGCAGCAGCTATCTGGGACAAATCCTCACGGGAACATCTGTCAGACTGCCTCTCCCGAGCCAATCCCCTAGCTCTCTCACCTCGCCCTTTGTCAGCCTCGGGTTGTGCTTTCGCTCCTCTTCCACTGATGTTACCTGCCATTGGGGTTCATCCATGTCAGCACTATATCAATATATTCACAAAAAAAACCCAAGGTGGCATTTGCTGATGCACAGTTGCATTCGTAAATAGCAGGCAAAAAGTAATTTGGTTCTTACAGTTCGGCCTTGGTAGTCATGTGCAGGGTACAGGAGCGTGTCTGGTGGAAGTGACAATATCTGGAGGGACAAAAAAGGGGGACGAATCCTGTTTATCCTGCTCATATAACCATGATTTGAATCCACATTATGGCTCCATTGATCTGGTTATCAGCTCACCTGACAGTGGACTGAACGGTACAGCTCAGCAGCATCTCCTTCCTGAACAATGTACAGAGGATGTTAGATATTGGAGGATGCAAGTAATGAAGTGGAAAATGAGAAAAGATAGATTTCAGCATGTGCATGCCCCTGCTGCAAGGATGCAGTTGTAACAGTGAAAGAGCAAAGTAGACCCTGGAGTTTAACAAAACACACCTGAAAGTCTGTCCTTCCACATCCTCTTATAAGCAACGCATCTCCGGTGAACGCCATCCTCGTTAAGAGCTTGTCAAAGGAGAACCCAGCACTTCCCAGGCGCTCCAAACCTCCATCACTTGCCCTCCACACGTTCCCTTCAAGAGAGTTCTCTAGTGCTGCTGCAAACGGCGCGGCTGTCTCGGTACGCTCCACCAGGACATATGTCACACACCCATTCGTGTGGCCTGGTGTCGACCGGACCTGCAAGACAGATTTGGGAATCAGATCGTCATGCCTTGGAGATACCAAACTTAAACCATCTGCAAAAGCGAACTTTCAAGTCTAGTGTCAGGGAGGATCTTTTTAAGCACGAACCAAGGAAACTCTGTCCATCTGATCCTACTCGTGATTGCATACAGCAAAAGAGTACATACAGAAACACAGTGTTTGCTACTAATTCACCTGGAGGCCAAATCTGCCAAAGGCTATGACGTCACCGTGGCCCACCAACACGTCAGCTCGAGCTCCACTAGCAGACGAAATGACGGACTTGATGCCAGGTACCCGTTTCTTTGATCGGGATGGGGAGGGAGAGTGGATGTTGGACAAACGGAGGGAGGTTAGTGGGATAAGACAAAGATAAAGAGAGTCGGAAGACAAAAATATGGAATGGCGAGCTATTTTGATGGACAGTCGTGTGGGAGGTACGCAGTGAGAAGCCCCAAAAGTTTTGTAGCGCCGATGCCGGGGATCGAACCCGGGTCTCTCGCGTGACAGGCGAGGATACTCACCACTATACCACATCGACACACCCTTCAAGGTTCCGTCAAAGTATATTATTTTCACAAAACGGCTGGGATACCTTCAGCAGACCAGTTCCAGTGACGTGGTCTGCGTGTGCGTGTGTGTTGAGGGCGAAACGAAGAGTCACTCCGAGCTCCTCAGCTAGCCGCACGTCGCGGTCAACGGTCAAGTCAACGGGGTCGATCAGCTGGCAACAGAGCGAGTAACGGGTAAGGATATTTGAAAATACTACGTTAGCCTGTGTAAGAATATGTTGATTTCCAGAGGCATGACTCTGAGATGAAGGTCGTGCTTACCACGCCGGGTTGCTTCGGTGCAGTTTCGTCAGCCAACAGGAAGGTGTAGGTGCTAGATTCCTTTTCAAACAGCTGACGGAAGAGAAGCCGTGGCGGAACTAACTGCGCAGCCATACCCATGACTCGGCAGACCGCCGATAATAACTTAAGCAATCAGTAACGCACTGAGGAGATATAACGCGAACCGATACAGTGAACTTATTTGACCGAACAAATGGCAGGTGCAGCAAAAGTGATCACAATTTCGGCGATATCCGAAGTACAGTTTGAACTGTCAGTGACAGGTTGTGGGATAAGCGGACAAACTCAAGGGCTACGAAGTCGATGGAAAATGGAACTACGGCGAAGTGAAGAAGAGACGGTCCAATTTCAAGGCCTCGTGAACACTTCCTGGCGGTTCGGACCGCCATCTTTCCCTGAACGGCCGGCGGAGAGCTCAAGGTAAACTAGGAAGCAGAGTCCCAAACTTCCTCGAGCCATCCAGGCCTCAAGATTGCCGCGCTGCTCAGTTTGCTGCTGGGCCTGCTATGCTGGATTTGAATGTGCCAGTCAGCGCGAAATTGGGATCGAGCCGCGACAGGAAACCCACTTCTCGTGCTGACAATTGAGAGGCTGTGTTGCATTGGATGGTAAGCATTGCTGACGTGGGTGTCTGCTGGCATGGGGCTGTGCAAACGTCAAGGTACCAATGTATTCATGATGTGGAGTGTCTGCATTCATTCCCTCGATCCCCTAGCAGTCAGTCACCATTCAGCGATTTGTGCTCATTCAGTGAACAAAGCCGCTTGCATAGAACAATGAATATTACGCGGGGTTGGGTTCGGTGGATAAACAATGACCATATAACTTGAAGTGCATACATTGGATATAAAGTCCAACTCTCAAACAGTACAGGAACATGAATTTCAACCTCCAGCAACCTTTCCTTCCGTTGCAAATCTGCTATTTCTTTGTTGTTCAATAGGTAGCAGCTTCGCACAATCTTCCATTGAGCAATATCATCTAGGCCCTGACCCTGCTCTCTTGAATGATGCAAAGAACCCTCCGCGCTTCTCCCGTCTCTGTTGGTCGGCCTCTCCATCCTCCTCGAGCTGACGTGCACCACAAGGGGGAAAAAAAACCCCCCCCAGTCACGCAACATGGGTAGAAGATGAGTGATAACAAAACAGGACGACCATGGGAAGTGACCCAGATGTTCTCTAAAAAAATCAGGCAATCGGCGTGGTTGGTGGAGGTCCAGCAGGCGGGAATCAACAGCTGCTTTGTGGGGGTGGCAAGTCAACCCAACCCAAACGAGATCTCACCTCCTGTGCAATTTCGGCAATGACTCGGATTATCTCTGAGAATTCAGGTCGGTCGGCAGGGTTGGTGGCCCAGCAGCGCTCAAAGAGATCTGCCAGCCGCGGGTGCGTGCCCTTGGGGATGGGCGGACGCAGGCCCTGGGAGGGGAGAATGGGGAACGGGGGAGGAGGGCAGAGGCAGAGAGGGAGTGAGTCAGGGAGGAGAGGAAACTCGGGGCGGTCAGCAGGGTTGGTGGCCCAGCAGCGCTCAAAGAGATCCGCCCGCCGCGGGTGCGTGCCCTTGGGGATGGGCGGACGCAGGCCCTGGGAGCGGGAAAGGGAGAGTGAAGTGAGCAAAAAAGAGAGAGGGGAGGAAGGGAGGTGAGGCAGGGAGTCTTGGGGTAACGGGGAGGCACGGAAGCAAGGCCTGACAGGTCTTGAGACAGAGACAGGGAATGGGGACGTACATACAGGCCCTGAGACAGGTGTGAAACCATGGTGGGACTAGGGAAGCAAGGGGGAAAGAAAGGTGAGAGTGACAGGAGGGAGGGATGGTGATGACAGTGGATGATGGAGGAGGACGGGGACTTACTCGTTGAACCACGCTGACTGCTGCCTGCAAGGGTGTGAGGTCTGGATAGGGCAGCTGAGAGGAGGAGGGGGGGGGGGGGGGGGGGGGGGGGGGGGTGGGGGGGGGAGAGAGGAGGGGGATGGAGGGGGGTGGGGGTGTGTGCACGTGAGTAAGGAAAGAAAGAATGGGGGTGGTGTAGGGTGAAAAACGGGGGGGAGGGGGCCCGGGAGAAGGGAGGTTAAATAATTGGAGGGCTAGCAGATGAAAACTACTTTGTTAAAGAAAAGTGTGAGGACAAGCTTCGACGGCAACAAGGGGATGTGAAACGATAGTTTTAGGCTGTTATACGATGAACACATGATTGCTATCCATACCTGCTCCTTCCCACATTCCACACCACCATCGTGTTGCCCGATAACAGCCATAACAGCAATAACAGCCATCCTTACACCAACATCCCACACCACCATCGTGTTGCCCGATAACAGCCATGACAGCAATAACAGCCATCCTTACACCAACATCCCACACCACCATCGTATTGCCCGATAACAGCCATAACAGCAATAACAGCCATCCTTACACCAACATCCCACACCACCATCGTGTTGCCCGATAACAGCCATAACAGCAATAACTGCCATCCTTACACCAACATCCCACACCACCATCGTGTTGCCCGATAACAGCCAGAACAGCAATAACAGCCATCCTTACACCAACATCCCACACCACCATCGTGTTGCCCGATAACAGCCATAACAGCAATAACAGCCATCCTTACACCAACATCCCACACCACCATCGTGTTGCCCGATAACAGCCATAACAGCAATAACAGCCATCCTTACACCAACATCCCACACCACCATCGTGTTGCCCGATAACAGCCATAACAGCAATAACAGCCATCCTTACACCAACATCCCACACCACCATCGTGTTGCCCGATAACAGCCATAACAGCAATAACAGCCATCCTTACACCAACATCCCACACCACCATCGTGTTGCCCGATAACAGCCATAACAGCAATAACAGCCATCCTTACACCAACATCCCACACCACCATCGTATTGCCCGATAACAGGCATAACAGCAATAACAGCCATCCTTACACCAACATCCCACACCACCATCGTGTTGCCCGATTACAGCCATAACAGCAATAACAGCCATCCTTACACCAACATCCCACACCACCATCGTGTTGCCCGATAACAGCCATAACAGCAATAACAGCCATCCTTACACCAACATCCCACACCACCATCGTGTTGCCCGATTACAGCCATAACAGCAATAACAGCAATCCTTACACCAACATCCCACACCACCATCGTGTTGCCCGATAACAGCCATAACAGCAATAACAGCCATCCTTACACCAACATCCCACACCACCATCGTGTTGCCCGATTACAGCCATAACAGCAATAACAGCCATCCTTACACCAACATCCCACACCACCATCGTGTTGCCCGATAACAGCCATAACAGCAATAACAGCCATCCTTACACCAACATCCCACACCACCATCGTGTTGCCCGATTACAGCCATAACAGCAATAACAGCAATCCTTACACCAACATCCCACACCACCATCGTGTTGCCCGATAACAGCCATAACAGCAATAACAGCCATCCTTACACCAACATCCCACACCACCATCGTATTGCCCGATAACAGCCATAACAGCAATAACAGCCATTCTTACACCAACATCCCACACCACCATCGTGTTGCCCGATAACAGCCATAACAGCCATAACAGCCATAACAGCCATAACAGCCATAACAGCCATAGCAGCCATAACAGCCATAACAGCCATAGCAGCCATAACAGCCATAACAGCCATAATAGCCATAGCAGCCATAACAGCCAACCTTACACCAACATCCCACCTCACCAAGCCCTTCCCTTCGTCTCACTCTCACCGTGCCTGTCAGCATCTCCCACATGGTGATGCGTAAGTTTTCTTAGGCACCGCAAAACCCACACACGTATTTAAGTCGACTCAAAATACACCGTCAGCAGCTCACATTCCCATCCTCACTCTCCCCTTGCCCGTCAGCATCTCACCTTGCCCGTCAGCATCTCACCTTGCCCGTCAGCATCTCCCACATGGTGATGCCGAAGCTGAAGATGTCTGCCTTGTGGTCATATGCCCGATGTTCAATCACCTGGTGCGCAACCAGGGAGAAGGGGAGGAGAGCAGAGACTTGCATGTGTTTGCCTTGGGGTCATATGTCCGATGCTCGTGTTTACGTTCAGTGCCATGCAATAGTGTTTCAGTGCAGATGTTTCAGATTCTGAGATGTTTCGGGTTTTACACCAGATGCCATCCAGGTGTTACCTCAGGTGCCATCCAGCGGTAGGTGCCAGTCTCTGCTGTCATGACGCCACTGTTGGCCTTCACTCGCGCCACTCCAAAGTCCGCCACCTTCACCACCTGGCAGACACAGGGCCATGAAAGAACAGGAATGCGTGAGGTACTGGAATTTTGTGCATGATTCCTTTCACGTCCATTGCACAGTGTGGTGCATCCCTTGTGCCACGTCCAAGCCCATGCGCAGCGCCAACTCATGCACGGAAGCAGAAGCACACACCACACTCTGCCCTCAGCCCTGTTGCTCTCATCATTCTCATGCATGAGCAGATTTGCAGGAAGTCCATTCCCACACGCACCCAACCGACTACCAAACAAGCACACACAACACTGCACAGCACCGCACCGACACAACCCAACACAACCTTTCACTCACATCGTTCTCATCCATGAGAAGGTTTGCCGCCTTGAGGTCGCGGTGAATGATGTTGTTCTTGTGCAGAAAGTCCATTCCCTTGGCCACGTCCATGCCCACACGCAGCACCATGGGCAGCTTCATGCTGCCGCGGTGCTTGTGTAGATAGTCGTACACACTGCCGCCCACCATGAACTCTGCATGGGGGGCAGGCGGGTTGAGGCGGCCAGGAGGCCAGGAGGCCAGGAGGCCAGGGTGGAAGGGTGCAAGGGAAGAAAGGAACAAGGGGGCGAGGGAACAAGGGGGTGGAGAGATGAGCAGAGAGTGAGTGTCTCCCATGCCCACGCGCAGTACCATGGGTAGCTTCATGCCGCCGCGGTGCTTGTGTAGATAGTCGTACACACTGCCGCCCACCATGAACTCTGGAGGGGGGGCATGGGAAAGGGGAAAAAATGGACCAAGGGAGAAGAGGGCAACGGGGAAAACACAGAAACACGCTTAGTGGATTGTTGTATACGATGCCCCCGCCCACCATGCAAACCGTGTGGATGTGATAGGAAGGAGGGCGAGCAAATCTTGCTTCTGGACTGGATATCTCACATGGGTAGCTAGCGTCATACACGCCCACACCCACCCCAGGATTCTTCCTCCCCCCCCCCACCCACACACACACACCATATAGCTTGGGGAACAAATAGCTCACCTGTGACAATGGAGAGATTCGGGGGCTACGTGATAAATAAAAGTAGCGTTTTGAGACGTCTCAGAAAACTACTTTTATCACGTGATCAAGTAGAACACTACTTCTAGCACGTGATCAAATAGAACACTACTTCTAGCACGTGATCAAATAGAACACTACTTCTAGCACGTGATCAAATAGCTCACCGGTGACAATGGAGAGATTCGGGGGCTTGGTGCACGCCCCAATAAATTGAACGACATTCTTATGCCGCACCTTCCTGCATTGGGGAGTGGGGAAAAGAGTTAAGGTTGAACAACAGAGCAAGAAGAAAGTGTGAAAGTGACCCTGCGAAACTGGTGATGTGCACAGCAGAGGCGAAACATAGCTTGCACACAGACCTCCTCTCCTCACTCATCGCCTGATGCAAACCTCCTGAACAGAGCGAACTCTCGTCCACGATGCTTGCATAAGGGTAGCCCAATGCACATCTCCTGAGGAAGTTGCTGTGGACAATGTCTGCTTCTCCTCACTCACCCTCCCCCACCCCACTCACCCTCCCTCTCCCCACGCACCGCATGATGAAGACCTCCTGAGCGAACTCCTGCTGCAATGAGTCGTTCAGCCGCTCCGCCTTGAGAATCTTGATTGCCACGTCCTGCCCACAGTACGTGCCGCGGTAGCTGTGGGTGGGGAAGGAAAGACACGGAAAGGCAGACACGTAAGGAAACTGAAGGACTGGTAGTGTGTGCACATACACTCTCGTCTTGATCGCCACGTCCTGGTCACACTACGTGCCTCAATAGCTGCGGGAAAGGGAAGTAGTCAGGCGAAGGTAGAAAAACACGTGAAGAGACCCAAACATAGGTACGCATCCCTATCTGAAGAGAACAAAAATCGCCACACTATTGAAGTCACTCACAGGTCTCCAAACGACCCTGAGGCGATCTTATGCTGCAGCTTCAGCTGGTCGTTGTCAATCTCCCAGTCATGCCGTCTCTCTACGTGAATTAAAAGTGATACACTGGCCACAGCATTCCCACGTCACTCACAGGTCTCCAAACGACCCTGAGGCGATCTTATGCTGCAGCTTCAGCTGGTCGTTGTCAATCTCCCAGTCATCCCGCCCGTCCGATGGGATGCGCACGCGGGAATCCGCTCCAGACAAACTGGAGGCTGCCACGTGTCCTGCTGCCGCTGTTGTGGCTGCTGACGTGGACATGGGCACGCCTGCGGATTCTGACATGGCGGGATTTGATTGGCCGGATGCTTCTGGAAGGGTTGACTGCGCACCATTTTCGCCCGCTTGCTGACGGAAGGGGGAGGAAAGGCAGGAAAGAACAATGGAACGGAAGGGAAGGAAGGGCGAGGCAATGGTGGGTTTAAAACGTGATAGTGACAGTGAGAGCTGTTGCACAAATGACGAGCAGCTTGCTGCACGGTGTGACAGGACTTTGAGATATCTCAAAACTCAGCTGCTGAGCGGTGTGACAAACCGCGCTCGTCTCAGGCTGCAAGTGCAGTGCATTGGAGTGCATATGTGGTGCAGAGCGGTGCTGTGCTGTGCTGCGGTGCGCTGCTCACATGTGCTGCTCGCTGCCTGCACGCATCTCCACCAGCTCCTGCCGCCTTTACAAGGTATTTCTTTTACAGAGACTCACAGGACAGGATCTAGACTTTTACCTGTGCTGCTCGCATGAGTACTGCTACCTGCCCGCACGCACGCATCCCCACCAGCTCCTGCCGCCTTAACAAGGTATTTCTTTTACAGAGACTCACAGGACAGGATCTAGACTTTTACTTGTGCTGCTCGCATGAGTACTGCTACCTGCCCGCACGCACGCATCCCCACCAGCTCCTGCCGCCTTTACAAGGTATTTCTTTTACAGAGACTCACAGGACAGGATCTAGACTTTTACCTGTGCTGCTCGCATGAGTGCCGCCCGCATCTCCACCACATCCTGGCACCCAGCACGCATGGGAGGAGGGAGGGGAGGGATAACGCGGAGGTTGGGCATAGAGGAAGGTGGGTGGGAGGAAGGGGCGGAGGGCATGGAGATGGTGGAGAGAGCGTGGAGAAGATTGGATGGGATAGCGAGAAGAAGCAAGTGGTAGGAAAGGGTTGGAGAAGGTGTGGACTATAGTTCTGAAAGAGTGGAGAGGAGGCAGCAAGTGGAGGATTTGGCATGTGGAAGAGGTGGCATGTGGAGGAGGTGGCAAATGAGAAGTCGCATGCATGAGCTGAGCACACACATCAAACTCGCACCTCGGAAGGCCAGCCGTCAACAACAAAGACGTCGAGGGAGAGCCCATCAGAGGTGGCGAACGAGAAGACACACACACGAGCACACACGCATCATCGCACATCATCACACGCATGTACGCACCTCAGAGGGCCAGCCGTCAACAACAAAGACGTCGAGGGAGAGCCCATCAGAGGTGGAGAAGACATGCGCCTCACGGATGTTCAACCCCACGTCTGCCAGCACTGCTGAGAGCTGTAGTTGGGGGACGGATGAGAAGGGGAAAGGGAAAGAGGAGGAGAGAGGTGCGGGTGGAGTACCAATGCATCTTCGTTCATTTCCCATCGGAGGTGGAGATGACATGCTCCTCGCGAATGTTCAACCCCACATCCGCCAGCACTGCTGAGAGCTGTTATATTGAGTGAGGGAGGGGGGGAGGGGGGGTGAAGGTGGGGGGAAGGGGGGAGAATGGGGGAGGGGAGAAGGGGGAAAGGAGGGAGGGTTGGAGAGGAGAGGGGCGCGTTTTGAGACACCTCAAACCTGGTCGTTCAGCCCCACGACTGCCAGCACTGCGGACAGACAGTTGCTTGGGGGAGGAGGGGGAGAGGGGGGGGGTGATGGGAGAGAGGGGAGGGGGGGAAGAGGGGGGAAGGGAGAGAGGGGAGGGGGGAAAGGGGGGGTTTAAGGTGGGAGAGGTGGATGGGAAGAGAGCATAGCAGGGGCAGTTTCAAAGTCGGGAAGGCTTCGGTTGCGCAGGGTTTGTCCTGACCAGTTTGACTGACGCTTGACTTGGTTTGGCTGACCTGACTCGCGTTTGACTGGGGTTGACTCACTTGACTGAGCAGCTTGGGGCGGTCCACAGTGGAGAAGGTGACTTCGTGCATGGGCACCTGCAGGAGAGAACTGGCGGCAGGGGGGAAAGCAAGAAGGGAAGGAGGATCAGAAGTGATGAAGATGGGGAACGCAAAAGAGGGAACAGGGGGGAGGAGAGGAAAGGTGGGGGGTGGGAGAGAGGGGGAGTGGGGACAGAGGTGAGGTGGTATGAGAGGAAGATAAGGCGATGAGGGAATGACATTCCAGGTTGAGGACAGGAATGAGGAGATGGGAGGGGAGCAGAAGCAGGGACGCATGGAGTATACGCTCACACAGTCCCCCTTCCCTTCACACTATTTCAATAAACCCCTTCACATACATCCATCCCTTCCCCCACACACACTCACCTGAAGGACCCCTTTCCGTCTGAATGTCCATCCGCGTTCGCAGCTGCACCCTCCGGTATCCCCCCTCCCCCTGCCCCGCCCGCGCACATGGCGCCTCCCGCCAGCACTGGGGAGTCCAGATTCGGGGAGGACCCGAACGCTGGCGGAGCTAGCATGCTGGGGGACAAACGGGAGGAGGAACGGGGGAGGGAGACGAAAGGGGGGAAAGAGCGGGAGGGGGAAGCAAAGAGGGGGGTAAGACGGAGGGAGGTCAAGGGAGTCTTGAGAAGGAAGTGGGTTGAATGAAGCAAACGGGGAAGGAGTTGGGAAAGGGGAAGAAGGGAGCAGGAAGAACCGGTGGGGGAGGTCCGGGAAGCTTAATCTGTTGAGGAGGACAATGCGTAAGAGACCCTCACATCCCTACCCCCTCACATCCCTACCCCCTTACCCCCCCTGCAGCACCATCGCTACCTCAGAACCCTAACCTAAGAGCCTCACCGGCAAAACCCTGACCTTACAGCCCTTCACCTCAGAGCCCCTACCCGCACAGCCCTTAACCTCAGAGCCCCTACCCTCACAGCCCTTAACCTCAGAGCCCCTACCCTCACAGCCCTTAACCTCAGAGCCCCTACCCGCACAGCCCTTAACCTCAGAGCCCCTACCCGCACAGCCCTTACCCTCAGAGCCCCTACCCGCACAGCCCTTACCCTCAGAGCCCCTACCCGCACAGCCCTTACCCCTGGCGTTTGAATTCAGCTGCTGCCTCGTCAGGCTCCATCGTGCCTCCCCCTGCAGCGCCATCGCCTCCTCAGAACCCTATCGTCACCGGAAAACCCCTACCCGCACAGCCCCTCACCACACAGACCCTCCCCGCACAGCCCTTACCCCTGGCGTTTGAATTCAGCTGCCGCCTCGTCAGTCTCCATGGTGGCCTGCCCCCCCCTGCAGCGCCATCAGCCCCCTCAGAACCATAATCTCAGAGTCTCACCGGCAAAACCCTACCCGCACAGCCCCTAACCTCACAGCCCTAGCCTGAAAGCCTCTACACTCACAGCCCCTAGCCTCACATCCCTACCCTTGGCGCTTGAATTCAGCTACCGCCTCGTCAGTCTCCATCGTGCCTCCCCCTGCAGCGCCATCAGCCCCCCCTGGCAGGGCGGATGTGACCTGCGCGTGGAAGGGACAGACAGGGTAAGAAATGTTTTGAATTGACTCAAAACACGCAGCGCCATCGCCTCCCCCTGGCAGGGCCGACGTGACCTGCGTGTGGAAGAGAAAGACGGGGAGAAATGTTTTGAGTCGACTCACAACACGCAGCGCCATCAGCTCCCCCTGGCAGGGCCGATGTGACCTGCGCGTGGAAGAGACAGACAGGGAGAGAAATGAGTGACACTACGAGGTTGCGGCGGCAACCATCTAGCATGTAATTCTGTAGGCATCTAAAAAATGGAGAGATACAAGAGGGAGAGATGGCCAATGGTTGGGTGAGGTCAAGACAGCACTGCAAGAGGGCTCAGCCGAGCATAAAACGAGCGGTTTTGGGTAGGGGGAGGGGAGAGAGGGGGCAGGGGGGTGTGGGGAGGGGGGGGGGGAGTGGGAAGCGGGGGGAGGGGGGTGCAATGCAGTTAGCCGAGCCGATTTTGAGGTGCCTGGTCTGGCCTGACCAGTGACCTTGGCAAAAACGGAGGGGATCAGAGGGACGTTTCAAACGGAGCAGGTTCCAGCAAAGGAGAATTGGTGTGGAATAGTGCAAGAAACATGATGCATGGCATGGTACATCAAAATCCTGCGCGCCGACAGGTAGGATGATGGGAAAGGGTGGGAGGGAGGATTTGACCGACAGGCCAGTCACACAAGCAAATGAAAGTACAATTCCTTAACCTGCCGTAAACGTACACTTGCCGCTCAACAATTACAACTCGCCCGATTCCTGACTAATCCCAGACAGTCTGCCTCAACCCCGATTCCGAACCTACCCGCACGGCTCGGACATGCACCACCGGCTGGCTAGGCATCTTCGAAGCTTCTTCGAGAAGCCGCTTGTGGGTGAGCACATCCTCTGCGCGCTCCGTGTTCACATCCAGGGCGTATCTGAATCGGACGGATACGATACAATCACATTATTGAATAATTTTGACAGTTACAATCAGTCACATTCAATAATATGATGTAAATGCATGCTGGAAATATGACAATGATTGTCACATTCCATGTTTTACTCGAGTTTTATGACAATCACTGAGGTGACAAGCACCAGAGCATGTTCACCAAGGGGTAAGCATTAGGAGTACGGATGGAACCAGCCAAAAATTACTCAAGGCCTTATAAATAAAATGACGGGATGATGGACATGTTTTATGCGCGAACGGGGTAGACCTTCAGGTATGACATAGAAGACGTTAGTTACAGACCAACAGAACACTCATGACGGAGATCAAGGAAGAAGTATTTCGCAATATGTTGAAGATCGTCGCTCATGATTCGGATAACATCCAATGTGTAGAACCATCAAAATGATGAGTAACAATGCGTACCAAGACGTCGACAAAGGTCGTGGCTTGAAACTGGTATTCTACAAATCTGACTGGCGAATGTCGGGTGCCTGACTCGTCCGTCGCACAAAGTGATTATGAAACGAGAGAAAAGAGGGAGTGAGAGAAAAAAAAAACACACATGAAACCCTACCTCGTAGGCAAGCGGAGAAAGTGGGCCTGAAGGGCTTCCTCGAAGTTAGGCTGTTGAATACATGGATGATTGGCTTCCTGGAGTTTCCGAACCACCTCCTGACACACTTCCTTCTTCACGCGCTGTCTCTGCTTCTTCTCATTCTCCGCAGCGCTGCTCGTTGAGGGTTTCGCCGGCTTCCCTCGGCTCGCTGCTGCTGCATCCATTGGTACGCTATCGCTCCCTAGATAAACCGATCGACAACACCTTACTCGCTGACCGACTATTCAACTATGACAGCTTCGCCAAACGTCAAACTAAAGCCTCATTGAAGCTCGATCCACGTCAGTACTCGCAGAAGTACTCAGCTTTAGCGAGTAAGTGGTGCTGACAAGAGAGTCCTCTAGGTCGTACGTTCCTGGGTTGTTGCTGGTGTGGGTGGTTGGTTGGACATGGCTCATGGAGAATCCATTTTCTGTGAAGCTGGTAGGCAGCGGGATTCTCAAAAAGTTGGTTTCCAGTGTACAGTCCGGGTTTTAGCTAAGTTCCAGTACAGCACCATGAGTTCCGCAAGCGCAATCTGGAAAGCGTAATCTGGCAACTCTTTCCACGTGGCTGTCAGCTCAACCAGTTCCTACCAGCTCTGAAAAACGTTCGACACCCAGATACACCTCTTTACAGCGATGCTGCTCACATTTACAGGTCAGCAGCATTTGATTCCCCAAATATAGAGTATTTGTTGGCATGGAGGGAGTTGGACAAGAGCTTCGATTGGAGCTCACCTTATAATAAATACGCCTTACCAGTTGATTGGAACATCTAATTTGAACTGCTATTACTCAAAATCCAACTAATGTTACAGGCAACAGCTTCATGCACTATTGCTAAAACAAAGAAAAGACAAGGGTCCATAAGAAGCACATGCAAGCCTACATAAATCCAGGAACAATTCTCAAGAACAGGAAGGCGTACATCACAGACAGCGCTGCTCCGATAGGAATGGTGACAAGCCACGATGCCACAATCTCCTTCACCACATCGGCCCGTACACTCCCAATACCGCGGGCAAGGCCCACTCCCATCACTGCTCCAACAAGTGTGTGCGTGGCAGAGATTGGGAGACCCAGTCTGGATGCAACCACCACCACTGTAGCCGCTGAGAACTCTGCTGCGAATCCTCTGGTGGGAGTGAGCTCTGTGATCCTGTTCCCAATTGTTGCAATGACACGGTAACCCCAGATGATAAGACCAGCCACAATGCCAAAACCGCCCCAAATAAGAACCTGAGTGGCAACGCCGGCAGACACTGGAGCGGCAGCGAGGGATGAGGAGGGGATGGATGCGGAGGAGGAGGCGAGGATGGCTAGAGCAGCTGAGATGGGGCCGATGGCGTTGGCCACATCGTTTGCACCGTGAGCAAATGACATGAAGCATGCAGAGAGCACCTGCATGGAACAACACAGAGCAGGAGCCAGGTCAGCTTAAAACTAACCGGGCTTCAACGGGTAGCATGAAGTGCCAGGTTTGGGCAACTGAATGTGCGAGAATCACACATGCCACATGACAGTAATCAATCTCCTGCAACACAGCCATGCACCTCCCATGGCCCATCCTTCCCCCCAGCTAGCATCCAAAGGCGCCATACACAACGTCCGGCTGCATGCCCATGGACCCGCAACCCTTTATTCAACTCCAGACACTCTCCTCTCCTCTCATGTGAGCCGACCATTGATCCTTGTATCCCTCCCACTTGACTACAGCCTCGCCCACGCACCTGCAGGTAACCAAACACGCCATAAACAATGCGCAGCTGCGTGCCCATGGGTCCGCGGCCCTTCTCCGGCTTCGGCTCCTCCAACTGCTTGGGGATCTCACAGAACTCCCCCAGCAGCTCGCCCATCTGCCGCTTCACCACGGCGGACATGGCCACCGCGGAAGCAGCACCCGCGGCCAGGGAGAGCGCGCAGGCGCGGAGGAGGACCCCCGGGGAGGTGAAGAGCGAGAAGAAGGAGAAGGCGGAGACACCCGCGAAGACGAGGATCGGCGCCGCTGTCGACGCTGCCTGCCCCGGATTGGACGAGCTGTAGACGAACTGAGTGTGGTGCCGGCGCGGTGGGGGTGAAGCGGAAGGGGAGAGGTGGCAGCATGGGAACGTGGGGGGGAAAGAGAAGAGGAGAAAGGGAGTGGAAGAGTTTGGAAAAAAAAGGAGTGGCAAAGTCAGAAGTCAAGGGGACGAGGACGAGGTACCTGTTCGGTAACAACATGCTACAATAATTTAGAGCTACTGTCCAGCCACGAGACAAGGTTTCACCAACGCCCACTCGTCTCTGCCGTCTTGAATCATTGCTCTCCGCTCCCCCGTGGACATCATACTCTCCACCTTGCGCCAATAACTCGCACCACCGGCCACTGCTACGTTCACAGCTATTCTTTCCTGCCCCTCGTCCCAGTGTATCGGAAATTGAAATCATCCAGCCTCCAGTTAACTTCCATCCATCTTACATTGTTAAATGCTGCACGGTGATGTTGGCATCGCTTAAACAGCCAGATCTTTCCTGATACTTTGTTGACGATGAACGTGACGATGCTATTGTTTGAGGCATCGAGCGTTTTTAACCAGATTGCCTAAGGACGTGCATACCTTTCGGATACACTTGTAAACGATGAAGGCGATGCTAGCACCGAGAACAGGCGAGACGACCCACGACGACACCACGCGAGCCAGCGACGACCAGTAGACGGCATTCCAGCCGCCGAAGATGATGCCGAACCCAACCATTGCCCCGATGATGCAGTGCGTCGTCGATACCGGCCAGCCGAAGTACGAAGCAACCTGTGCATCGTGGAGGAATACAAGGGCCGGTCAGCTTAGATTTCTTCGGATCCATGACGTCGGCACCATTCCTTTCGCATTCTTCCTCCTCTGGTAAATAGACTCAGCATTGTTCACCCTAACCATCACCTTCTCCTAGATGATCAGTGTCTCCTTAACACCCCAGCGTCAATGGCACTTAGTATTGCACGTACCTGAAGCCACGTTCCTGCGGCTGCCAGAGAGGAGATCATCCCTGTGAACAGCATCGCGTTTTTCCCGGCAAACACATTTGCCTTTATGATTCCGTTCTGCATCGTGTGGCTCACGTGCGATCCCACCAGGAAAGCCCCGCCGAACTCCAAGATCGCCGCTGCTAGCACCGCTTGGCGTAGCGTCAGCGCTCCCGAACCCACTGACGTCCCCATTGCGTTTGCCACGTCATTCGCACCAATGTTCCACGCCATGTAGAACCCCAGGAGCAGCGTCAGGTAGGTGAGGCCTTTCATGTGAGGCGAAGCTGCGGGATTCCACGCGCTCATGAAGAAAGGAGCTACTACAGCGATAATGCTGATTATACCCGTGATCCCCATGGCCGTCTGAGGCGTTATTTCAAACGCTTCCGCCATGCTACCTGTCGATGAAACGGGATTGCTCGTAACGGCCGCTCCACTTGCTTGCAGCTGCTGTCTTCTAGCTTCCAGCCGTGCTTCATACTGCTCAATGGACTCGTCTTCTGATTCGAGAGCATCGTCAAATGGAGTAGCACCAGACAACGAACTGAGAGCCCTTAAAGAGCTGCGCCTGGTTGATCTGTGGAGAGGTTGGAATAAATGCGGATGAGATGACAATGACGAGGGGATCTGAGGTCTAAGAGCGGTCCTTAGGGGTATTTGAACCGGATGTTGACATCTCGACAAATGAGTGAGGTTGTGAGCATTTCGCTGACATGATTCATTTCTTTCACGAAGAGCTGCTCCAGATGCTTTTACTGCAGAGCCAGAAAATTGTGGAGCTACCGTCCTTAGCATTGTCAACCATGCACGACTGATCAACTCCCTAAGAAAAAACCCTGACCCCAGCCAGTACTTCAGCTGCTCAACCAAAGCCTCTGCAGGCTTTTCGAGTTAAAAAGCGCTATCGCGGGATGGCTTGCGGTCCTGATCTCCTAACTATTTTTCGAAATCACAAGACGGAATAATGTAGGTTACACTGCCTCGATCGTTAGGATCATGGCGGACCAGCCAGCCCAGAAGCTATTTAGAAATGCTGGCTTTAGAAGAGTGAGCACTGGCTTCATACTGTTCAATGGCCGTGGAATGGAGTGGGGGAAACGGGGAAAGATGGGGGAGAAAAGGGGAAGGCTGCCAGCAGACGCGGAAGTTTAGGGGGAAAGTGACGGTGGCGCGGAACTTCCCGCTGGCGCACGTAGATCCAGGAATCTTGTGGACTGATTCGCCTTGACGGCAGGAAAGTTTGTGACTGGTGGAGAGACGATCGAGGGTGGGAGCCGAGGGGGATAAAACCTGAGGTATAAATCGGCGCCACGTGGACGGTGAGTCACGCTTACGGAGGGCGGAGATTTAGCAGATTGGAAGTTGTAAATCGGCAATTTTTGAAGTGTGAGGTGCGGAGGTCGCGTACAGAACATCCACCACACTCCTAACGTCACCGATACTATGTTCTCCAAGACAAGGGAGACAATATGTCATAGAAACCAAACCATGAACACAAACATGATGTAAAGATGTTTACTCGCGCACCACATGAACTATATTAGTATTCAGCTGTAGTATAATCTTATAATTCTAACTAGAGTGGACTGCCAAGTCCTCCTTATTGGCTTCCAGCTGCAGGTCATACCGTTGCCCTCTTACAACCGCGTACATCATGTCAGGAGCAATATAATCACAAGTCCGCTCAATGCGGAATGGCTCTCCGGGAATCTGCAACAAACCAGAAAAGGGTTCAGAAACAAAAGCGATACACTTCACTCAAGAGTCAAGACCACAATACTCCGGCCTCACCTGGTTGCCCGAGTGAATCTGCACGCCTGTGATCACAGCGTAGTCAGCAGTGGCTGGGTCGACAGTGAGGGAGATGAGTTTTTCCAGGTCATCATTGATGGCTGCCAGTGCAGCACGAGTCACCTCCACCAATGAATACTCCGAACCTCCCCGCCGTAGAATCTGGGGAGAAGAATGGCATCCGCAAAAAAAAAATCCTGATCATTGTGCAGATTTTAATGGAAGTGGAACAATCATGAGTGAGGGCTATAGACATGGAATGCAAACATGAAGCAACCTTGCGTTCTCAGGTTGTCTTCTGTTACCTACCAGTGACTTGACTTTCTTCTTAAGAAGCACGTACTCCTCGTCATAAGGGTCCGACACCGTTGCCTTGCCCGCGTTGATGTCGTTCTGAATGGCAATCAGCGCACCACATGCACTGGAGGGCTTGCCTCGGCCGCGCCGCAGCAGCGATCCCACCTCTCCCGATTCTCCGATGGACACGTGAGGGAAGGCAAAGAAGATGTCTGAGGGAGAGGGAGGGTGATTGGTGGGAGAAATGAGAGGCAGATAAGCACAGGGAAACGAACTGCTGATGCTTGCAAGGACAAGCATATGCAGCAGACAATGGTGCAAACGCCTATGACTGACCCTCATCGTCACCAACCATCATGCACAGCTGTTCACTACTCACGACCAACCATCATGCATGGCCGTTCACCATCCACGACAGCACTCACGCATGACTCCCCCACCCATGCCGGCTCGCCCCACAATGAATGACCCCTTAATGCATGAAGGACCCATCACAAACGCCCCATCATGCTCACATCTCTCCTTCACAGTCCCATCGGTCTCGCAGCGAAACTCTGGCGAGTGCGACATTGCAGCCTTAAAGCCCGTGGAGCCGCAGTTGAGCACGCCGCCCAGCCCTGCGATGTTGAATGACAGCCCAAATTCCTGGTCCACCAGGCTCACCACCGGCCGGCACACCTCGTCCCGGCATGTCAACACCAGCGCAATGCAGTTGTCTCTGGCGGAGTGAGTGGAAGAGAATGGCGAGGGAAGAGACGTGATTGGGGGTTCGAGGGGAAGGGCGGGAGCGGAAAGGGGGTGGGAAGGAAGGACGTTTGCTCTGGAAAGTAGGCCCAAATTGCAACATCCACTGTCAGACAAACTATTGTACTGGTACGGTCCGTCCGCAGCTAAGCCATGTCAGTGACGCCCTCCTTTTTGACAGTATTGGGCTATGATAGAGCTCTTCACAGTCCAGCTTGTAGAAGTCCTTTCTTCTGGTAACAATTTCCCCTCTAATCTAATTTAACCACTGCCGTTCGGTTATTTCCTTTCTTTTCAAGCTTTCATTTGCCCTCCCTCCTCAGCACCGAGCCGTTCCTCCCTTTTACCCACCCCTGGATCCATTCCATGCTGATGTTTGTGCAAACCCGATTTAGTACTAAGCCCACCGGCCTCCAATCACCCCTCGGTCTACCACGTGCCCCACGTTGCAGTGCACCGCTCGAAGCTCGAGCTCACCTTTTGAAGCCCAGCTTGCTGAGCTCTTGGCTCACGGCCTTCATGAAAGCCTCCTCCTGCATGGCCCGCGGGAAAGTCGCCGCCATCGCCGCTAGCGCAGTTGTTGCGGCCTGGAGGGCGAACGGGGCACTATGACGAAGCGCAATGACGCAATTGAAGGGGGAAAGGAGGCAGATTTGCAACGGAACAGTAATGGGATGGTGACTCAATTCCGTGAATTGGAAGCGAGCTTAATACTTCGACGTATTGAGCCACAGCGTGAGAAGGTATTGAAAGAGGTTATGTAGAAACAACTGTAAATGGGAAGTAAGGCTGCTTTCCATGCACATACTTTCTTGGCACGTGGCACGATGCCGCTGGGAGGAGCTGCTTTAGCTTCTGCGCCCGCTTCCGCTTTAGCAGGACCGGATGTGATCTTTCTGACAATTAAATAAGACGCAACACCGAGCGCTCCGGCGCCTAGGACGGATGGAGCGTAAGGCTGAGCAGCGGCTAAAGCGGAGGACACGTCTGGAGTGGAGGTGGACTGTGTGAATGTAACGATATTAGTTTTAAGGCGGTTCAAAGCGGCAGTAGCGGAAGACAGGTCCGGAGTAGAGGAGGACTGTGTGACTGTGGCGAGTGGAGCAGATGACGGATCAGAGGAATCACTGCTCTTTGCTGCACGTGCGACTGAGTACCGTGAACGGCGGCGGGCGATGCGGTTTGATCGGGATGGTAGTGCTGTCGTAGACTCACGTCTGAGGCCATTGAAGGCTGGAGCGATGAGGGAGGGAAACAAATAACAAAATCAGCATAGTTGTGCAGCTTTCTGGCACTAAGCATAGTGGCCGTGCCTAGAGCGCTGCATGTGCCATCAGCATGATGGATTAGGAAGAAATTACAATCCGTAATGCAATCGAGGAGTCGTCGAAGGTTACGTACAAACAGCTACGGAAGCAGATCGCCTTTCAGTCTCGCGCAACTGGGCCCTCTCAAGAACGGCAGTGGAGGAGAATCGTGAAGCAACGGCAGCCATTTTCGCCGTCGGCAAGCTCGAGGCAAGCTTGATGGAAACTAGTCACCAACTTCAAGGTTGCTAAATTTCACGGAACTATCTCAGCACAGATAAATATTGTACTCCAGCTGAATATTAGGGGCTCACAACAACTGGTTTCCGCAGCATCATTTGGGCCAAGCTCATGTCGTCCCCCCCCTAAAGTCCTTGTCAGGTTTCCCAGATTGGTCAATGCTTGCTCTTGAAGTCAGAGTAGTGCTGGATGGATGGCGTTCAACTCCCAGTGCCCTGCGTTTACTGGTGGAACGCCTGCAGAACCAGGAGAGTATCTTCCACACAATCATGAATTGCCACGCGGATGTACCCTCTATAGTGCTCGTAGACTCCCACTGTTATAACTGAGTTTATATTTCCATACTCAAAGTTGAATTTTGTTACTGCAACGTGCCAGAGAAGTCCACAAACGAGAACAACCCCTCGTCTGAATTTATCCTTGATTCAGAAGAAATTGTCAGCGTGAGATAGGCAGTTCCAGCCACGTCATGTCAGCTGCGAGTATGTCGCTGGCCCTCCCATCCGCAAGGGCGAAATCCACGTGGATTCGCCACTTAGGCAGGTGCATTTTATTGGAGGAACCAGCGCTTCGCTATTCGCATCATTTTCATCGTGGGGGATCTTCTCGAAGTTTGTACACCACGAATTAGTCCGAAGCCCAAGCTTTTGTTCAAAAGTCCGTCTTGATCGGGAAATACCAACTTCGAGGCTCCATCTTCACCACAACCAATCGCTCCCGTCCAATCGCCAGCTTTCGAACCGACCCGAGTTCATCAAGCCGTGAAAACGAACTCCAACGCGCGTCTACCCCTTTGACCAACGGTCGTTTCAGTGCATTCTAGAAATATTGGATACGGTATGGAGCGGTAATCTGAACTCATAGTTCTGGAACTCAATAAACCGAACGAAACCGTACTACAGTACGTGAATTGAAGACCAGTGTCGAGTAGCCACCTGAATGGGAAAAGCAGGCTGCATTACACACAAGCGACTAGGTAGGCGACTGACTACTCACTACTTAGCCTGCTGTCAGGACAGAACTAAATTGACCAGATCATTTGTACGTGAGCTCTGTCCACCCAATTAGCTGCTAGTTTCCTTCCGCAGCAGTCTTGCACCATATCGACCTTTTTTCTTTCGACCAGCATTTCGTCGAAAATGGCTGCCATGGCTGCTGGAGTCGCTGCTAAACTTCCAAGTGCACTGAAGACCGAGAACGTTCTGGAAGCCAGCCAGTTCCTTGGTCAACCTGCCAGCACCCTCGCGTTCCCCGTCTCCGCATCCTCCGCCTCCCGTAACTCTCTGTCCACTCGGTGCGCTGCTAAGGCTGAGGGCTCAGATGGAAACAACGCGACATCCCACACCCACACGAAGCGCGCCGTGTCCAGGCGATTGATTCTCGGCGGAATGGCCGCCGGCATGGCCGCCGTGGTCGGCTGCCCAATCTGCGACTCGGGATCGCCATCCATGGGTGCCGCGCTCGCTGCTGATTGGAGCTACGGAGAGTTGTCAGGACCCAACGAGTGGGGTGCGGTGTGCAAGACTGGCGCTGCGCAGTCGCCGATTGACATCTCCTTCACGGCGCCTAAGATCGTGTCGGATAATAGCATTGGCAAGCTCGCCTTCGGGTACAAGCGCGCCGATGCCACGTTCCTCAACACTGGCCACGGCACCATGCAGGTGAGACAGCTGGGAAATACATGATATTGATCGCGCAGAGTCTGCATAGGAGAGATGAGCGCTGAGATGGCGCGCTACGGCATTCAGCTTGGGTTGCAGTGTTGAATAGCGGCCTCGTGGCTACTATTTTACACTTCCCCTTCCAATTTCGTTTCGCTTGTCCTCCGCCTCCGTAACATCATAACATCGCCTCCCTTCACTCAACTTTCCCATTTCTAAGCTGAAATAATTTTCGCGAATTTTTTTTTAGCGTTTATTTAACGCTTGTTCTCTTACCTTCGCGTCGCAGGTGAATTTCCCGGGCGGCAGCAACACGTGCGAGATCGGCGGGCGCAAGCTGGAGCTGCTGCAGTACCACTTCCACGCGCCCAGCGAGCACTCGTTCAACGGCATCCGTACCGCCATGGAGGTTCATCTCGTCCACCGTACGTACGCCCGCCGTATCATGTCATCTCATGTCATGTCCTGTCCACCGTACGTTATTGAACAACATGCCGCTCCTCTACTATGTAACGCTGCTGCACCATCAGAGGGGTTCAGCCATGCTTGCTGCGAGCGACTCTCGAAACTGGCTCGTGCTGCTTCTCACTCACTCGTCTCCCTTCTTCCCTTGTTTCGCTTCCCTCGCTGTTTCCCATCTGCCCATCTCTTCCAGGCGATGCTGAGGGCAAGCTCGCAGTCGTAGGGTAAGCACCTTACGCCCTAATTCTAGCGTAGCAACAATGATTTTTCTCCGCATACTCTAGCTCGAAATCAAACCCTCTCCATCTGTCTACATTTCCTCTGCTTGCACACATTCCAAATGGCAGTAGTGCTTCTCTCCTCTCCGCTTCCGCCCTCAGTGCCATCATTACCCTCCCTCCTCAATTTTTCCCCTTCTTCCCCTCTCTCCCCACCCCCCTCTCCCTCCCCGCGCAATCCCCCCTCCGCAATTCCGCCCTCCGCGCAGGGTCATGCTGGAGGCGGACCCCAAGGCTCCGCGGAACCTCTGCCTCGAGGCGGCTCTCGCCTTCTCGCCCAACGAGAAGTTTAAGCAGATGTGAGTGCGGCACTGCGAGCTATTTGGATTCAGCTACACTGCGGCTTTGAGTGAGAGTGAAAATTGGAGTGAATTGGCGAGGACGCGAATGAGTTTACAGCGGAAAGGGAAATCACCCACCTCACTCGACGCTTACCCTCGAATTCACGAACTGCACTCTATTCGCACGCGTCCTCTTTCACCCCGCGGATGCGCCTGCAGTGCAGAGAGAGGTGCCAGGCCCTAGAAACGGGCAGTGCCCGTCAAAAGCCCACCTCTTACCTTTCCATCTTCCCATGTTCCTCCCCCTCTTCCCTCCCTCACCAGTGCGGGTCCAGTGGAGTGTTTCGAGGTGCCAGCAGTGGGTGGGGGCAAGCCCTTGAAGCAATGCCTCAAGATCCAGATCAGCCCCGAGCCTCTCCTCCCCAAGCCTGACAGAGCGGTGCGTTTCTAAGCCTCTGCCGAGCCTGATAATACAGTCCTGTCTGCTGCAACTACCAGCGCCTCTCTCTGAGTTCACGCTTTGCCTATGGCGAGTCTCGTTACTATGATAATCTCAAACTGGCTGGCATGCTTTATGGCTCCGCGCCTTCTGCCATTTCGTCATTTGCAGCTTGACTTCACCAGCTACGTCTTACCTTTCACCTCCCTCGCTGTGCCACCGTCGTCATAATCACCCATCATCACCCATCATCACCCATCATCACCCATCATCACCCATCGCCACCCATCATCACCCATCATCACCCATCGCCACCCATCATCACCCATCATCACCTTGCTTGAATCATGGCGTGCAGGACGGTGCGCACAACTACATTCACTACAAGGGCTCCCTCACCACCCCCCCGTGCTCCGAGGGCGTTGACTGGTTTGTCCTCTGTAAGTCACTTGACTGCCATTGACTGACATTGACTGCCATTGACTGCCATTGACTGCCATTGACTGCCATTGACTGGCATTGACTGGCGTTGCTCTAGGCATATGCTCTCAATAATTTCAGTTAACGCCTGCCTTCCTCCTCTTATCCCCTCCCTGTGTCCTCCTTGTCTCTCGTCCTTGTGCCCTCTTCTCTTGTCCTCCAGTTCCCCATTCTCTACCATCCCCTCTCCACCATCCCCACTCCACCATTCCCTCACAATCCCCTCTCAAACAAAACCCAGGTGTGCAAATGCTTGAGTGTTCCTTCCAGTTTCCCCACACATCCTCTCCGTCCTCCCTTCTTTCCCTGTCCCCAACATCCCCCACGTGCATCCCTGATGCTAGCTAGTCTGCTCAATACTTTGGTTTAGTCCTCTCTCTCCTCTCCACTATCCTGACACTGTTCCGTCGACTCAGTAGTCTCTCTATCGTCTCTTCCCCGCCCTTTCCTCTGCAGCATCCCCCATGCGCATCCCTGATTCCCAAGTGGTTGAGTTCATGCGCTATGTCGGTGACCGCCAGACTCTTGCCCTTAACTCGGTGAGTGTTGTGAGACCTTAAAGACTTACTAAAGGCTGTTAGCACAGAGAGGCATTAGGCTTATTATAACCACCTGCTGCTGCTGTTGCTACAGCTCCTCCTGCTGTCCCTCTCTCCCATCTCCCCGTTCCTTTCCCCCCTCTTTCACTTGCTGCTGCTGCTCACACACAACGGCTGTATCTCCCCTCGCTCCTCCCCACATGCACCGATTGCAGAGTTTTGAGTCGACTCCAAAATCATTTTGAGTCTTCTCAAAAGTAGGATCTTTCACTTGCTGCTGCTGCTGCTCACTCATAACGGCTGTATCTCCCCTCCTCCCCACATGCACCGATTGCAGAGGCCTCGTCAAGACCTTGGGGACCGTTTCCTGGTCGTTGGCCCCGCCTAAACTCCTAGAAGTTATGTGTTGAATTGGTTGCTCTGTCAAATACGGTAGAGATATCTGCACAAAATGTATTCCTATAAATTATGACAACTTTATCACTCTCGTTTCAGTAACACTGGATGCCTAGACTGGCTATGTGAGAGGGGATTGTTCCCCTGTCTGGCAGGTCTGCCATGCTAGCAGGGAGATGAAAATTCAAAATGCACTGATTTCATAACACAGAGCCGAAGGTGAAAACACTTCCACACCATGTTCTCCTAAATGTAACTAGTCTGTGGTGTGGAGATAGACATTCAGGGGGACAGCAAGGTTGGGGAAGCTGGGGTGGTGTTTTTAAGGGGAAAGGAACAATGGCGGGTTGCTGTGGTTTAGGTAAGGTGACCACAGTGGAGGGAGAAACAGAGGAGAGATGCACTAGAGGTTGAAGAGTCTATTTATACATTAGAAACATGCACCATAGCAGCAAGTGATTGATTCTGAAGGTGGAATGGAGAGATGAGCCTAGCTGTTCAGGTCAACAGGTACGACCATTATTTAACCACTCTCAGGACTGCTGAACGTAACCTCAACACCCCTTCCCAAACCCACCACCACCCCCCCCCCCCAACCCACCCCCCCGCCCTCCCTCGCTCCCCCTCCCCCCTACCTTTTTCCATGCATCTCCAAAAGCCAAGAGAACACAGAAGCAAACGCCAAGGAATCCCCTAATGAGCATGAATGACGCTCTCAGACAGAACCTCAGTTAAGTGTGAGTGTCAAAAGAATATCAGGTTCTGGAGTCAGGGCTTACTTTATCAGACATTTTTGGTCTGAATTTCTGGATTCGGAACACATTTTTACTGGTTCATCTGATGTCGTAGACATGCTGTTTAATTTCGTCTGATTTTTAAGAGAAGCCTTTTCTATTCATCTGATTTCTCAGACAGCCTTATACAGTTCGTCTGAGACTGCAGATATCGGGTCTTTTTCGTCTGAAGGCAAAACTCTCGAAGGATGTATGCACCTGCCTGGCAGAGGCAGGAGGCAAAAATCGAACCAGCAAGCTCAATCTTCTCAACTCACTTTCTACTGGTTGGACCACTAGATCTAGTACCTTACCTCCCTATTATTTATTTAGTATATTTATACAGTATATTTATTGCTAGTATATGTTCTCAGAAATCTCAGACAAGTATTTAGGATTCGTCTGAAAAGCTAGACAATGTTACAGCTTTCGTCTTACAATCAGACAAGGAGCCAGGACCCGGTCTTGACATCAGACGGGTCATTTTACTAAAGTTAGCCCTGTCTGGAGTGCATCAACGTGCTTCAGAGGAGCCGCCACCGCAGTCACCAGTAGTGATCAATGCGTCGCGTCGCGCCCATGGAGCTTGCTACAGAAGCACGGTGCGTCCTTGGATCTAGCAACAGAAGCACAGAGTCTCCTAATAGCTAGCTCCATGTGCACGCTTAGAAAAAAAAAACTGTTTGAACCCGCGAGAACCTCCTCGCGCACCTGCAGAGTTTCCAACTGCTCGGATCGGTTCCAACTTCCAACCGTTCACAGCGCGTTGCCAGGGAGCTTGCTCGACGCCACGATCTCGCTCATTTCCGTGAGCGCGTCCGGATTTGTCGCCGCCATGCTCGCCGCTTTTTGCTGCCACGGCGCGCGGTTGTTCTTCGTCTCGCTCGTGATCGTCGAAACGAGCCGGCGGGACGCCTTGGCGCTGATAATCGAGTTCCCTATCAGCTTAATCTACGCAGCGCGGTTCTTCGAGAGCAGTTCCAGCTCGTTGCTGCGCGCCGCGCTCGTGTACGACTTGGCCGTTTCGTACAGGCGCTTCGAGTTGTCGTAATCTGTTTTGGCGGAATCGAACGCCTGTTGCGCCGTCGCCAGCGCCGTATTCGCCGCTGTAAGGTCCGAATCTGCGGTGTCCTTCATCGCGAAAAACCAAAGCCGAAAAAGTTGCTTCCCCGCAGCTTCAAAGTTGCTTTTCCGCAACTTTGGTTTCGCAAGAAAAAAGTCTAGGTCAAAGGCTTTTGGGTCAGGGTTACAGGGAATGTGGTTTTCCCGCAACTTTCCCGCAGCTTTTTAGCAACGTTTCCCGCAACATGGCCGCAACACGCACAGCGTCATGGGGGTCGCTTCTACGTCATGTACCTGTCAGTGACATTTGCTTCACCATGCGGACACTCCACGGTTACACCTGTGCGTTGCCACATAGCTGCCGATTAGCATACATGAAGTCACTATTCCACGTCAGCATAATATCTACACATGTAATCACGCTTTATGACAGGTGGATGCCCAACCATAACGAATCGTATCGTGCCGCATGTACGGTCGAGATGGCCACAGTTGTACGACCGCGATTGTCGAGTGGCAACTCCGCTCTGCCAACCGCAGCACGGCACATGGCCGCTCCGGATACGCCGACAAACTCCAGATCTCACACGCATACGCCTCATCTCTACCGTCCGTCCGATACAAATGTCATCCCTCGATTTGTAGTGGAATCCACCTGTACCTACAGACGCCGTCCGTTCGGTGATAGGGTTTTCCAACTAGGATCTCACGATAACACACCTGTGACCATCTCCATCACACACGTGGCAAATAGCCATTGGACACCGTCGTCGGTCTAAAAAAAGGCCCGTTTCATTGATGAGCGGTTCGGCGGATTGTACGGTTGCCCTCTATCCACGTCGCTAGACTAGCGTGGCATCTAACGGCTCCTATTTAACCCGCCGCATATGTCGCCGCGATTTGCGCCGCAATTGTCGCCGTACTGCGCGGAATGCAGAGAGTTGCGTTTCAACCATCCTCGTGTCCAACATGCGCAAGGTCTCCCCTAGGTGTGCAAGATCCAACATATATGTCACCGATTTATTGCACATATGCACTGAACCAACAACAACCACAACCTGTCCCCACTAAACCACTACACTAGTCTACGACACACAATTGGATTAAACACACTATCTGCACTTCACCCATCTGTTTCACTATCCGATGCTTCCGACGCGGAGGACTCATGTTCTTCGTCTTCGGAGGCTGCTTCATCTTCCAGGAGGCATTCCAGGCCGCAAGATGATAGACGGAGCCCATGCCTGCCCCACTTCCAGGACTTCTTCTCCTCATCGTAGGGCACTTCATTCCGGCATACTGCATCCGCAATGGCATCGAAAGCCAGCTTCTGAATCCTCCGCACAGAAGCGCCGTTCTCGCACGGAGAGTTGTGCAGTTTCCCCTTGCGCTTCTCCCAGTTGATAATGGCGTCCGTGATCTGCGAAGGCAGGAGAAGCCCATTTAGAACGGCTAGTTGAACGAAAGTGGCTACAACATATGTTCGCATCGGTGTAAACGTACAAGGTGCTCGAGCCACGACAGGTGGTACAGCTTTATAGTTGTTTCTTTGTCCTTCCGCTTCCCTCCGAAAGCCGCGATGGCACATGCCGCGAACGCTCCGGATGCAAAGGGCAGTCCATCCTTGCTGATGTGCCACTTGCACAAGGTCGGGTCCCCTGCGCACGTGGAATGCAAAATGGGTACAACGATACCGCGTACGGAAAAAGGGGAGGGTTCAAAGACATGTCTGGTCCACTATGGCACGACACAGGAGTTGCGGCCATAATTGCTCCGGCCATATGACATGCGAACACGCACCATCGTCTGGGACGGGGACGCAATATCTCTTTCGGGCACGCTCCCCAGTGCGCTCCGTCTTACGTGCCCAAGGACTGGCCCTGTCCTCGTCGTCACGGAAAAGACCAATCTGTGGAAGAAAAACTCCGCGAGCGCGACCGGCCAACCCTGTTTTGTACTCGGACAAGGTCTTGTTCAGATCCTGCCGTCGAGCCTTATCCGCGTCTAACGCCAGAGTCGCAGTTTTGGGAGAAATGGTGGACACGACATGGCATAGGCCGGCGTTTTTGGCGTTGCGACTCGGATAGAAGTCCATCTTCTCGTTCGGGGCTTCTAGAAACAGATGATCCTTAACCATGTCGCAAACACCCTGCGACAATGAAAATAGTTGTGCGGGGGGGGAACACGGTGACGAGATATGTAGTGCATCCAACAACTGTGCCACGAGGTGAGCAGAACACACTATGCGAGGCCTCACCTTCCAAGCCTTCTCCGCTGGAAGGATGTCAAGGGCGGTTTGGAGCACTGGCGACTTGTCGTGACGCGCGTGCCGTGCCACTTTCGCCGGCAACTCGTCCTCATCGCACGTGGATTCTTCGTCATCATCTGACTGCCGTTTCCGCTTCGAAGCTTCCCGGCCGAGCGAGGCTGCGGCACTTGTGGACGCCCGCTTGCGCTTACGCCCTTCGCCAAGGCGGATGATGGTTAGTACGTGTGACTCCAGACGAGCCAGTGTCTTCGCGGTATCATTCTGGGAATCACGCAACGCATCAAATTCCTCGCGTGTGACTTGGCCATCGGCTGCTTCTATCCGCTTCCTCGAATGTGGCGCTTTTGTGGCCTGCTCCTCCTCTAATCCGTTCTCGCCACACGGATCGTTGCTTGACGACTGACCACCACCGTTTCCCTCCTCGTCGTCCTCATCTTCGCCTTCCATTAACTCGTCTATCAGGCGTTCCTTCACGGCCTCGATGTATAAGTCCCCTTGTGGTGCGCTGGCGACAATGGGCGTGCAGGCTGCCTCCGTGTCGACGGCCCCGACAGCCTTGGCGCTGCATATCTGCAGCGGCACTTCTCGAGTCTCTGTGACCAGGTGCATGGTAGGTAGAAGGGTGTTAAGTTTGCGGGCGCATACGGCATATCTCACCACAGTCATGCATTAGCACTGGTACATGAAATGCAACGTACTTGTCACGTCACAAATGTTACCTTCGTCATGCCCCGCGTTCTTATCCTCCGCGCCACATTTTTCTGTGCTTGTTTTACGCCTCTTGGGTTCCGGTAGGCGTCGTCCTTTCTTCTTCCGCTCCCCGTATTCATATGAATCAGCTAACCATGACGGCGCAGTCTTCGCCCGCTTGGAACGACCGCCGTCGGTGGGAGTCATATCGACCTCTAGCGGAGACAGCATCTCAGACCGCATACACAGCGGGGTTGAAATGGCGTAGCTCTAAACCACCCCGGGGTTCTACCCTCGCTCGCAACAGTCCCCTTACCACTCTCGTGGATATCGCAATGCCCGATACCGGAGTTTCTCACCGCACTAGTTGCCTCAAGCTCTTGGCCACGCGCACAATTCTACACATGTCACGGTTAGAGTGGCCAGTTTGATTACAGTCAAATGTCAGCCACACTTTCCACATGTAAAATGTCGCCGTGCCACGATTGTCACATCGTCGATGCTCGTCCTCGTTTCTGTCAGATGCGATACTCCACTTATACACCCCCTTATTTCAGCATTTGCCACTAGCCCCAACTGTGGTTACAGTTTCTACATGTGCAAAGTTTAAGTGTTATTTGTCGTATATTTACATCTCCTCGATATAGACAGTTCAATACCGTGATACATGCGATGCTTACATTTCCAGATCCACCTACCCGCCACCAGCTCTAAGTCCTATCAGTATGAGCACAGAACTAGAACATTCCGTGGTCCAATGGCCACCCTGTTCATGGCTTCAGGCATCACCCTCTGCACGGTTGACCTCCTCCCAGTCATCTTCTTCGTCGAAATCATCGTTTCCCGGTTCATACACAGCATCATCGTCAACGGACTCATCGTCATCCGTGTAGTCCTCTGGTGGGTCCTCTGGCTCTTCAGCCATAGGCTGGTCCTCTGTAGTCTGCGTGGTCGCCTCCACCTCCTCAACGTCACTAATGGCCCGGGACACTCTGCCCTTTCGCCGCGAACGGGTCTCGACCGGCTGCGCATCGTCCAGGCCAGCCATTGCGGCTCTCCACTCCCTCCATCTGTTCCAGCGCCTGTACTTCACGAGTAGCCTTAGGATCTCCTCGGTGCACCCGGCTAAAGCCTGCCTGTCACCGTCGGACAGCTCCACCGTGCAGCTGATGCGTGAGTTCGGGCGAAGTACAACGGCTCCCGCAGCATACGCGTATGACGCCTCGTCCTTGTCCTCGTACGACCCCAGACGAACCTGCTGACGGCGAGCAGATATGATCCGGACGTAGTACCTCTGCTTCGCTGCGTTCCACATAACTCCCGTTCGGCCGCTGCTTGCGACCCTTCCGGGGTTACCTGGAGCTGCGGGCACGGGAGTCGTAGCGCGGCTGTTGTTGCCTGACCACAGCAGGTGTCGCGTCGCCGGCAGTAACTTGGCTATCTTTCACGGCAGGTGTGTGAGGTGCAGGACAAGGAGAGACTGATGGCACTGCCGCCAGTGCACGCGTCGGAGGAGTCCGCGCGACCTCCATCTGGCCACTTCCGTCCGCGGTGGTTTCTGCTTTGGCGTGCTTGCGTGGAGTCGCCGTCGGCACCAGCGTGTCGACCACGGCACCCAGGTGTTGGCGCGCCCCTGCGTCCAGCTCGTCCGACGTCACGCCTTTGCGGATAACCAGATACTCGATCTTGGCCGTCAGAACCTGTATGTCGTGCTCAATCACAGCGAACTTCTCCTTGTGGTCTAGCAGCTCTCTTCGGATGTCCACCGGTGGGTCGACGCATATGTATCCGTTGTCGTCGATAACGGGAACAGGCTGCAGAGGTATGCGGAGACCCTGGCGCTGCAGCTCGGGAATCAGCGTTCCCTCGGCATGAGAACAAAGATCCCCACGCATCTTGTGGCGGTACCTCTCAGCGCTCACGCCCTTGAACGATATGTACTCTCTCACGGTTATGAACCCAGATGTCACCAGAGCTTCGAGATACTGGCACATGTACACTCCGCAGTCCCAGCTGTTAGGTTGTTTGGGGATCTGGTGACCCTGCGCACCATCGAGACACGATGTTTCCGTTCATCAGAACGCGCTCCCGTATTAGCAAGCAAGTGGGATAGAATGAGCCATACTGTCTTTGCAGCATCTCACCTCCATGATTATCGTTTCGGCCTTGATGAGCGCTTGCCTAGACGCCTCCTGGTCCACCTCCGGATGATCGCGTTTGCACATGAGGTGCAATAACCTGCACGACGATATAGCCAACAGGTCAGATGAGGTCGCATGACGATACCACTGAAAGGGGGTTGCACGGTGGTATATAGTGACACTCACGCTTTAGTCCCGTCAAAGGCATCAGTAGTCTTGGCATGGAGGCCGTCACTGTCGAATAGAATGAACTCCACAGGTGCGGCCGTCTGGCTTACAATCCCGCTCGGGTTGGTTACCACCATCAAAGAATAGTGTTCCCTGCACAATTGAGGGGTCTTTGTTAGGCTGGGGCGACAGACGGGCTTATAACAGCGGCGGGCAAAAGACGTACTTACCCGGCAAATACCGGGACGGCGATGTAATCGTACTCGAACACAGACGGGCCCGTGCACCTCCCAATCGGCTTCCCGTGAATCTTGGCATACGCATACGCCTTGCTGTCAAGGACCACCCATGATTTCCCGTTCGGACACCTTGGGTACCTGATGTTCAGGAGGCTGCACGGGTGCGAAGGGACAACGCACGATGAAAGTTTAAACGTTAAAGTCGGCATACCGTAGGGTGGCGACAAAGCAACCTGTAGGAGTATCGCCATCCAAAAACGTACATGTTATGGAAATCGACGACCGCGTCCCCCAGATATTTCTTGTCGGCGAGCGTCAAGGCGTCGTGCGCATTCACTTGACAGCCCACACCCATGTGGTTATACAGAGACACCGTCTTAAAAGTCGTTGAAGATGGTGCGTTCAGTAGAGCAGTCAGCGCGTCATTCGGCGCGGGCTCATCTTTGACGCATGGCAGCCGCGAGCCCCATGCGGAAACCGACGCGGCCACTGCGGCCTCCGTATTCGTATCCCCCTGCTGGAGTTCACGCGAGCGCAGCCGCTTGTTGCTCAGCGATTCCGGGATCGTGGTGTTATCCCGTCGCGCCGCTGCCGGTGGCCTACGCGATGTCATGGCTTGTGGACTATGGAGGCCGCGTTTAGAGGCCTGGGCTTTGGTTCGCGGTACCATGGCTACTACGAGTTCGTGAGAGAGGCCGAAACCCTAGTGTGGCAAGAACTTAACTGTCGGGCTGTAGTGCGACTGAAGCGTTTATACACTCCACCAGGCACCTTCGGGTACAAATATCGGATTTGCTCAGACGACGGAGACCCTGGGTCAGAGCGCGATTCTAGAATGTGGATACCACCATGGCGGTTCGTTATTGGCAGCGGGTTCCAGCCATATTTGACACTTGTCACAGTGCAATTGAGCCGAGATTACTGTACCCTCGTCAGCATGCACAGCCGAGACTATGCGGAACCTTTATACACTCAATTGTGCAGCCCTTATCGGGACGACATATGTCCCGTTATGAACATAACCAAATGCGATTAACAGCGATGTAACATTTCGGCCACTCACCTTGATGCGGATGGATTTATTTCGACTTCGTTTCAGTTACACCATTGAATTATTGTCGAACACTGAACGTACCGACGATGAGTGGAGCATCCAAAATAAATGATGTAGATTGATGTTTAGGGCGATGCGGCGTGAAAGTTCCTAAATAGTAGAACTATACCAGCCAATGTAACAGTGTACCGACGTACGCATTCATGCGCGCAATATCTCGGAACCCCAACTGACCTGGGCATATACTATACAGGGTACGGAAAGGTCACTAACAGATTAGCTTTCAGGGCACAAACATGTGGTTTCAAGCGTGCACAACCGTGGTAGCCTATGAGGTGTACCCACGTCATTGCGCAATCAGTAGCTTCTGTGGCCAATCCACGCCTGTCAGGGCAAAGAGGGAGTGGCCAGCTGGCGCCGATGCTTTTCAGAAGCTAGACTCACTCATTGTCAATTAGCAGCTACATTGGACGCTGTACCCGCCAAACCTTCCGGCTATATCATATGCCGCCATGTGTAGCAGACGCCACTTTACTTCCATGGCCGCTCTAAAGGATCTCTTGTCGCGCCTTGGCGCACCTCCCAGCGACGTCTACATGTTTGTAGAGGTTTCTCTCCTACCTGCTCTGCAGCCATACCTGCATCCGTTCGTCGGGCGCAATGGGAATGATATGAAGAGGCTGTCTATCGGCCTTCTCTATTCCGCAGACGGCGTGCATCGCTTCAGGCCCATTGTAGTGAGCCCCGATCGGGAGCCACTGAGGCTGGGCCACGATGTCAGTGGCGACGAGTGGGCATATATCCGCCGTACTCGGTCCGGCCGCATAACCCCCCAGGTAATGGCGAAATGTACTAGAGATGACACGCAAAAATGTCTCCTATATATGGACTCAAGACGTTGGTGCTCAATATATGTCTCTGTGATACTCTATGTTGTTACGTGCAGCTTTTCACGCAGTTCATGCTAGGCCTCAACGCTGCGAAATTTGCAGAGGACCGTGACATCGTCGTCCTTGTGTCCTCGCGTAGGCACAAGCTCACTTGGGGAGAGGGCAAGCGAGAGCCGAGTGGGCCCTTCATGGTGCACCACCTAACCCATACTCGCATTGTGCAGCTTCATGATACTGTACCAGACGTGGGGAACCCCGTCGTGCAGGGCATTGTCACGTTCTTCAGGTCCGAATTCCGCACAATGTGGGTGGACCACCAGACTCGCTTCATGATGCGCGTGCCTCCAGCTTGGGTGTGGACCAGCAACTCTCCATCGGCCGCGAACAAGTTGCAGTGGACATACCAGGCACTGTGGGGGGTGGCGACATCTCACATTCAGCTCGCGTTTTGGCGCACTGGGTGCGTCCCGGACGAGTGGCTGCCTCGGCTTCACGCGATCAACCGGGACCTGCATGTCGAGGTTGTGGAGCAGCTCGTCGCTAGCCTCACGGGCCTACAGAGGAGGCTGGACCAGTTGGACATCCCTGACTGCGTGATGGAAGCATTGGACTACGCAACTTGGGATGACACCATGGACGAGGATACGGCCGAACGTGTTCCTGAGCCGGTCATCCGTCGGATTGATGATTCAAGCAGTGTCGGCCGCGTCTCATGGGACGACAGGACTCGCCGCCGGTTCATGCGTATGGCATCTGATGCGTACACAAGGCTTGCTAGCGCGACGGGAGTAGCTCCGAGTGTCGTCGTCACGCTTAAGCGCTTGGGGAACCCGGACCTCGTTGACCGACTGCTGCGCACACCATAGAAGAAGGTTAGGAGGCATTCATACGCGCCTTCCTCTTCCATGTCTTCCACGGCCAGCGAGGAGATATGCTTCAACTCCCCAACGGCATCCCTGTCTAGCGTGCATGGGGATATTGAGTATGGGATGTAGTAACTGATGGTTGTATTGATCTCAATAACCGTTGTATTTGTCGAATAATACGCACATCGTCAATCATTGTGTACGTAACGAGATTGTTCACGTTGGGGATATAGGGATTTCCACGCTCAATCCGAGAGCGAGTATGATGTTCACCTCCCCGATATGGCACAATCTGCAGAAAGCGCGAACTAATTTTGCAGTTTGTGCTCGGTACACCCAGTTGACCATGAAAGCGTGCCAACACTCCACAAACCACTCCACACCGCTTCCTATCGTCCCAGCAGCCCGTTCCTCGATTCCCGTAGGACGGACACTTACAAAACCCTAACGTCCGCCTAATGTTACTGATTTTAGTTGGTAGTGGCATGATGAGCGCAACGCGTTGTAAAGCGCGCGACGTGCTGGAGCCTCGTCGGCGCAACACCCGGGGTTATTTCATACGGTCTAAGCCCACTATAGCCTACGCCATAATGCAGGTGCAGGGTGCCATAATGTCACAACGAGGTGAGACCCTTAGCGCGGCCACGATTCTGAGGTCTCTGGACCCATTCATGGGTAGTGGAAGGCGCAGTCCTAGACAGCACAGGGCGCGCGCGATTTCAGAAGCCCGTGCATCTCTTGCAATAACACCCGATGCACCCACACCGTTCATGTACCTGAGGCTCATATACGCCACGTATCCGGACGAGTCGGAGTCGAGCATTACACGTGCCAAAGGTCGACGGTTTATGACGTCAATAGCGGATTACAGACTCGTAAATCACAGCGCAACAAGCCTCGAGGATGTCATACTGCCGGAGTTACCGACATTTGACTACAGAGTCGTTCTAATGGCCGAGGCAAGGGCGATGGGATATGAGGTGAGGATCGTTGGCGTGCCGACTGGGTGTGTTTCCGATGGCCATTGAAAGGTGTGGGATGTTTATCTGGTGTGTAGGAGGAGAGACATCGGTCCGATGGGTCCAGGATTTCGGCACCTCACTCAAGAGACATATGCACGGGAGGTGGCACCTCATCCATTGTAAGCCGTATATGTTGTTCCGTTGATGCCCTTACAAAGGACGGTGTGTGTTGTGGTGCCTGCATGTCCTACGCTAAACCCAGATGAAGCATGTTTCAGGTGCACAGGCCCAAGGAGTGGAAGGACATGGACGAAGGAGTGCGCATCGGGGATCTCAGTCGTGCTCTGGGGATGATACCTTGGTGGTACAAGGTATCTACTAAGCCCATGCAAGAAGAGTCCATGACGGGCACCTCATCCAAGACTATTGATTGTGCCTACGTTCGCCTAGTAAAGTATAACGCCACCCGGTAGACAGGGCCTTTTGACTTATCGGCGCGTGGGCATAGGTTGTTACGGAACGGGATTAGACTGTGCCGTGGAAACGTTGAAATACTTGCAGATGTAGCCAGTTTGAGATTTGATGTATCATGTAAACATCAAACCTTAAAAGTCTTCAGGGCCGTTCACACTATCGAGCTTCTTTGTACATGTCGTGTAACACACACCGTAAATCAATCGGGTGTACAACGTCAAACGGCGAGATTTTGGCGGCGATATCGCGGACGGAAATGGCTTCCGAAGTGGCTTCGGTGTTTGGGAGGCAGATACAAGGAGTCATTTAGCACTGTGTGGCTATTCGTTCAAACCCTAACCTTATTCCCGGTATGGCCTCCCCTAGCAGCAACGACACAGAGGTAGCGGCGCGTCACATCAACAAGCTACTGGGTGGTAGCTTTGATCGAGATGGCACTCGTATGCAGGGACCGCCAGCGTGTGGTGATATAAACGCGGGTGCCGACATCAGTCGAGATAAAACCGTCATTGTGACTGTTACACCCGAGCCACACACCGGTAATGGCCGACAGCCGGTGGTAGACTCATCTGATGAGGAAACGGAGGATGGAGTCGCGGGGGCTACGCAGTCAATTACGGGACCTGTGAACCACGAACAGCCCACGATATCAGCAGGGGGGAATGTAGATGCTGCACACTCGGTACCTAGTAGCTGGGAGAGGATGCAGATTGAGGAAATAGCCGCGGGTGCGGAGCGCGAAGATCCACCGGCCGATTCACGCGAAGGTTCTACCCGCGTGAATGATCTCTTCGACTTCTTCTTCCCTGGCAACAGGGGCGACGCGAATAATGTGCCCGTTGAGACGGGAGAGTCAGACCCTCCAAACCCGTCCAGGTCTAGCTCGGCGTACAGGGCCCCGGGTACTTGCGTGTCTAGCGCCGCTACTCCTACGAGGCACGTCCGGTCACAGACAGGTGAGTACCAAACAACATGAATTGCTTGACTGCGTGCTGCCACTTGTGGGAGCCCTGTTGCACGTTATTTACCTCGCGTTGCGCTGCGTTGCACACATGTCCCATAGGATGCCCGGATGAACGTACACACGAGTATGGGCGGCGTCGCGAGAGGCGGAGGCGTACCCACGTCGAGGACCCCGGAGGTAAGGGCCGTCCTGTTATTTGCCGTGGCCGATGCTTCACATTGCCTCACGACTTGTCTTTGTGCCCTTATGGCAGATGGTACCAGGACCACCAATATTGATGGAGCGTTGCTCCTGTTAGATGTACTTGATCGTCTCTTGCGGCGACGTCGTAGTCGGCGTGACCACCGTGGCAGCTATTACTGATTAGTTTACCCCCATATGGCCGGAAGGTAAAGCATGCCGTACTTGGAATGCATGTAGTTGCCCTGAACCCGCTTATGTATTAGATTTTAAATATGCCGTTGTGGTTTTGTGTGACACATGTGGAAAAATGCATTGGCATAGGTTTCGTAGGGGTGTGGACAATTGTTGTAATAATTCACCGTTTATGTCTGGCAAGGATGGGAGATAGTCCATCGGAAATGACAGACGGTGTTTGAACATTGATCTTCTATGTTTTGCTGTATCGAGTATATTCCCACCTCGTGGTGTAACCACCGCGCCTGAACAAAGCAAGTGCATACTTCACGAAGGGATTTCTTACCGCATGCATTTCAGCCGGTTAGGGTTTCTCGTTACGGATAAGGCCGCCCGCCCGGACTCTCCGCCCTTTTGTGCGTGCACGATGTATTTGACGAGCCATTATAGCAGCTGTGATAATGGGGTGACGTAGGCGGAGGACCCATGTTCCGAACATGCAGTATTAGTAACTGGAGTAATAGAACGGTCTGCGGTGCGCGAGACGTGGTGTACGGAGTTTCGGTGGTAGGATGCAGGGCGTGCGCGGCTCAAAAACAGCATAGGTGGTACTGCGTGTAGTGGAGAACATGCATGACGGTAATGGTTAGCTAACGGGAATTAGAGGGGAAGTCAGGGAACGGCCATTGGGTGTGTGCGCAGATTAAGACACATGGCAGGGAACAGGTGCGGGGCGTGCGGGCAGGAGCTGGAGTCAGACAACCTACTGAGAATCCATCTATATCGCAATGACACGTGCAGGGACACGCTGCTCGAGAGGCTCGAGAGTAGGGCGGTGGAGGCGTTGGCGGAGGCTTTGGCCGAGGTGAGAAATAGCCCGCATCATTCGGACAGTGAGTCAGTCCCGGGCAGCCCCCACTCCGCCGACTCGCTGTTCAGATATTTGAGAGAGTTTCCCGAGCACGCGGATTTTGTGCGCGGGTATGTGTCGACGTCGGACGATGGATCGGTATCCACAGTTGGCGACCTGTTCAACACCCTGAACGAGCTGTACCTGTTCTTCAAGGACGCTGATTTGTCGGACAGAGAAATAAATAGAGTGTTGCACATATTCAACCACCCGGGATACGATCCTGCAGCGGTTCGGCGCTGGCAGAACGTCGCCGACGTGAGGCGGTTTGGGGAGGAACACGCGCCGGACGACATGGTGCCGTTGCTCAAGGCAGAGATTGAGGTGCGGGGCCCCGGAGGAAGGTCTCAGATGCTGGAACTGCTGTACAAGGACACCAAGCTGGTGAGCGATTGATGGTTGGTGCTGCACGGAGTCGGCGAGTGTATGTCTGTTTATGCACCGTCTATACACAGGCTTCCCGCGCCTCCTTGTGGACAGATTGCGCAGAAGATGGTGAAGACATTCGTGAATGTGAGGGGATATGTCAAACGGCCGCGGCGAGATACGGAAGATACGGCGGACACAAGACATTTCAGTACGCCCGACACAGGGACTTGGCTGGAAGAGGCGCAGGCAAGTAGAGGCAAATGTTCCCAAGCGTCACATGGGGCTCTGATGTGAGTTGGTCTGACTCTTTTGGTCGCCTTGTGTCGTTGTCAGGCGGAACTGCCGGAGGAGGATTCTATGGTGCTGGGTGTCATCTTGTACAGCGACAGCACTTACGCGTCGGGGAACGGACGCCTACAGGCATGGCCAATGTTGATGGGTTTGGTCAATGTCCCGGAGGAGTTACGGTGGCGTGAGCCTGGGCACGCGCTAGTGGGTGTGCTCCCTTTTCCGCCAGAGTGGGCATCGGCGACGGAGAAGACGCGGGTGTATCAGGAGGCGTATCGCATCGTGATGGGTCTGCTCATGCGTGAGAGCCGCGAGTAAGTGGTCCGAATGCATGCTCTAGGCCGTTGGAGGCGAACGGGGTCATTGTCGGTTTCTGAGACCCATCAAACATGTACGTGGTGCATGCAGTGGTCCTCTTCGAGTCTTCGATGTGTCAGACGGCCGGGGAGGTGTGGTCAAGGCATATCCATGCCTCTATGCATTTGTTGGCGACTATCCGGAAGGGTGCCGGGCCACAGCAACGATGCAGCAGGCGTCGCACAGACCGTGCTCGAGCTGCTACATCAAGAGGGCGCACCTACATGACCTGTCAAACCAGTCAATAGTGCGCACTGTGAAGGGAGAGCGGCACGCGGCGGCGAAGATACTGAGCGCTACGACGGTGGAAGGCGCTGCAGCGATCCAGGCCAGGTGGTCTACGCATCCGATCACGGTGCGCGTTCGATGTTTGTGTGTGGCAAGTCACATGGCCGCGGCCATGATTGTAGCGGCTTGATGTTGCTTTTTATGATGAGTCTGACAGCACCATCCAACGTGCAGAGCGTCCTGGAGCGATGGAAATTCTCTGAGACGAAGTGGGGTAACGTCTTCCTGGCCGTTGTTGGCGACATATTGCATGTGCTGGATTCCGGGGTGCTGGTGCATATGGCCACCTGTTTCATGGAGGGGAAGACGAAGGCCGAGATTCGGGGGTTTGATCAGTGAGTACACAGAGATTCCGTGAACTGTTTTGTATGCGGTAGTGCGTACGTGGCGGAGCTCACCACGGGAACAATCCAATCTCGTTGCTTGTGTGTGATTGGTGCGTGGAACAGCCGCAAGTTTGGCGTGAAGGGCGATACAAGGAGTGTCTTGGTGCGCATCCCGGGTGGCTCCACCTTTTTCCGCAGCGGGGCGAATCACGCGGCGTTCGAGTATCGTGGCATGATGCAGGTTTTCCCTATTGTCATTTCCGACCTGTGTGTGGGGCGCTCTGCGGAGGAAAGGGACCAGAGGGATAAGGAAGTTCGTGCCTTCCGCTACTATGCGGTCTTCTACAAGTCCCTGCTGGCTGTGACAAAGCACACGCGGCTCACAATCGCCATCGCGAGGCAGCATGGCATCTCGTGAGTGAACATGATGGCCACGTGTTTCGTTGCTACCATTGGCCATGTTGTACACTGTGGTGATTCTTTCAATGTTCGCATTACAATGTGCATACACCTCCGTGTAGACTGGTGGCCGCACTGCAGGCGGCTTTCCCGAGGCAGAAGTCGAAGTGGAACTTCGTGAAGCTCCACGAAGTTGTACACCTCATCAACGGCATATCCATGAGGGGTTTGCCGCACGAGTATTCCACGGAGCTGTGGGAGCATACCCACAAGGGCACCGTGAAGGGCCCCGTGCGCGGAAGCAACTGGAAAGACATACCAAGGAGGATTGTCGAGGAGGAGACGCAACGCGAGATCACTCGGGAGATTGCAGCGCTGTCAGGAGGAGGGAGAACTTACTACACCGCCCTGCGAGAGGTACACAACGCGTCGCCGTGTAGTGTTGGTGGCATTTGTTAAAGGCACGCAGGTATGCGAGGTGTTTGGAATCAATGACTCCACCGGTTCATCCCATGCGTGCTCACAACCCACCCCTCAGGCTGTGCGCAGCATGAAGCTTGCGCTGACCCGCACCAGCAAGGCCATGTGTCTCATGACGGCAGACGATCCACTGCGGATGCTGTACAGGGAGACGGTGGGCAGCGAGTTTGACAACATGGCGACACTCATGGCCGCGGAAGGCCTTCAGACTTCACGTGTGTTGGTGAGATGCAGTGTCATGTTAGTAACTCGGTAATCAAGCTGTTGCCTTCGGTTGTAAAGAGGTTGGGCCATTGTGTGTTGGACACGTACGTGAAGAGGCGTCATCGTACAATGTGTTGGTCCTCATGCAAACCCACCCATACCCGGCAGGTGCACACCGCAGTGGCCATCCCTAGCACGAAAGGGGGGTACTTGGTTCCGAAGGCGATGTTCGTGAAAGCAAGCCCGAAGGAGAACTGGTTCACCGACATTGCAATACCGGGAGAGAGGGAGGAGGAGGAGGAGGAGGAGGAGTGGTGGTATGCGCGGTGTCTGTATTTTCAGGGCGGTGAACTACAACGGGGAGGAAGGTGCATATGTATTCGTGAAGTATTACGAGGAGGAGGGGGTGTGTCCCCAGACACTTTGCCCCCAACTGGTGCCGGGGCGGAAGGAGGCCACGCACGGGATCATTGAAGTTGCATCGATCGAGCGCATTGTCCACGTGTGCAAGCCCTTTACTAATCCTAGAGTCAGGCTACTCAATAGGTTTGCACTCATCGACTGATGGATTTGAACGCATTGCGACATGAATAACAAGATGGCCCTAAGTGTGGCCCCAATCATGGAGTAATAACGTTGTTTTGATACGGAAGTGGGATATGGCTGGGATCACTGGTGAACTTGATAAATTGAAGTCACAATTGTAACGGCAAAGTAGCGTTGGAGACACTTCAGTGTTGTTGCTGCAATGTCACTTTGGCCACTCAGCTGTAAATGTGCGCGCCGAAGCTTTTCCGAAGCTTTTCCGAAGGTTTCCCGCAGGAAAAGCTACCGTGTACATTTTGTGCAAACTCGGAATTTCGCGATGTTCTCCGTCTTGGTTGATGCTTCGTCTGTAGTGGCCGCTGTAACTTCGGCATCCGCGGCAGTCACGACGGCCTGGCAGGAAGTCTGCAGAGCAGTGAGAATTCCGGCGTGATCCTCCCATGCAGATTTGATTGACTGCGCGATTGCGACCTCCACATACTTCGCGGCGGCCGCGGCGCGTAGCGCGGACGTCGGGTTCGCGTCAGCGGCTGTGGCGGCGGCCGTCGCGGCGGTGCTCGCGTCGGTGAGGTCGGTCGTAGCGGCGGTCAATCCGGTTGTGGCGGCGGTCGCCGCGGCGTCGACCAGCGCGGAAAGGGCTGTCGCAGACGTTTGGTACTTGGTTGCAAGAGCGAGCCGCGCTACAGCCGCGTTGTGTTTCTTCGTAGCGAGAGCCGCCCAGTCTTCCGCCTTCGTCTGCGCGTAGTCGAGAGGGGGGAGCGCGCCCGCCGCTGTCGCCAGCGCGTCAAGCTTGGTTTCGTAGTCTCCCTTCGCGGTTGCTTCGTCCGTCTCCGTTTGTGTCGCTGCGGCCACCGCAGCAGTCGCTTTCGTTGAAAATTGGTCAGCTTGTTTCTGCGCGTACGCGACGTCGTTCTAAGCAGTTCTTGAATCTTTCGTGGCCTGGTCGAGAGAGGAGAGCTTCTGGTTGCTCCCGCGGTTTCTCTTCGCCTCCGTGACCGTGACGGCGAACGCGGAGAGCACGAGGAGCAGAAGCGCAGTCGCGAGAACGCACCGTCTGGCGTCCATGGTGTCTGAGCATTAGTGGATTTGGCTGAGAGATGAATTAGGAGGAAGGACAAGCGTTAGAGAGAATATCTGGTATTTTTCGAGAATTCAGGAAGCTAATGTGCCTGTCTAGAGTTCGTAATGCGGATTTATTGATTGAGGTGGGTGCTTCGAGATGTTGGAACAGGCTGGGTTGGTGAGGTGAGTAGTGTGGAAAGTCAGCGATCTGGAATGAGGGGCAATAGGTGTGGAGCAATGAGGGCCAATTTTTTTGCTCTCGAACCGCGTGGAGAGCCCAACTCGATGTGCAAACGGATTGGGTTGGTTGGGGTAGAGGAGAGGGAAGTGAAGAGGCAGTCTGGCCGCAGTCTGAAGTTTGCCCACCATCCGAAGTCTTCCCACGCGGCTCGAAATGCTGGTTTTGCAATTTATTCACATTTCAATGTTTGCCCACGCGGCTCGATCTCAGGCCAACCGGCCACGGTCGCAGCTCTCTGCCTGCACGTCAATGTGCGACTTCATCGATTGGTGGTTTGGGGGGTTGTGCTTTCGGAGAGTCTGGTTACGTGCTACTTGCTGTTTGAAAGTCTTGACTTGCGCGACCTTGAGGCATGGCCGTTTGGTTATTGCCTGACGATATTTATCGCACCTTCTTCGTGCGATTTTACGAGAAGATTTGATTGGTGGCGAAAACGATTCGGCTGGACACCTGTCATGCGATCCGGGCGACCTCTGTCGCCCGCCAAAAGCAGGTTTGGTGGCCAAAGTGGGGCCCTGCCCCACCCGGACACCATCAGCCCCGGAAAAGTTCTGATGGTGGGCAGACTTCATGGTGGGCAAACTTGAGAATGCGGTCTCAGTGCCATCCACGCCGTCCATTGAATTGGATGATGCCGAAATCGAAGCGCGCAGTTGGTTGCACTTCTCAACTGCTGTGTGTTCCCATCTCGGCACACCCCCGTCCCCAGTGTGCCGGGTTTCGAAGCTTCCGCCGCTCAGAAACAGTTCGAACCGATTCGCACCACAGATTTGTGGGCGTGCCGGTGCGTGGCAGTGCATGCACAGAAGCCGTGGTTATTCGTGGTACAAATCGTATTTTGAACGGTGGAAGCCTCGAAACCCGATACAGCGGGGCGTGCCAAGGCGTTCCGCACCATGTCCCAAATCGACGAATTACAGAACAGCTCCTTCGTGAATGTACACTTTCAACAACCTTTCGTATGAAATTAGGTACGGAAAACTCTGGAGAAAGTGAGGCGTTGACAAATCATCGATATGCTTTTCTGGTTGAGAGTCCAAAGATTGGACTGTCTGAGCCCCACAGCCGCACCGCCATACGTCACCCCGTGGAAGGCTACCCTCCTTCTAGCCAACCTGCTTTCAGTTGCTGGCCCGTGTCAAGTGCGGGCAGGGTATGTTCTGAGATGCAATAGGCTTGACGAGTGGTGCCTGCTTCCGTATTTGCTGACGACAATGTTTTGCGGTTCATGCCCGTTCAAGTTGGGGTCACGAAAAATATTTCTGCCAACAACTACCAGCTGCTCAACAGCGGTGTGGATATCACTCCCAGCAGACACAACCCGATTGTGAAGCACAACCCGCGAGCGAAGCACGACGACAGCGGATTTTGTGTTACAAGATGACCTTTCCTCCGCAAATATTGGAAATTTTCAATGACATGTTTGTTACAAAGCATACACAGATTCAGTTACTGCCAATATGTAAGGAATTTTCTCGGCATTCCTTACGGAGCCCGACTACATCGCGTACAGCAACAGCCGTTGTTCGCCCGTTACTGCTAACGGGACTTCGCAAACTTCGCGCGCACTGTTTTGCCAAACCTCGCATTGCTGGCCCGGCCGTGTCTGTGAAAATGAACGAGGAATGAAAAGACTAAGGGAAAGTTGGGTACAAGTACAAACCCTAGAAAGCTATACCCCATATGTGCTACCCCACTATAGCTTACAGCAGCTAAGTCATATATGAGAAGAAACAAGGAATGAATGAACTATGAATGAATTGGGTACAAGTACTAACCCTAATTGGGTTGTACCCCTTATGGGCTACCCCACTATAGCCTACACAATATGCATGAGCTATAATGTTCTGACACACCCCCATAGGCAAAGTGGGGGAGAACAAGGGGTCACAAGACCAGTCAAGCAAAGCAAAGCAAAGCAAGCTCAGGGTGGATCACAAAGTCACCACACATTCCGAGCACAAGTTCAAGGCCACAAGGCCAGTTCACATGCAGGAGTACATATATATAAAAAGACTAGACAAGCAAGAGCAGGTATATATATATATGTAACAGTACAAGCAAGGTCAAGAGGTGAGCAAGTGAGGCAAGGTAGGCACAAGGCCCAGCTGAGTACAGAAGCGCTGATGGTCATAAGGCGCAAGCGCCTTGGTGAAGATATCAGCAGTGTTGGCCTCAGAGGCCACGTACGCAAGACGCAGCTGACCACGCTGCTGCAGCTCACGAGCAAGAAAGTAGCGGAGAGCAATGTGCTTCGTTCTGTGCTCCAGTCGCTGCTCCCGACACAAGGCCAGCATGGCCTTGTTGTCTACGTACAGCACTGGAGGAGAACGAGGCAACTCTCCGAGGTCAGTCAGCAGGTAGGTGAGCCAGCGAAGCTCCTGTGCAGCCATGGCTCCTGCGTAGATCTCAGCCTCACAAATGGAGCCGAGAACAGAAGACGAGCGAGTAGCCCGCCACGAAACAGAGCCGGAACCAAGGCTGAAGGTGTAACCCTGTGACGACCGCTGCGTAGCCTGGTCGTCAGCCCAAGAAGCGTCTGCGTGCCCAGTAAGGACCACTGGACTCTGCCCTCCAAGCACAAGCCCCATGCCCGACGTATTGCACAAGTAGCGCAACACCCTCTTCGCTGCAGCCATGTGCTCCGGTCTGTGTCTCCCAGGAGCAACATAGCGTGCAAGAATGCTAAGAGGGTATGCAAGGTCAGGTCGTGTGCAGGTCATCAGGTACATGAGGCAGCCAACAAGCTCTGGGTACGGGCCACTCGACTCTACGGACTCATCCGAAGGCAGAGCTGAGAGCGAGTGGCGAGTAGGTAGAGGAGTGGCCTGAGGCGAGGAGTACGTGAAGCCGAAGCGCTGAAGGACCTGCTGCACCATGTGTGACTGAGTCAAGGTAATGGTGCGGCGTGCTCTGTCCCGAGTGATCTGCAAGCCAAGGTAGCTGCGCAGTTCACCCAGGTCAGTGCACGTGTGTCTCTTCTGCAGCTCGGACTTCACGTGGGCTAGTCCTGCAGTGTCAGCTGTGGCAAAGACCAAGTCGTCGACGTACACGAGGATGTAGAACGGCGGCAAAGAAGTGTCGGTGCGCAGAAACAGCGACGGGTCGGCAGTAGAGGGAGCAAACCCAAGAGCCGCAAGTGTAGTCCTCAGTGTGTCGTGCCACTCACGCGGTGCCTGGCGGAGACCGTAGACTGGCCGCCGTAGGCTCCACTGGGTGCCAGGAGGAAAAGACCCAGTGAAGCCAGGTGGGCGACGCAGCCAGATCTCCTCGTGCAGACTGCCCTGCAAGAAAGCAGTGCTGAAGTCAAGAGAGTGTAGCTCGTAGTCACGGTGAGCAGCTACGTGCAGCAGTACCCGAAGAGTGGTCATCTTCGGGGTGGGAGAGAAGGTCTGAAAGTAGTCAACTCCCTGCCGCTGACTGAAGCCACGAGCCACGTAACGCGCCTTGAAGACAGGCGGAGAACCCGGCGGTCGCTTCACCCTGAAAATCCACATGCCACTGACGATGTTCGCCCCAGGAGGGGGAACAGCGTCAACGTAGGTGCCTGTGGACTTCCAGGAAGCCATCTCTGCGTCCATAGCTGCCTGCCACTGAGAGGAGTAGGGACCCTCTATCGCCTCCGCGTAAGAGCGCGGAGTCGGGATGTCAAGTGCATCCGGGTCTCCCTCAGGGGTAAGCAGTACGGACACGAGATGAGGTGAAGCAGCGGCCAAGCACTGGAACTCCTCCTGCCTGTCCTCAAGGACGTCCGTGCCAAGGGCACACTCACCCCCGACGGACGGAGGACAGACAGACTCAGACTCAGCAACAAGACTGGCGACGTAGTCTAGGCGACAGCGAGCAGCAAAGTCGACGAGCTCAGCAACTAGGGCAGACGCAGCAGTGGACTCAAAGGAAGGGTCAGTGACAACAGTAGCAAGGAGACGCGTGACAGTAGGACTGGCAGCACGAAGAGAGTCCGACTCCGGGTCGGCAAGAGCAGGAAGAGAAGACTCAGGAGGAGAAGGCAAAGGGGCACGCAGAGGAGCAGTGGACGGACGCAGAGACGTCCGGTGCGTGCCAGGGACAGGAGGAGGACGCTGACGCGAACCGCGACCACTAGTGCGAGCAGCACGGACAGGCGACGCAGGGCGAGACGCAGGCTCACGACGCTCAGCAAGACCTCCAGTAGGACCAGTGTAGGGAGACGGAGCAGGCAGTGGGGAGGCCGGCTGTAACTGTAACTGCGACGGGACAGGCTGTGGACACTCTAAGGGAGGAGGAGGACCAGTGGAAGGCGGGAGACCAAGAACCTGCTGAAGGAGCGGAACGAAGTACGGCCGAGGCCGCGCGGCGACTCCAGACACAGGAGGGACAGCACCAGCACCCGTAGCAGCTCCAGCTCCAGAACCCCCAGCAGCACCAGTAGTACCCCCAGCAGGACCGCCTCCAGGACCGACAGCAGTAGCCTCCGCGCCAACACCCGCAGCAACTCCAGCTCCAGAAGTACCCGCAGGTCCAGCTGCTCCAGTACTCCCAGTACGAGCACCTCCGGGACCCGTGGCACCAGCTCCCTCAGCAGCAACAGAACCTCCAGTACCCGCAGCACCTCCAGCTCCAGCAGCTCGCCTCCAGCGCCGGGCAAACCACTCACGCAGCTCCTGGGGAGAGAGCGGCTCCCGGCGAGAAGGAGCACCCGGAGAACCGCCAGGCACAGCACCACCAGGCGTAGCACCCCCAGGCTCAGCACCTCCAGGCGTAGTACCCCCAGGCTCAGCACCCCCAGACGCAGCACCCCCAGGCTCAGCACCTCCAGGCGTAGGACCCCCAGGCTCAGCACCCCCAGTCGTAGTACCCCTAGACTCAGCACCCCCAGGCTCAGCACCCCCAGGCCCAGCACCCACACGCTCAGCACCCCCAGAGTCAGCACTCCCAGGCTCAGCACCCTCAGCAGCACCAGAGTCACCAGCGACCTCGACAGGCTCAACAGCGTCTACCTGGGACACACCTGAAGGGGCAGGACCCTGAGGGGGGAGGGGGTCTACCGGGGGGGGACCTGGTACAAGGAAGAGCGGTGGCGGGGGGAGGGACGGAGTGCGGTAGGGGAAGAGGCGGTAGTAGGGGACCGACTCGTCGAACGTGACGTCCTGGGAGGACAGAACACGGCGAGAGGTGGGGTGGTAGAACTGCCACCCTGGGGCGTCAGGGGGGAAACCCAGGAAGACGCAAGGAGCAGCACGAGGGGACAGCTTGTCCGCAGACAAGTCGCGGACAAACGCTCGAGATCCCCAGACACGGAACGCAGACGCATTGCCAACCTTCCCCGTCCACAGCAAAGCTGGGGAGGTCTCCGGCATGGAGACCCTGGGCTGAAGGTTGATCTGATGCGCCGCGTACCGAACCGCAAACGGCCACAGAAAATGGGGGGCAGCCGCATGCATCATGGACGTACGGGCGACGTCCATGACCATGCCAATGCGGCGCTCAGCAATCCCATTTTGCTGTGGAGAGTCCGGAAGCGTGAAGGTCTGGCGGATGCCTCGTGCACGACAGTAGGCTCGCAGAAGGCCAGAGGAGAACTCTCCGCCTCTGTCAGAGTGCAGACGCAGAACAGGAAAGTCCGAGCCGAAGTTCCGCCTGAGCTGGAGACGAGCTGCGCGGATCCAGTCGATCAACACCTCAGTGACATCACCCTTGCTGCGCAAGGGGAAGACTGTGGTGTAACGCGAGTAGTCGTCAACCACCAGCAGGAAGTAGCGCTCGTGACCCTGTCCACGGACGCGGGCCGGGCCCCACACGTCCATGTGAGCGTCTGCAGCGGGGCCTCTGTCGGAGGAAACTGGGAGGAGTGAGGGGTAGCCCGCTGCCGTCCCTCGACACAGGGGACGCAGGTAGGGCCAGGCCCCGGAGGAAGGGGAGGGAGGGACCGGGGAAGACCAGAGACAAGGACACGGGAGGCCATGCTCCGGAGACGAAGCAGGGAGGGGTGACCAAGGCGGTGGTGCCAGAGGAGAGTCTCGTGAGACAGGAGGCGACACGAGCAGGGGGCAGACTCAGGACCAGACCTGGACGCTGCAGCAAACACCTGACCCGACGCAGCTACCTGACCAGACGTAGGGACTGGAGGAGACGCAGTGGTCAGTGTGTACAGGCTCGACCCTGGCCGACGTGTAAACGTGGCCAGGTGTCGGCCTGTCCGAGCGTCCGTGCAGTGGGTCACCCGCTGACTCGCAGGAGTGAACTGGTGAACCCCCGCATCCTGTAGGTCAGCACCACTCACCAAGTTCGTAGAGAACGAGGGGAGGTAAAGACCAGACAGGGTGCCAGAGGGGGCCGCCGGACACGGGAGGACAGTGGAGAAGTGAGCAAGGACAGGACCCCCAGAGGGGTCTGCCAGAGAGACCGCAACTGGCCGGCCAAGCGGCGTGAGTGTGGTGCGGTCTCGAAAGAAGGAGCGAGAAGCCCCCGAGTCAAGGGTGAAGGTGTGGGAGGCCGAAGCCGACGCAGAACCTGAGAGAGCAGACTCACCAGCACCTGAGGGAGCAGACGCACCTAGAGCAGCAGCCTCGCTAGCACCTAGAGCAGCAGCCTCACCAGTACCTAGAGCAGCAGTCTCAATGCCCGGGTCGGGCGGAAAACACCGGTAACAGTCACCCTCATCACTAATAGTCACAGTATACATGGCAGCAAGAATAGCATCAAAGTCAAGGTCAAAGACAGCTACACCCGCCCTAGACAGCTCACCCCAGCGGGGGATCTCAGTGGCCTCAGGGAACTGGTGACGCCAAGCGTCCGTCAGGCGGCCAAAGCAGCGCTGGGTGGAGTGCGCACCCCCGCACTGCTCACCCGCGCGGTCGCCGGTGCGCAGGACGTAGGTGCACGGACCAGTACCCCCACCCCTCTGGCGTGCAGTGTACCACTCACGGAGCTGCTGAGGGGAGGGGATGTCACGAGTGCGCTGCTGCTGCTGCTGCTGCTGGCGCTGACCACCACCGGAGCCGACCCTCTGCGCAGCGCCACCCCGACCAGCTCCACCTCCTCCGCCGCCTCCTCCTCCACCGCCGCCACCTCCGCTCCCTCCGCCACCGCCACTGCCGCCTCCGCCTCCACTGCCGCCACCGACACCTCCACCCCCGCCACCACCCCCACCGCCACCCCCACCCCCTCCACCGCCCCCACCACCGCCTCCACCGCCCCCGCTAGCTCCTCCAGCGCCCCTGCCCCCCTTGCCCTTGCCAGGGCGGCGTCTCCCGCTAGGGGTAGACGCTGCCCCAACCGACTCCAAACCAGCGAGGTCGGCCGCAGCAGCAGAGGCAACAGAGGGCAAAAGAGGGGAGGGGGAACACCCCTCAAAGATGGGGGTGCGAGGGTCACCACGAGAGGCTCCTACAGCGACTATGCTCTTTTCTGCTGCTAGGAGGGCCTTCTCGAGGAGGTCAACAGTGAGAGTGGTGGGGCAAACCGAGAGGAAGTGGTCCCTGACTACGCGAAGGGAGTCAGGGAGACGGGTGACTATGTAGTAGAGGGTGATGTACATGGGGGGGGGGTTCTTGGCGCTTAACTCAGCAGGAAGCGCATCGCGGTAGCGAGTGTCACTAGTGCGGAGGTGCGTAATGAGGTCAGTGACTGTGGGAAAGGCAGCAAGGTCAGGGAAGAGGTACGGTAGCATGAGGCGGCTCAGTGCAACAGTGGCAGGGGAGGAGTAGCGTGCAACTACAGCGTCGTACAAGGTCTGAGCACTCTTGTACTGGCTAAAGTGCGCACGCTCAGAGGTAGGCAGGTGGCGACGCACAGCAAGACGTGCAGCAGCATCGCGCGTGGCCCACTGTGAGCGAACAGTGGCGTCAGCATCAGCAGCGGGGGCAGGAGAGGCACCAGAAGTGAGGTCAAAGAGGGAGAGGCCGTCTGCCCTATCGCACTGTAAGAAAAGCTGCAGGTCATCTATCCAGACTTCAAAGTCAATGGCCCGACCCTCAGCGTCAAAAGCGAGGACACTAGGGGTAGCCATGACAGCAGTAGACTAGTAGCGCAAACAGTAGGGTGAGGGCAGTGCTGTGAGAGAGGCGCTGCTCTTACCGGACAGGGCGGCTCGGGCGGCTCGGCTGCAGGGCGGCTCGGCGACTCGGCGGCTGGGCGGCTCGGCTGCAGGGCGGCTCGGCGACTCGGCTGCTCGGCGGCTCGGCGGCTCGGCTGCTGGGCTGCTCGGCGGCTGGGCGGCTCGGCTGCTGGGCGGCTCGGCTGCTGGGCGGCTCGGCTGCTGGGCGGCTCGGGTGGCTCGGCGGCAGGGCGGCTCGGCGGCTCGGGTGGCTCGGCAGCAGGGCGGCTCGGCGGCCCGGCGGCTCGGCCGCTGGGCGGTTCGGCGGCCCGGCGGCTCGGTCGCTGGGCGGCTTGGCGGCTGCGGCTCCTGATCAGGGACGGCGGAGGGGCCGGTGGGAGGCGGCGTCGGAGCCGGGAAGGGCGGCGCCGGGGCCGTAGGAGTAGGCGCCGGGGTCGTAGGAGCAGGGGCCGGGGCCGTAGGAGTAGGCACCAAGGCCGCTGCAGGGGAGGGCGACGACGGGGTCGCAGGTAGGGCGGCGACGGGGCCGCAGGTAGGGCGGCGACGGGGCCGCAGGTAGGGCGGCGACGGGGCCGTAGGTAGGGCGGCGACGAGGCCGCAGGTAGGGCGGCGACGGGGCCGCCGAAAGGGGCGGCGCGACGGGGCCGCGAAAGGGCGGCGCGACGCGGCCGCGAAGGGCGGCGCGACGGGGCCGCAAAAGGGCGGCGCTAGGGGGCTGTGAGGGGCCTAGTGAGGGCGCGACGGTGATGAGAGCACACCGGGCGCGACTCGGGCCGGAGCGAAGCGCGCTCCGGGCAGGAAAAAAAAACTCGTAGTGGTGGGCCCTAGGAATCGTTCCCGTTAGGGAACCTGCTCGATACCATGAGAAGAAACAAGGAATGAATGAACTATGAATGAATTGGGTACAAGTACTAACCCTAATTGGGTTGTACCCCTTATGGGCTACCCCACTATAGCCTACACAATATGCATGAGCTATAATGTTCTGACAATATAAATCTGACACACCCCCATAGGCAAAGTGGGGGAGGACAAGGGGTCACAAGACCAGTCAAGCAAAGCAAAGCAAGCTCAGGGTGGATCACAACGTCACCACACATTCCGAGCACAAGTTCAAGGCCACAAGGCCAGTTCACATGCAGGATTACATATATATATAAGGCTAAACAAGCAAGAGCAGGTGTATATATATATATAACAGTACAAACAAGGTCAAGGGGTGAGCAAGTGAGGCAAGGTAGGCACAAGACCCAGCTGAGTACAGAAGCGCTGATGATCACAAGGCGCAAGTGCCTTGGTGAAGATATAAGCAGTGTTGGCCTGAGAGGCCACGTACGCAAGGCGTAGCTGACCACGCTGCTGTAGCTCACGAGCAAGGAAGTAGCGAAGAGCAATGTGCTTCGTTCTGTGCTCCAGTCTCTGCTCCCGACACAAGGCCAGCATGGCCTTGTTGTCTACGTACAGCACTGGAGGAGAACGAGGCGGCTCTCCGAGGTCAGTCAGCAGGTAGGTGAGCCAGCGAAGCTCTTGTGCAGCCATGGCCCCTGCGTAGATCTCAGCCTCACAACTGGAGCCGAGAACAGAAGACGAGCGGGTAGCCCGCCACGAGACAGAGCCGGAACCAAGGCTGAAGGTGTAACCCTGTGACGACCGCTGCGTAGCCTGGTCGTCAGCCCAAGAAGCGTCTGCGTGCCCAGTGAGGACCACTGGACTCTGCCCTCCAAGCACAAGCCCCATGCCCGACGTACTGCACAAGTAGCGCAACACCCTCTTCGCTGCAGCCATGTGCTCCGGTCTGTGTCTCCCAGGAGCAACATAGCGTGCGAGAATGCTAAGAGGGTATGCAAGGTCAGGTCGAGTGCAGGTCATCAGGTACATGAGGCAGCCAACAAGCTCTGGGTACGGGCCACTCGACTCTACGGACTCATCCGAAGGCAGAGCTGAGAGCGAGTGGCGAGTAGGCAGAGGAGTGGCCTGAGGCGAGGAGTACGTGAAGCCGAAGCGCTGAAGGACCTGCTGCACCATGTGTGACTGAGTCAGGGTAATGGTGCGGCGTGCTCTGTCCCGGGTGATCTGCAAGCCAAGGTAACTGCGCAGTTCACCCAGGTCTGTGCACGTGTGTCTCTTCTGCAGCTCGGACTTCACGTGGGCGAGTCCAGCAGTGTCAGCTGTGGCAAAGACCAAGTCGTCGACGTACACGAGGATGTAGAACGGCGGCAAAGAAGTGTCGGTGCGCAGAAACAGCGACGGGTCGGCAGTAGAGGGAGCAAACCCAAGAGCCGCAAGTGTAGTCCTCAGTGTGTCGTGCCACTCACGCGGTGCCTGGCGGAGACCGTAGACTGGCCGTCGGAGGCTCCACTGGGTGCCAGGAGGAAAAGACCCAGTGAAGCCAGGTGGGCGGCGCAGCCAGATCTCCTCGTGCAGGCTCCCCTGTAGGAAAGCAGTGCTGAAGTCAAGAGAGTGAAGCTCGTAGTCGCGCTGAGCGGCTATGTGCAGCAGTACCCAAAGAGTGGTCATCTTCGGGGTGGGAGAAAAGGTCTGAAAGTAGTCAACTCCCTGCCGCTGACTAAAGCCTCGAGCCACGTAACGCGCCTTGAAGACAGGCGGAGAACCCGGCGGCCGCTTCACCCTGAAAATCCACATGCCACTGACGATGTTCGCCCCAGGCGGGGGAACCTCGTCAACGTAGGTGCCTGTGGACTTCCAGGAAGCCATCTCTGCGTCCATAGCTGCCTGCCACTGAGAGGAGTAGGGACCCTCTATCACCTCCGCGTAAGAGCGCGGAGTCGGGATGTCAAGTGCATCCGGGTCTCCCTCAGGGGTACGCAGTACGGACACGAGATGAGGTGAAGCAGCAGCCAAACACTGGAACTCCTCCTGTCTGTCCTCAAGGACGTCCGTGCCAAGGGCACACTCACCCCCGACGGACGGAGGACAGACAGACTCAGACGCAGCAACAAGACTAGCAGCGTAGTCTAGACGACAGCGAGCAGCAAAGTCGACGAGCTCAGCAACTAGGGCAGACGCAGCAGTGGACTCAAAGGAAGGGTCAGTGACAACAGTAGCAAGGAGACGCGTGACAGTCGGACTGGCAGCACGAAGGGAGTCCGACTCCGGGTCAGCAAGAGCAGGAAGAGAGGTCTCAGGAGGAGAAGGCAAAGGGGCACGCAGAGGAGCAGTGGACGGACGGAGAGACATCCGGTGCGTGCCGGGCACAGGGGGAGGACGCTGACGCGAACCACGACCACTAGCGCGAGCAGTACGGACAGGCGACGCAGGACGAGACGCAGGCTCACGACGCTCAGCAAGACCTCCAGTAGGACCAGTGTAGGGAGAAGGAGCAGGCAGTGGGGAGGCCGGCTATAACTGTAACTGTGACGGGACAGGCTGTGGTCACTCTAAGGGAGGAGGAGGACCAGTAGAAGGCGGGAGACCAAGAACCTGCTCAAGAAGCGGAACGAAGTACGGCCGAGGCCGCGCAGCGACTCCAGACACAGCAGGGACAGCACCAGTACCCCCAGTGGTAGCACCAGCGCCAGCAGCACCTCCAGCTCCAGTACCCCCAGCAGCTCCAGTAGCTCCAGGACCTCCAACAGCACCAGTAGCACCCCCAGCAGGACCGCCTCCAGTACCGCCAGCAGTACCCTCAGCGCCAACACCCTCAGCAGCTCCAGCTCCAGTCGGACCACGAGAAGACGCAGTGGCTCCAGCTCCAGTAGTACCCGCAGGCCCAGCAGCTCCAGTACTCCCAGTACGAGCACCTCCGGGACCCGTGGCACCAGCACCCTCAGCAGCCGAAGAACCTCCAGCTCCAGCAGCACGCCTCCAGCGCCGGGCAAACCACTCACGCACCTCCTGTGGAGAGAGTGGCTCCCGTCGAGACGGAGCACCCAGAGAACCTCCAGGCCCAGCACCGCCAGACGCCACACGAGCAGGCCCAGCTCCCTCAGGCTCCGCACCCCCAGGCTCAGCACCTCCAGGCGTAGCACCCCCAGGCTCAGCACCCCCAGTCGTAGCACCCCCAGGCTCAGCACCCCCAGACTCAGCACCCCCAGGCTCAGCACCCCCAGTCGTAGCACCCTCAGGCTCAGCACCCCCAGGCTCAGCACCCCCAGGCGTAGCACCCACACGCTCAGCACCCCCAGAGTCAGCACCCCCAGGCTCAGCACCCCCAGCAGCACCAGAGTCACCAGCGACCTCCACAGGCTCGACTGCGTCTACCTGGGACACACCTGAAGGGGCAGGACCCTGAGGGGGAAGGGGGTCTACCGGGGGGGACCTGGCACAAGGAAGAGCGGTGGCGGGGGGAGGGACGGAGTGCGGTAGGGGAAGAGACGGTAGTAGGGGACCGACTCGTCAAACGTGACGTCCTGGGAGGACAGAACACGGCGAGAGGTGGGGTGGTAGAACTGCCACCCTGGCGCGTCAGGGGGGAAGCCAAGGAAGACGCAGGGAGCAGCACGAGGGGACAGCTTGTCCGCAGACAAGTCGCGGACAAACGCCCGAGATCCCCAGACACGGAACGCAGACGCATCGCCAACCTTCCCCGTCCACAGCAAAGCTGGGGAGGTCTCCGGCATGGAGACCCTGGGGTGAAGGTTGATCTGATGCGCCGCGTACCGAACCGCAAACGGCCACAGAAAATGGGGGGCAGCCGCATGCATCATGGACGTACGGGCGACGTCCATGACCATGCCAATGCGGCGCTCAGCAATCCCATTTTGCTGTGGAGAGTCCGGAAGCGTGAAGGTCTGGCGGATGCCTCGTGCACGACAGTAGGCTCGCAGAAGGCCAGAGGAGAACTCTCCGCCTCTGTCAGAGTGCAGACGCAGAACAGGAAAGTCCGAGCCGAAACTCTCTCTGAGCTGGAGACGAGCTGCGCGGATCCAGTCGATCAACACCTCAGTGACATCACCCTTGCTGCGCAAGGGGAAGACTGTGGTGTAAGAGGAGAGTCTCGTGAGACAGGAGGCGACACGAGCAGGGGGCAGACTCAGGACCAGACCTGGACGCTGCAGCAAACACCTGACCCGATGCAGCTGCCTGACCAGACGCAGTGACTGGAGGAGACTCAGTGGTCAGTGTGTACAGGCTCGACCCCGGCCGACGTGTAAACGTGGCCAAGTGTCGGCCCGTCCGAGCGTCCGTGCAGTGGGTCACACGCTGGCTCGCAGGAGTGAACTGGTGAACCCCCGCATCCTGTAGGTCAGCACCACTCACCAAGTTCGTAGAGAACGAGGGGAGGTAAAGACCAGACAGGGTGCCAGAGGGGGCCGCCGGACACGGGAGGACAGTGGAGAAGTGAGCAAGGACAGGACCCCCAGAGGGGTCTGCCAGAGAGACTGCAACTGGCCGACCAAGCGGCGTGAGTGTGGTGCGGTCTCGAAAGAAGGAGCGAGAAGCCCCCGAGTCAAGAGTGAAGGTGTGGGAGGCCGGAGCCGACGCAGTACCTGAGAGAGCAGACTCACCAGCACCTGAGGAAGCAGACGCACTGGCACCTAGAGCAGCAGCCTCGCTAGCACCTAGAGCAGCAGCCTCACCAGTACCTAGAACAGCAGTCCCAATGCCCGGGTCGGGCGGAAAACACCAGTAACAGTCACCCTCATCACTAATAGTCACAGCATACATGGCAGCAAGAATAGCATCAAAGTCAAGGTCAAAGATAGCTACTCCCGCCCTAGACAGCTCGCCCCAGCGAGGGATCTCAGTGGCCTCAGGGAACTGGTGACGCCAAGCGTCCGTCAGGCGGCCAAAGCAGCGCTGGGTGGAGTGCGCACCCCCGCACGGCTCACCCGCGCGGTCGCCGGTGCGTAGGATGTAGGTGCACGGACCAGTACCCCCACCCCGCTGGCGTGCAGCGTACCACTCACGAAGCTGCTGAGGGGGGGGGATCTCACGAGTGCGCTGCTGCTGCTGCTGGTGCTGACCACCACCGGAGCCGACCCTCTGCGCAGCGCCACCCCGACCAGCTCCACCTCCTCCGCCGCCGCCTCCTCCACCGCCGCCACCTCCGCCACCTCCGCTCCCACCGCCACCGCCGCCGCCGCCTCCGCCTCCACTGCCGCCACTGACGCCCCCACCCCCGCCACCACCCCCACCGCCACCCCCACCCCCTCCGCCGCCTCCACCGCCGCCTCCACCGCCCCCGCTAGCTCCTCCAGCGCCCCTGCCCCCCTTGCCCTTGCCAGTGCGGCGTCTCCCGCTAGGGGCAGACGCCGCACCGACCGACTCAAGACCAACGAGGTCGGCCGCAGCAGCAGAGGCAACAGAGGGCAAGAGAGGAGAGGGGGAGCACCCCTCAAAGACAGGGGCACGAGGGTCACCACGAGAGGCTCCTACAGCGACTATGCTCTTCTCTGCTGCTAGGAGGCGCTCCTCGAGGAGGTCAACGGTGAGGGTGGTGGGGCAAACAGAGAGAAAGTGGTCCCTGACCGGGCGAAGGGTGTCAGGGAGCCGGGTGACTACGTAGTAGAGGGTGATGTACATAGGGGGGGGGTTCTTGGCGCAGAACTCAGGAGGAAGGGCAGCGCGGTAGCGAGTGTCACTAGTGCGCAGGTGCGTAATGAGGTTCAGCGACTGTGGGAAAAGTGGCGAGGTCAGGGAAGAGGTACGGCAGGATGAGGCGGCTAAGTGCAGCAGTGGCAGGGGAAGAGTAGCGTGCAACTACAGCGTCGTACAAGGTCTTAGCACTCTTGTACTGACTAAAGTGTGCACGCTCAGCGGTAGGCAAGTGGCGGCGCACAGCAAGACGGGCAGCAGCGTCGCGTGTGGCCCACTGTGAGCGAACAGTGGCGTCAGCATCAGCAGCAGGGGCAGAAGAGGCACCAGAAGTGAGGTCAAAGAGAGAGAGACCATCTGCCCTGTCGCACTGTAGGAAAAGCTGCAGGTCATCTACCCAGACGTCAAAGTCAATGGCCCGACCCTCAGCGTCAAAAGCGAGGACACTGGGGGTAGCCATGACAGCAGTAGACTAGCAGCTGGAGCAGTAAGGTAAGGGCAGCGCAGTGGTAGAGGTGCCGCTCTTACCGGACAGGGCGGCTCGGGCGGCTCGGCGGCTCGGCAGCAACTGCAGCTCGGCGGCTCGGCGACTCGGCGGCTCGGGCGGCTCGGGCGGCTCGGCGGCACGGCGGCTCGGCAGCAACTGGAGCTCGGCGGCTCGGCGACTCGGCGGCTCGGGCGGCTCAGGTGGCTCGGCGGCTCGGGCGGCTCGGGTGGCTCGGGCGGCTCGGCAGCAGCGGCGGCTCGGTAGATCGGCGGCTCAGCGGCGCCGGCGGCTCGGTGGTGACGGCGGGGCCGCGTGGGGACGGCGGCGGGGCCGGGTGGGGCGGCGACGAGGCCGCTGAGGGCGGCGGCGGGGCCACGAAGGGTGGCGACCGGCGCCTTAAGGGTGGGGCCGCAGGGTCGCAAGGGTGGGGCGACGGGGCCAGCAGAGGCGGCGCCGGGGCCGGGAAGGGCGGCGCCGGGGCCGGGAAGGGCGGCGCCGGGGCCGGGAAGGGTGGCGCCGGGGCCGCAAGGGTAGGCGATGGGGCCGCGAGGGCGGCGTGGAGGGGTCGCGAGGGCGGCTCGAGGAGGCCGCGAGGGCGGCGCGAAAGGGCCGCGAGGGCGGCGCGAAAGGGCCGCGAGGGCGGCGCGACACGACGGGACCGCGAGGGCGGCGCGATGGGGTCGCAAGGGCGACGCGACGGGGCCGCTAGGGAGGCGCGACGCGACGGGGCCGCTGAGGCGGCGCGACGGGGTCGTAAGGGCGGCGCGACGGGGCCGTGAGAGGGGAGCGCGACTCGGGCAGAGGCTGAGCGCGCTCCGGGCAGGAAAAAAAAGTTGGTGGGCCCTAGGAACAGTTCCCACAGGGGAACCTGCTCTATACCATGTGAAAATGAACGAGGAATGAAAAGACTAAGGGAAAGTTGGGTACAAGTACAAACCCTAGAAAGCTGTACCCCATATGTGCTACCCCACTATAGCCTACAGCAGCTAAGTCATATAAATCTGACAGTGTCGGCCTACGCTACGGGACCAGCCCGAGCCTCGCTGCCAGCGTAGCACTAGCTAGCTCGCACGCACCGCGTTATCGTTTGCATGTTTCGCATATAAATGTTCGCTCATGCCTTTGCTCACATCTTGGTACTCGTTTGACACCTTAGTGCAATTCTCGCTACTTCGATTCATTGCACCCGTAACACAATACCTCAAGTGAGCAGGACTTTTCCCTTGACGTGCACCGGTCCTGCCAGAATTCATTTACTCTGCTCTGCCTTGCCTTTCCATTTTAACATGTTCTAATCCCGCTGTGCTAACACTCAACTTCTTGCATCATTACCAGCTCCACATCACTTCACACAAACCTTCAATCACCCAACCCATCCTGAAAACTACCATACCAACTTACATGGCAGCCAACAAGGGCTCTGGATATCAGACAAAATCCGTCTAATGGTCTGGAAATCAGACATGTTTTTTTTATATTCATATGATTTTTTCCGACAAATTGTTTATGCTCATGTGACTTTCCAGACAAACCATTTTTGCTCATCTCAAAAATAAGACCACGGGCTAATAGTCCATCTGAGTATTCAGACAGCGAGTACAATTTCATCTGAGACACAGAAGTTCCGAAGCGTGTAAGGGCGCGTATCTTTTGGTTTTTATAAGCAAAACTCGGATTTTGGGTTGAACTATATACATTTGAACCTAGGTCGACCTAGGCTCGAGTTTATCCACATCTGCAAACCGAGTCGCGGCTCCCACACTCTCAAGAATCACATGACACACAAAAGTTCACCTATCGAAGTTGAACTTTTACAGCCCCCCTCGAGTCGCGGCCTATTCTCGTAGGTTACCCTATTCACGTTCACAGCCGCGTGTGCGTTGCCTAAACCGGTACTCAATCTGACGAAGTCGCTAGTGCGCACAATGTTAGCCGCGAGCGTCGCAGAATTCGTATCGTCGTTGTCAGTGGTCAGTTGGACACACGCTTGCATCTTCCTGCCAGCCTGTTTGTTGATGAAAGTTCAACTTCGCATTTGTGCTTTCATCACCCCCGATGGTGTACTTGGACACATGACGTCTTGGCGAAAAACTTGGCGAAATTCGCGAAAAGGGTAACCAGCAAAAGTTCAACCGAAAATCCGAACGTCTACAGCAAAAGACACGCGCCCTAAAGAGCTGGATATCGGGTAGATAGAGGTTGGGTAAAAGCGTTGTCGATGAATTTCTTGCGTCAAGTAGCTTAGTCCTCCGCTGTTTTGGTACTCGTGACGAAGGTCAGGGTTCGATTCCTTCTACCACCACTGCATTCAAAACTTTGCTTTGAATCTGAAAAAGTTGTCTGTAAGGAAAATTCCTTTTCCTTACTTCGCATCCCTGCTCAGCGCGTACATCACTGTAGCACCACAGTCAGCACCGTTACCACTTGCAACCCTCGCATCGACAATCCTCCCGCCACCTTCGCACGTCGCACCCCGACATCACGGCTCGGCGGGTAACCCGCGCTCCGGGCCTCCGCTTCGACAGATAGATCACAGTACAAGCAAGGTCAAGAAGTGAGCAAGTGAGGCCAAGTAGGCACAAGACCTAGCATCGTACAGCAGCGCTGATGATCACAAGGCGGAAGTGCGTTGGTAAAGATATCAGCTGTGTTGGCCTGAGAGGCCACGTAAGCAAGGCGCAGCTGACCACGCTGCTGCAGCTCACGAGCAAGGAAGTAACGAAGAGCAATGTGCTTCGTTCTGTGCTCCAGTCTGTGCTCCCGACACAAGGCCAGCATGGCCTTGTTGTCTACGCACAGAACTGGAGGAGAACGAGGCGGCTCTCCCAGGTCGGTCAGCAGATAGGTGAGCCAGCGTAGCTCCTGTGCAGCCATGGCCCCCGCGTAGATCTCAGCCTCACAGCTGGAGCCGAGAACAGAAGTCGAGCAGGTGGACCGCCACGAAACAGAGCCGGAACCAAGGCTGAAGGTGCAACCCTGTGACGACCGCTGCGTAGCCTGGTCGTTAGCCCAAGAAGCGTCTGCGTGACCGGTGAGGACCACTGAACGACGCCCTCCAAGCACTAGCCCCATGCCTGACGTACTGCACAAGTAGCGCAACACCCTCTTCGCTGCAGCCATGTGCTCTGGTCGGTGTCTCCCAGGAGCAACATAGCGTGCCAAGATGCTAAGAGGGTATGCAAGGTCAGGTCGTGTGCTGGTCATCAGGTACATGAGGCAGCCAACAAGCTCTGGGTACGGGCCACTCGGCTCTACGGACTCATCCGAAGGCAGAGCTGAGAGCGAGTGGCGAGTAGACAGAGGAGTGGCCTGAGGCGAGGAGTACGTGAAGTCGAAGCGCTGAAGGACCTGCTGCACCATGTGTGACTGAGTCAGGGTAATGGTGCGCTGTGCTCTGTCCCGGGTGATCTGCAAGCCAAGGTAGCTGCGCAGTTCACCCAGGTCTGTGCACGTGTGTCTCTTCTGCAGCTCGGACTTCACGTGGGCGAGTCCAGCAGTGTCAGCAGTGGCAAAGACCAAGTCGTCGACGTACACGAGGATGTAGAACGGCGGCAAAGAGGTGTCGGTGCGCAGAAACAGCGACGGGTCGGCAGTAGAAGGAGCAAACCCAAGAGCCGCAAATGTAGTCCTCAGTGTGTCGTGCCACTCACGGGGCGCCTGGCGGAGACCGTAGACTGGCCGCCGGAGGCTCCACTGGGTACCAGGAGGAAACGACCCAGTGAAGCCAGGTGGGCGGCGCAGCCAGATCTCCTCGTGCAGGCTGCCCTGCAAGAAAGTTGTGCTGAAGTCAAGAGAGTGAAGCTCGTAGTCGCGCTGAGCGGCTATGTGCAGCAGCACCCGAAGAGTGGTCATCTTCGGGATGGGAGAGAAGGTCTGAAAGTAGTCAACTCCCTGCCGCTGACTGAAGCCTCGAGCCACGTAACGCGCCTTGAAGACAGGCGGAGAACCCGGCGGCCGCTTCACCCTGAAAATCCACATGCCACTGACGATGTTCGCCCCAGGTGGGGGAACCTCGTCGACGTAGGTGCCTGTGGACTTCCAGGAAGCCATCTCTGCGTCCATGGCTGACTGCCACTGTGAGGAGTAGGGACCCTCGATCGCCTCAGCGTACGATCGAGGAGTCGGGATGTCTAGTGCATCCGGGTCTCCCTCAGGGGCAATCAGCATGGACACGAGATGAGGCAAAGTAGCAGCAAAATACTGGAACTCCTCCTGCCTGTCCTCAAGGACGTCCGTGCTCAGAGCACACTCACCCCCGACGGACGGAGGACAGACAGACTCAGACTCAGCAACGAGACTAGCGGCGTAGTCTAGACGACAGTGAGCAGCAAAGTTGACAAGCTCAGCAACTAAGGCAGACGCAGCAGTGGACTCAAAGGAAGGGTCAGTGACAACAGTAGCCAGGAGACGCGTGACAGTAGGACTGGCAGCACGAAGAGAGTTAGACTCCGGGTCAGCAAGAGCAGGAAGAGAGGACTCTGGAGGAGACGGCAACGGGACACGCAGAGGAGCAGTGGAAGGACGCAGCGCCATCTGGTGTGTGCCTGGGACCGCAGGAGGACGCGGACGCGGAACACGACCACTAGTGCGAGCAGCACGAACAGGCGACGCAGGACGAGATGCAGGCTCACGACGCTCAGCAAGACCTCCAGTAGGACCAGTGTAGAGAGAGGGAGCAGGCAGGGGGGAGGCGGGCTGTAACTGTGACTGCGACTGGACAGGCTGTGGACACCCTAAGGGAGGAGCAGGACCAGGAGAGGGCGAGAGACCAAGAACCTGCTCAAGGAGCGGAACGAAGTACGGCCGCGGCCGCTCAGCGCCTCCTGAAACAGCAGGGACAGCACCAGTACCCCCAGCGGCAGCACCAGCGCCAGCAGCACCTCTAGCTCCAGCAGCGCCAACTCCAGCACCCTCAGAAGTACCAGCGCCAGAAGCACCTCCAGCGCCAACACCCCCAGCAACTCCAGTACCTCCAGCACCACCCGCAGCACCTCCAGCAGGACCAACTCCAGTAGCCCCCCAGTCCCAGCAGCTCCAGTACCGCCAGTACGAGCACCTCCAGGACCAGGGTCTCCAGTACCTCCAGCGCCGACCCCAGGGTCAGCAGCAACAGTTGCACCTCCAGCTCCAGCAGCACGGCTCCAGCGCCGGGCAAACCACTCGCGCAGCTCCTGTGGAGAGGGTAGCTCCCGCCGAGACGAAGCACCCGAAGGACCCCCAGACCCAGCACCGCCAGAGGCCACACGAGTAGACCCAGTACCCCCAGGCTCCGCACCCCCAGGTTCAGCACCCCCAGGCTCCGCACCCCCAGGCTCAGCACCCCCAGGCCCAGCACCCCCAGGCTCCGCACCCCCAGGCTCCGCACCCCCAGGCTCAGCACCCCCAGGCTGAGCACCCCCAGGCTCCGCACCCCTAGCAGCACCAGAGTCAACAGCTACCTCGACAGGCTCGTCGGCGTCTACCTGGAACACACCTGACGGGGCAGGACCCTGAGGGGGGAGAGGGTCTACCGGGGGGGGAACTGGCGCAAGGAAGAGCGGCGGCGGGGGGAGGGGCGCAGTGCGGTAGGGGAAGAGACGGTAGTAAGGCACCGACTCGTCAAAGGTGACGTCCTGGGAGGACAGAACACGGCGCGAGGTGGGGTGGTAAAACTGCCAACCAGACGCGTCAGGGGGGAAGCCAAGGAAGACGCAGGGAACAGCACGGGGGGACAGCTTGTCTGCAGACAAGTCGCGGACAAACGCCCGAGATCCCCAGACACGAAACGCAGACGCATCGCCAACCTTCCCCGTCCACCGCAAGGTGGGGGAGGTCTCCGGCAAGGAGACCCGGGGCTGAAGGTTGATCTGATGCGCTGCGTACTGAACCGCAAACGGCCACAGAAAATGGGGAGCAGCCGCATGGATCATGGACGTACGAGCGACGTCCATGACCATGCCAATGCGGCGCTCAGCAATCCCATTTTGCTGTGGAGAGGCCGGAAGCGTGAACGTCTGGCGGATGCCCTGTGCACGACAGAAGGCTCCCAGAAGGGCAGAGGAAAACTCCCCGCCTCTATCAGAGTGCAAACGCAGAACAGGAAAGTCCGAGCCGAAACTCTCTCTGAGCTGGAGACGAGCCGCGCGGATCCAGTCGATCAACACCTCAGTGACGTCACCCTTGCTGCGCAAGGGGAACACCGTGGTGTAACGCGAGTAGTCGTCAACCACCAACAGGAAGTAACGCTCGTGACCCTGGCCACGGACGCAGGCGGGACCCCACACGTCCATGTGAAGAGTCTGCAGCGGAGCCTCTGTCGGAGGAAACTCGGAGGAGTGAGGGGCGGCGCGCTGCCGCCCCTCGACACAGGGAACGCAGGTAGGGGCAGGCCCCGGAGGGAGGGGAGGGAGGGACCGGGGGAGACCAGAGACAAGGTAACGGGAGGCCATGCCTCGGAGACGAGGCAGGGAGGGGTGACCAAGGCGGTGGTGCCAGAGGAGAGTCCGGTGGGACAGGAGACGACACGACAGGGAGCAGACTCAGGACCAGACCTGGACGCCGCAGCAAACACCTGACCCGACGCAGCTACCTGACCAGACTCAGCAACCGGAGGAGACTTAGTAGTCAGTGTGTACAGGCTCGACCCCGGCTGACGGGTAAACGTGGCCAAGTGTCGGCCCGTCCGAGCACACGTACAGTGGGTCACCCGCTGACTCGCAGGAGTGAACTGGTCAACCCCACCATCCTGTAGATCAGCACCACTCACCAAGTTCGTAGAGAACGAGGGGAGGTAGAGACCGGAAAGGGTGCCAGAGGGGGCCGCCGGACACGGTAAGACAGTGGAGAAGCGGGCAAGGACAGGACCCCCAGAGGGGTCCGCCAGGGAGACCGCAATTGGCCGACTAAGCGGCGTAAGCGTGGTGCAATCTCGAAAGAAGGAGCGGGAAGCACCTGAGTCAAGGGTGAAGGTGTGTAAGGCCTGAGCCGACGTGGTACCTGAGAGAGCAGACTCACCAGTACCTGGGGCAGCAGACGCACTAGCACCTAGAGCAGCAGCCTCACCAGCACCTAGAGCAGCAGCGTCAATGCCCGGGTCAGGCGGGACACACAGGTAACAGTCACCCTCATCACTAGTAGACACAACATACATGGCAGCAAGAATGGCATCATAATCCAGATCAAAGATAGCAACCCCCGACCTAAGCAGCTCACCCCAGCGGGGGATCTCAGTGGCGTCAGGGAACTGGAGACGCCAAGCGTCCGTCAGGCGGCCGAAGCAGCGCTGGGTGGTGTGCGGGCCACCGCACTGCTCACCAGTGCGGTCGCCGGTACACAGGACGTAGGCACAAGGACCAACACCCCCACCCCGCTGACGCGCAACGTACCACTCACGAAGCTGGTGGGGGGGCGGGGTGTCACGAGTGCGCTGCTGCTGTTGGCGCTGACCACCACCGAAGTCGCTCCGCTGCGCAGATCCACCCCGACCAGCTCCACCTCCGCCGCCACCACCTCCGCCACCGCCGCCACCGCCTCCTCCTCCGCTCCCACCGCCACCGCCGCCGCCGCCTCCGCCTCCACCGCCGCCACCGAAGCCCCCACCCCCGCCACCACTCCCACCGCCACCCCCACTCCCGCTGCCGCCTCCACCGCCACCTCCACCGCCCCCGCCAGCCCCTCCAGCGCCCTTGCCCCCCTTGCCCTTGCCGGTGCGGCGTCTCCCGCTAGGGGCAGACGCAGCGCCGACCGACTCGATGCCAACGAAGTCGACGGCAGCAGCAGAGGCAACAGAGGGCAACAGGGGGGAGGGGGAGCACCCCTCACAGAAGGGGGCACGAGGGTCACCACGAGAGGCTCCTACAGCGACTATACTCTTCTCAGCTGCCAGGAGGCGCTCCTCGAGGAGGTCAACGGTGAGTGTGGTGGGGCAAACAGAGAGGAAGTGGTCCCTGACCGAGCGAAGGGAGTCAGGGAGCCGGGTGACTATGTAGTAGAGGGTGATGTACATGGGGGGGGGGGGGTCTTGGCGCAGAACTCAGCAGGAAGCGCAGCGCGGTAGCGGGTGTCACTAGTGCGAAGGTGCGTAATGAGGTCAGCGACAGTGAGAAAGGCGGCGAGGTCAGGGAACAGGTACGGCAGCATGAGGCGGCTAAGGGCAGCAGTGGCAGGGGAAGAGTAGCGTGCAACTACAGCGTCGTACAAGGTCTTAGCACTCTTGTACTGACTAAAGTGCGCGCGCTCAGTGGACGGCAGGTGACTACGCACAGCAAGACGGGCCGCAGCATCGCGTGTGGCCCACTGTGAGCGAACAGTGCTGTCAGCATCGGCAGCAGGGGCAGCAGAGGCGCCAGACGTGAGATCGAATAGTGAGAGACCGTCTTTCCTATCGCACTGTAGGAAAAGCTATAGATCATCGACCCAGACCTCAAAGTCAACAGCCCGACCCTCAGCATCAAAGGCGAGAACGCTAGGGGTAGCCATGACAGCAGTGGCAGCAGGCTAGGGGCAGCAGCAGTAGTAGCAACAGGAGGGGCGCGGCTCGGTGGTGCTCTTACCAGGGCAGGTGGGTAGAGTGCCGCAAGTGGTGGGGCAGGGCCGAGGCGCGTCGGCAGGGACGGGGCCGCTACAGGGCGGCAGAGGAGCGCCGCTCCGCTCTACAGGGCAGGGCCGGGACAGCGGCGGCGGCCCCTGCTGTCGACGGCGACGGCAGCTGCAGGCGGCGGCTGCGGCAACTGCGGCCCCGGCTGTGGCGGCTGCGGCTGCTGCCGTCGGCGGCTGCTGCTGCTGTAGGCTGCTGTGGCAGATGCGGCCCTGGCTGTGGCGGCGGCGGCTGCCTGCTGTCGGCGGCACCGGCGGTGGCGGCTCCCGCTGCTGGAGCGGCGTTGGCTGCTGCTGCAGGGGCGGGGACGGCGGGGCGGCAGGTCCGTGAGGGAGCCGAGAAGGGGCCGCGGAGGAGCCGAGAAGGGGCCGCCAAGGGCGGTGAAGGGGCCACGAAGGGCCGTGAAGGGGCCGCGAAGGACGGCGACGGGGCCGCGAAGGGGCCGTGAGGGGCCGCGAAGGGTGGCGACGGGGCCGAGAAGGGCCGCGAAGGGCGGTTACGGGGCCGAGAAGGGTGGCGACGGGGCCGCGAAGGTCGGCGACGGGGCCGAGACGGCGGCGACGGGGTCGCAAAGGGCGGCGACGGGGCCGAGAAGGGGCCGCGAGGGGCCTCGAAGGGCGGCGACGGGGCCGCGAAGGGCGGTGACGGGGCCGCGGAGGGCGGCGACGGGGCCGCGAAGGGCGGTGACGGGGCCGCGGAGGGCGGCGACGGGGCCGCGAAGGGGCCGCGAGGGGCCACGAAGGGGCCGCGAGGGGCCTGAAGGGGCCGCGAAGGGCCGTGAAAGGGGCCGTGAGGGGCCGAGAGAGGGGCCGCTACGGGGCCGTAAGGGAGCGCGACGGGCCGCTAAGGGCAGGGGACGCGACGGGAGGGCAGGCACACGGGGCGCGACTCGGGCAGGGGCAAAGCGCGCTCCGGGCAGGAAAAAAAAGTCGATTTTCGGTGGGCCCTAGGAAACGTTCCCACTAGGGAACCTGCTCTATACCATGTGAAAGAACGAGGAATGAATGCACTGGCAAACAGGTGGGTACAAGTAGGAAAACCTAAAAGTGTTGTACCCCATATTGTCTACCCCACTACAGCCTACACAGACTATAGCATATAAGTTTGACATTCAGAGCCTACGATCTCTTCTCGGACCGCACCCACACCTTCGCTTCCCCACTATCTCAATTTTCGGGGGGGGTAGACGTCTCTCAGCGACACAGCACCGCCGCTCGTAGTGCTCTCTCGTAAGCACGCACGGCCACGACCGAGGCTCTCGCTGAGCTCGCCCGACACCCCCGCCATGGCCGAATTCACGCTTGCAACATTGACGAAGGAGCAGCTCGACCGTCTGGTGCGCCAACTTGAAGATTCGGCGCTCGAAATTGCGACGCTCACGGCGGAACGTGACTCCGCGCGTCAGCAATCAACGGTGAACACTCCCGCGCCACCACACGCACCGACAAATGCATCTGCACAATCGGACGAGCCAGTCGTCATTTCGTCCGGCACACCAACGCAACACGACAGCATGGGACAGCGCTCAGGCGCAGCCAGTGATGGCGCCGCCCAGCCGATGCCTGGCATGGGAGGAAACAGGGTCGCACCAAGCCCGCGGGAGCCTCGTGAAGCCCGTCGGCACGTGGAGTTCGCGGCGACAAGAGGCGAACAGGCCATTATGGCGCCAATGCCACTCAAGTCGCAACGCTCGCCCTGCTTCGACCCGAGCCAGCGTGGAGGTCCGACGGTTCAATCGTGGGTCTTCACGATGAACATCTTCTTCGACGCGAATTACGTCGAGTTGGACGCAGCGAAGATTCGATATGCCGTTTCGCTGCTGAGTGGCCCCGCCATGGACTGGTGGCGAGTCATCGTGACGTCGCCACGCGCCTACGAGCCACCGTCGCAAGAGGAAGGGCCCACGGGTCCAGCTGTCACCTGGAGTTCATTTTGCGAGACCGCCCAGTACAGCACGTGGGATGCGTGGTGCGCAGGGCTTCGGGCGCGCTTCGAGCAAATCGCGGCTTCTATTTCGGCGCGTCAGAGACTGCGTACTTGGCGGCAGCTCGGGTCGGTTCAAGACTATACGAGTGGTTTTCTCGCATTGTGCGAACAAGTTGGCTACATGCACGAAGCGGAGCGGGTGGACCGTTACGTCGGAGGGCTGAAGCCGGACATCTCGCACGAGATCATGCTACGCGGGCTCTCAAATTTTAACGAGATTCTCGCGCTCGCCGAGAAAATCGACATTTTACGCCGTCCGAGACCGGGGTCCTACTACGGACATCGCCCTCGGGGACCGATCGAGCACGCCACCGTACACGCCGTTGCGACGAATGCAGCTGCCGCGCCATTTAAGGGGCGCTGCTTTGCTTGCAATAGGCCGGGCCATCGCAAGAGTGAATGCCCAGAGGAGCTAAGGCGCCGTGGAGCAGAGCAGGGGAGGGAGTCTCCAAGGCAGGGAAACGCCAGCAGTCAGTAGGAATCGGGCCAACTACTGACGAGACTGCCTGCTTGCCCAACCCCACCGACCCTCACCGAGTCACAGTACCGATTCACGCTATCGATCGGGCTCGGACGAATAAGGAGGGTACAGCGACGGATTGCCCAGTACTGATCCACGGGAAAATACAGGGAGCAGCAGTGAAGATTTTTATCGACGGAGGAGCAAGCCACAGTTTAGTTAATACCGCAACCGCCCGAAAACTGCAACTAACACTTAGCCGCTGCTTACCTGAGATAGACGCACGCTTAGTCGACGGCACGCCACTGGCCATACGGGAAAAGGTGGAGAGAGTCAAAGTCCGCTGCGGGGGAAATTTCGGATTTACACGGGAAATGCTCGCAACGACACTTGATGGGCACGACATTTTACTGGGACGTGATTGGCTGCGACGGTATAACCCGCGAATTGACTGGACGACGAGTAGCTGCACTTTGCGAAGTAGCGGTAACTGGGTCGAGCTACCTCGCAGGCAGTCGCCCGAGTCTTCAACGGTACACGTCAATGCCGTCACCATGAAACGGGCTGTCGCTGCTGGAGCTGACGTGTACGCAGTAGACATTGCAGTGGTAGAGGGAGCAGAGCAGCCGAGTGATTTCAAGAAACTGCTAGCAGCAGTACCGCCAGAACTACAGGAACTGTTGAAACGATACCCCGGGATTTTTCCCGACGACTTACCGGAAGGACTGCCACCTCAGCAAGCAAATGACCACCGAATAGAATTAGAACCGGGGGCACAACCAGCTGTACAGCGCCAGTTCAGACTGACACAGCCCGAGCTCGACGAACTAAGGAAGCAGTTAGATTACCTGTTAGAGTAGAAATTCATCCGACCGAGCTCGTCACCGTTCGCCGCACCGATACTGTTCACGCCAAAAAAAGACGGAGGGTTTCGCATGTGCATCGATTACCGAGCGCTCAACAGGGTAACAATCAAGTCGCGGTACCCCATTCCCCACGCCGACGAACTGATCGACCAACTGCGGACAGCACGGGTTTTTTCGAAAATAGATTTACGGGGGGGTTACCATCAGATTAGGGTCGAACCATCGAACTGCGCCAAAACAGCTTTCGGGACTAGGTACGGGTCATTCGAGTACACCGTGATGCCTTTCGGGCTGACCAACGCACCAGCGACATTTCAGATGACCATGAACGAGGCGTTTAGGCCGCTTTTAGACAAATGCGTGATAGTTTACCTCGACGACATCCTCGTCTACAGTCGCGACAAGCAGCAGCACTTAGCAGATCTGGAAGCAGTATTTAAGATTTTAGACGAGCATCGGCTACTGACAAACGGTTCCAAGTGCGAGTTCTTTCAGGACAGGTTAGAGTTTTTGGGGCACGTTATTTCGGAGGCTGGGGTCGAAATTGACCCAAAGAAGTTAGACACGGTCAAAGCCTGGCACCCCCCGACGAATATCACGGAACTACAGAGTTTTTTGGGGTTCGTAAACTACGTACGTCGGTTCGTCCCCGACATGGCACGGTTAACTGCGCCGCTGACAGACTTATTACGTAAGGGAGTCCCTTTTACGTGGGGGGAGAAAGAGCATGCTGCCTTCTTTGCCCTGAAAAATGTTCTTTGTTCACTGCCCGTCCTGCGCATCGCTGACCCACACCGCCCATTCGAAGTAGTTACCGACGCAAGCGACATCGCCATCGGAGCCGTACTGCTACGGGATTTCGGCAACGGCCTACAGCCCATCGCATACGAGTCACGAAAACTGCATCCGCCCGAGAAAAATTACCCGATACACGACCGCGAAATGCTTGCGATCGTGCATGCGTTCAAAGTGTGGCACTGTTACTTGACCGGCACGGACGTGACAGTACGGACAGGCCATAAATCACTACAGTACCTTCGCGCACAGCCTCACCTCAACCCACGACAGATTCGCTGGCTCGATTTTCTCGAGTCCAATTTTCACTACGTGGTCACCTACAAAAAGGGAGCCTCGAACATCGCCGACGCACTGACCCGCCCCACTGCCCAGCTCCACGCAATACTACTCGCCCAGACCAGCCCCCTACTGACAGGCCTATTTACCCACGGGTACCAAACAGACCCATTCTTCACAGGAGGAAATTCGCAGCAGTTCGCAACAGCAAAGGGAGTCTATTACATAAAAGCCGGGACCGACCGCATCTGGGTACCCGGGTACACACTGCTACGGGAATTACTGTTACATGAGGCACACGACGGAGTTACCTCGGGACACTTCGGGGTAGAAAAAACACGGCAGCAGCTGCAGCGGTATTATAACTGGCCCGAAATGTTGACCGACGTACAACGACACGTGGCATCGTGTCCCACTTGCTAGCTCATGAAATCATCACGGCAGCGGCCGGCAGGACAGTTGCAGCCGATACCACCCCCTAAGCGTGCTTGGCAGCAGGTGACGATGGACTTCGTCACGGGGTTACCGGCTGGGGCGAGCAGGAACGACGCGATCCTGGTCGTCGTCGATCGACTGACGAAAATGGCACATTTCGCAGCCTGCAAAAAATCAATCACAGCCGAAGAAACAGCACGCCTCTTCATCTCCACCGTCGTTCGATTGCACGGGATACCAGCAGCAATAATCAGCGACCGCGACACGAAATTCACCAGCAACTTCTGGCGGAACTTGTGGCAGCAGTTTGGCACACGACTACAGTTCAGCTCTTCGTACCACCCCGAAACCGACGGATAGACAGAACGGACAAATCAGACCATGGAACAACTCATCCGAGCCACGTGCGACGACCCGACCACCTGGGAACAGCAACTGCCACTCATTGAGTTCGCGTACAACAATTCACCTTCCGCCACGACCCAACAGTTACCGTTTTACTTGAACTACGGACAAGACCCAACAGTACCCATGACCCCGAATCCCGACAACCCATTGCCACGAGCACAACACTTCGCCGAAATTTTACAAGCAGCACGGACCCGGGCAGCCGACGCCATAAAAAAATCCAACATCATCGCTAAACGTAATGCCGACCGCCACCGCAGACCTGTCACTTACCGGCCCGACGATCTGGTTTTACTTGACACCCAGAACCTCCGCCTGCCCATCACCCCAAAACTCCGCCCCCGATACTGTGGACCATTTCGCATCAGCCACATGATCACACCCGTCACCGCCCACCTCCTCCTCCACGCTGACTGGTACGTCAGCCCCTCATTCCACGTCAGCCTGCTTCGCCCCTACGTCCCGTCCACAAGCCAACTCCCACGTAATCGCCCAGCCAGCATGACACGACCGCCGACCGAACCAATCATCACCCCCGAGAAGATTCTGAGTCACAGAGTTCGCGACCCTCGGGGAGCCCGAAGGATTGAGTTCCTGATCCGCTGGAAAGACCGTACACCCACCGAAGACAATTGGGTTCCCCTGGACAGAATCGAAAACCACCCCGTCCTCACCGAGTATCTGCGTAGCCGAAACTTCAGGGATGTACACGCACTTTCGTAAGGAGGACCTCCTTAGGGGGGGGGGGTAGTGTAAGGAAAAATCATTTTCCTTACTTCGCATCCCTGCTCAGCGCGTACATCACTGTAGCACCACAGTCAGCACCGTTACCACTCGCAACCCTCGCATCGACAATCCTCTCGCCACCTTCGCACGTCGCACCCCGACCTCACGGCTCGGCGGGTAACCCGCGCTCCGGGCCTCCGCTTCGACATTTTCCCCAACCTCAGTCCCAGGCCCGTCGCGCGACAACCACAGTCCATTACCGTTACCACTATAGTTTCGCTATATATTCTTCGTTCATGCCTTCGCTCATTGTACTCTTGCTTCGATAGTGCAATTCTCGCTCGCCCACTCAATTGCACTCGTAACATTATCCCTTAGAAAAATCAGTCAAGTGTATATGTTTAGTCTAGAAATTCAGACAAGGGCCATTGTTTCATCTGAAAAATCAGATCATCTAAGATTGCTCGTATTTCCTTCAGACAAAAAGTTTTCTCCAACTTTTTTTTTCAGATGGGCCAAAAACCTAGCCACAGAGCCCTGCAGCCAACACTAAGCAGTACCTTTTCCACCAAAACCAGCTGGCAAGGTAAAGGACGACGCATTAATGGAACCCACTGTATTCCCTCCTTTCAGAAGGGCTATCAGTTTTTCTGGTTCAAAAACTGGCGCCAGACAAGTCATGTTCTGACACACGTAGGCTGCTGACGTGGCACTTGACATGACGCCAGCAGGCACTGCCGCCTCTGCAGCCGACATATCACCCATGCCCTTGGCAGCCATTGCAAGGGCACGTGGGTTGTGCTGCTGCCAGAAGGCAGCGTCTGATTGGTTGGCAGGATCGATTGGTATAATCTGGGCAAGCAAGCAAAAATGAAGAACGGAGGAAGGAGTGGGCGGGAGGAGGGAGGGGGGATCAGGGGAAGGCTGTACAGCGATCAAAAGGGCATGCAAATTGATCAAGTAAGGCATAGAATAAAAAATCATCTTAATTCATCCACGTAATCCCCCTCCACACCCCATACAGACATCCCCCTTACAGTGCAATTCGGTTGAAACACGGAAAACACTCCATTCAGCAGCGCCTCGGTTTCAGGAGCATCCCGCGGGCCAGCAATGATGACCTGGCGCTGAGCTGGCGATGACGTGGCAGCGAGAAGATCCAGCGAGCAGCACATCTGGGGTAGCGCGAGCGGCATGCGGGAAAGACGGTCGTCAAAGGCCATCTGAGGGGGTTTGGTTCGGGGGGGAAAGGAGCGGGAGAGAGAGCGGTTTAGTGGGGTCGCAGAGCTTCTGCTCTGATTTTGTCCGCAGCACCCTGACAGACGCGGCAGCCCCCTTGGGCTCTCTGGCGTCCATCCACCCACAACACGCCCTCCTGCTACTGTCTCGTTGCATCAGCCGCAGAGTCGGCTACCTGCTGCGCACTACCCCAGCTGACGTCTTACCGCTCTCGGAATGGCACACATGGTGCGCCGAATTACTGAACACTGCCTTGACCGCCGCCAGCATTCAACCGCCACGCCGACAAGCCGAGTTCAACTTCCTTCTCCGACAGGCAACTCTCCCAGTAGCCCTAGGCGGACTGGGCCTTACGGACCCCACAACTGAAGCAGCACCGGCCTACCTGGCATCTACAACAGAGGCGCTACGCCTGCTCCGCTCCCTGGACTTACCGGCAACCGCGCCGCTAGGGGCCGACAGCAACGCCCTGCAGCCGTCTGCAGCGCACTCCGTGACCATCCAGGACATGGAGGGGCGACTGCCACCGCTGGCGCTACAAAACCTACGGGAGGAGCAGCAAACCCCGTCCCAGGACCAGCTGCAGCGCGCCCTCTCCCAGGAAGTGCACGCGGCAAAGGCCGACGCCCTAAGAGAGGAGTCACGCGCAATACAGTCAGCCCCCGAGATGGGCCACACACTCCGCCTAGTCAGCCTGAGAGGAGAGGGAGCGGGAGCGTGGCTGCAGGCACTACCCTTGACCCCGGACCTCTGCTTCTCACCGGGACAGTTCCGAGCGGCCCTGGCCTTCCGCATGGGCATCCGACAGAATGTACCAACCGTGTGCGAGTGCGGAGAACTCGTAGCCGACTGCAGCCTACCCAACCACTTACTCCGCTGCAGCACAGGCCCCGACAGGACGCGCACACACAACCAGCTGGCCTTCGCCATGGCTAAAATGGCGAGGGAGGCGCAGCTGGTGGTATACCTGGAGAATGCGATGTACTCACCTCCGGATGACCCGAAGAAGGCAGATGTGATTGTACAAGACCCGGACAGCGGAGAGACCTGGATCACAGACACCACGATCACTGACCCTGTGCTGCAGAACCGAGACCCCACGGCCCGCAAACCCCCAGGCTGGGCTGCAAGGGAGGCACAGAAGCGGAAGGAGAGGGACTATTACCGACACACTGAACACGTGGTGTTCTGCGCCCTGGCCGTCGAGACCTATGGGGCAAACGCGCCCCCCACGACGGCGTTCCTGAAACTGCTGGCCACAGCAGCAGCTAGGAACCGCTTCAGGGCTAGCCCCTTGGCGAAATCCGCCAAGAAGATGGCCTGCCACTTCAGCCAGCGCTGGTCAGTGGCCCTCCAGCGCTCCCAGGCGAACGCCCTGCACACCAAGGCCAGGGCTGGGATTGAGGCAGCACACCCCCAGATGGCAGCGGACCCCTGGCCGCTGCACCTGGGGGACATCCTCCACACGCTGGAGGGCTAGAGGGTCACTCAGGGGGGAGGGGAGGGGAAGAGGGGTGAGTTGATGGGCTTATGGGATTGAGTTTAGCATGGATAGAACTGCATGTCTGTACCCCTGCTGAATTAATACAACGGACCATTTGAGAGAGAGCGGAGGGTAGGGGAGGAGGGAGGAGCGTCAAGAAGGAACAGCAGCACATCTGGGGTAGCGCGAGCGGCATGCGGGAGAGACGGTCGTCGAAGGCCATCTGAGATTGGGGGAATGGGTGACAGGGTCGAGGAGGGGAGGGGAGGGGAGGGGAGGGGAGGGGAGGGGAGGGGAGGGGAGGGAGGGGAGGGGAGGGGAGGGGAGGGGAGGGAGGGGAGGGGAGGGGAGGGGAGGGGAGGGGAGTAGTGGTAATCGTGACTGCTCTACCCAACAACTTGTGATGCAGGCAGCACGTGAAGTGTGCAGGAGAGGGGTTGGCATATTATGGACCCAAGTATGGATACCTTTTGAGGCGCTTCAGAAGCCCTTTGAGGCCCCTCAAGTATGGATGCCTCCACAGAGGAATATGTGTCACAGAAACCAAAAACGTTTTATTTTGTTCCCATTGCCTCACTCACCACGCATCTCGCTGCTTTCCTGCGGTACTCTGCGCCCCTCTCCCCACCAATCATGGCTCCGAGGCGTGCCAGGCTGGCAGCTGCTGCTGAGCTGGCAGCGGGCTCTGCCCCGTCGTAATCCTCTTTCATGCGCAGCAGCAGCGACGGGTCGCCCTCCGCTGTGTTGAAATAGGCTCCTTGCTGCTCGTCCCAGAAGAGGCGATCCTGTGAGGTGAGGCAGGAGGCAGGGACGGGCGGAGACAAGTAAGCACTCCGCCCCGTCATACGTAATCCTCTTTCTTGCGCAGCAGCAGCGACGGGTCGCCCTCCGCTGTGTTGAAACAGCCCCCCTGCTGCTCGTCCCAGAACAATTGGTCCTGTGAAGTGAGGCGGGGAGGAGTGGAGACAAACTAAAGGCTCTCTGCCTGTCGTAATCCTCTTTCATGCGCAGCAGCGGCGAGGGGTCGCCCTCCGCTGTGTTGTAACAGCCCCCCTGAGTCGTAATCCTCCGCTGTGTTGTAACAGCCCCCCTGTGTCGTAATCCTCCGCTGTGTTGTAACAGCCCCCCTGAGTCGTAATCCTCCGCTGTGTTGTAACAGCCCCCCTGTGTCGTAATCCTCCGCTGTGTTGTAACAGCCCCCCTGTGTCGTAATCCTCCGCTGTGTTGTAACAGCCCCCCTGTGTCGTAATCCTCCGCTGTGTTGTAACAGCCCCCCTGTGTCGTAATCCTCCGCTGTGTTGTAACAGCCCCCCTGTGTCGTAATCCTCCGCTGTGTTGTAACAGCCCCCCTGTGTCGTAATCCTCCGCTGTGTTGTAACAGCCCCCCTGTGTCGTAATCCTCCGCTGTGTTGTAACAGCCCCCCTGTGTCGTAATCCTCCGCTGTGTTGTAACAGCCCCCCTGTGTCGTAATCCTCCGCTGTGTTGTAACAGCCCCCCTGTGTCGTAATCCTCCGCTGTGTTGTAACAGCCCCCCTGTGTCGTAATCCTCCGCTGTGTTGTAACAGCCCCCCTGTGTCGTAATCCTCCGCTGTGTTGTAACAGCCCCCCTGTGTCGTAATCCTCCGCTGTGTTGTAACAGCCCCCCTGTGTCGTAATCCTCCGCTGTGTTGTAACAGCCCCCCTGTGTCGTAATCCTCCGCTGTGTTGTAACAGCCCCCCTGTGTCGTAATCCTCCGCTGTGTTGTAACAGCCCCCCTGTGTCGTAATCCTCCGCTGTGTTGTAACAGCCCCCCTGTGTCGTAATCCTCCGCTGTGTTGTAACAGCCCCCCTGCTGCTCGTCCAGAAGAGCTGATCCTGTGTGGTGGGAGCGGGAGATAAGGGAGATGAGGGGGAAGGGGGAGATGAGGAGGGATGGAAGAGGAGAGATTAGTAGAGCGAGAAGAGGGTAGAAAGGAGGTAGAGGAAGAGTGACGAAGCAGGGGAAAAATCTCTTAATACCCATGTACAAACGAAAGCTAGACCATATACGCATGCCCAAGTCTTCCCCTCATCATCACCCACCTGTGCCCCCCCTCAGCACCCCCACCTGCGTTTCCTGTAGCTCCATGGCCCACGCCAGCCAATCAGAATCGCCCGAGGCTTCAAACAGGTCGAGCAAGGAAGCTACCAGGAAGGCGTAGTCGTCCGCAAACCCCCACACCTCCGATGCGCTTTCCCGGAAGCTTCTCCTCAGCCGTTTGGATTCCTGGTCGTAGAGCTTAGACCGGACGAAAGTCGCCGCCCGGACGGCGCAGGCGAGGTAGACAGACGGCGGGGATCCGTCGTCGGGGAAGTAGTGGGGTGACGTGGCAGACTCTGATTGGAGGATCCGAGCTGCTCGGGCGAATGCAGATATCACAAGGCCGTTCCATGCCACTATGACCTGTCAGGGGGGAGTCATGGAGGTGCGTGCGTGCATAGGGGAGGGGAGGGGTTGGGGGGATGGGCAGGAATGACAAGAGTGGATGAAGATATCATCTGATTGACGCTCTTGATATCAAGAGGGTCAAGGAAGGAACTGAATTCATTTGATAGGCAGCATTTGAATTCATTTGAAGCACCTAACAGGCCGAATGAGGAGGGAACAAAGGAGGGGGACTATGTGAGAGGAGGAAAAATGAAGCTGGGAGGGCAAAGAATACATCTGCTTGTGATGAGTCAATTATTGAGTTGACTAAAAAATCAACTCATCACTCAAGGAAAAGAACTATGTGAGAGGCGGCAAAAAGGAAGCCGGGAGGGAAAAGGATAGATCTTATCATCCTCCCTAGATTTGAGACGTCTCAAAATTAGCTGGAAGGGAAAAGGATACCTGCTATCATCCTCCCCAGAACACACCTTGTCATCCAAGTGGGGGCGCGGTCGCTTGCACCTGGCTTCATGCAGCAGCTTGCGGCACTCTCCCAGCATCTGAGCAGTGGGTTTGTGGAGATTCATGGAACGGTGAGAACGGTGAGAATGGTGAGAACGGTGAGAATGGTGAGAACGGTGAGAATGGTGAGAACGGTGAGAATGGTGAGAACGGTGAGAATGGTGAGAATGGTGAGAATGGTGAGAATGGTGAGAATGGTGAGAATGGTGAGAATGGTGAGAATGGTGAGAACGGTGAGAACGGCGAGAACGGCGAGAACGGTGAGAACGGTGAGAACGGTGAGATGTGTGGAGACGAGTGGAACAGTGAGGTGCGGGAAGGAGGGATTAAGAAAAGAACGCAACCAACACGGCCCAAAACCAGGAAACCTCTAAAACACCCACCCCAGCAGCACAACTCACCTTCTCCGCTTCTTCCTCTGGCACTCCAACCGTCTTAGCAGCGTCAGAAAGCGAGCAGCGCTGGATCAAGCAGTTGAGCCCTGCGAACTCGTTGTGCGGGTCGGAGCGCGGAGAGAGATCGCAGTTGCCGTCCTTGCGAACCGTGTAGAGTGTGTTGAAGAGGCGAAGGCGAGGGGTGGAGGGGCCAAGGATGGACGTAATCTGCATTGATTGGGTGGGACGAGGTGGGAGAAAAGTGAGAAGTCGCAGTTGCCGTCCTTGCGGGACCGTGTAGAGTGCGGTGAAGAGACCAAGGCGAGGGGTGGCGGGGCAGGGCTGAGAGTAGATGCTATGAAGGCTGGAGGGGAGGAAGTAGGAAAGAGATTGATGTTCCCATCCACGTAGAGTGTGCTGAAGAGACGATGGGAAGGGGTGTGGCGGAAGGTGAAGAGACGATGGGAAGGGGTGGCAGGGCCAAGAATAGAAGCAATCTCCAATGATGGGAAGATGGGGAGACAGGAGAAACAACGGATGGGTAACGGAAGGAAGGATGGAAGGATGGATGGACGGACGGATGGCAGGACACACACTCACACACTCACTTCTTTCTCACTCCATACGTAGAAAGCCCCTTCCTTCTTGCGCTCATCCCCAGCACTCACACTCACATTCACTCGGAGAGTGACTTTTGAGTCGACTCAAAAGTCACCAAGGTATCCCTATACTCACACTCACATTCACTCGCACACACTCACACACCCACCTCTTTCTCACTCCACACGTAGAACGCCCCTTCCTTCTTGCGCTCGTCCCCAACGGCCGCCAGGCTGTCAGCGTCCTCCGCACTGTAGATGCCGCCCTCCCCATGTGACATGTCCCGCCGCACATAGTCCAAAATATCCCGCCCCATGCGCGCAAAATCCTTGCGGCCGGTGACGAGGAACGCGTCGAGATAGGCGTTGGCGAGCTGGCCCTGATCGTATAGCATCTTCTCAAAGTGAGGGACTGGGGAGAATGGGGAGGAAGAAGAGGGGGGAGAAGGGGGGAAAAGGAGGGGAAAGAGATAGGCGTTGGCGAGCTGGCCCTGATCGTACAACATCTTCTCAAAGTGTGGGACTGGTCGTGGGAGATGAAAAATGGGGAGATATGGGGGAGGGGAGAGAGAACGGAGTTGGCGAGCTGGCCCTGATCATATAGTATCTTCTCGAGATGGGGGTATGGGGGGAGGAGGTGGAGGAAGGGGAAGAAAGAGGAGTAAAAAAACAACGGGAAATAACAGGAAAGGGTGGTAAATCAGATGAATGCACGAGACGAGCTGGCCACCCTGCCCAACCGCACCTCACCATGCATCACCACGCCTCACCATGCCAGTACTCATCCACAGAGTATCGGTGAAAGCCCCCTCCCACGTGGTCATGCACGCCCCCTCTTGCCATACACTCCAAAGTATGCTCCACCATTTGTAACGGCCCCGGCCCCTTCCACCTCACCACCCTCCGCCCCGCCCCCGTATCCCCCTTCCCCCGCTCACCCCCCTCCCCCCGCAGGTGAGCCCGCAGCAACACGTTGAGTTCGGAGGGGCGGGGGAACTTGGGCGCGGACCCAAACCCCCCCAAGTCCTCATCGTATCGCGAGGCCAGCTGCTCTGAACACAGTTGAACCGCCTTCTCTGCTAGCTTCCACACCCGCTCCTCCTCTTGATCCTGCTGTTTTCCCCCCTGCTGCTGCTCTGCCGCCCCCTTCCCCCCACCCGCCCCTCCCCCTTGCATGGCCTCCTGTAGCTGTGCCATTGCGTCCTCTGCACCGCTCTGCACCTCGCTGCGCCGCTGTTCCCACACGGAGCGAACTCGCCTGGGGAGTGGGGGAGGAGGAGAACAGTGTAAGGCGAGGAAACGGGAGCAGAGAGACGGACGGGTGGAGGAGCAATCAAAGGCATGCAAAATCAGTGGAAGCGGGGTGTGGGGTGAAAGAGTACGAATATGAAAACACCCTACTGGGTGAAACGCAAAAGCACATGCTGCGTCCATCCCCCTGAGCATCAACTCCCACCCACCACACCCCACCACTTCCCACCGCCTTCATCCAAGCCAGAACCCCCCCTAACCCCACCACGCATCATTCCCACCACCACCCCCACCCAAGCAGCCCTCCAATGCGCACCCGAGGAGAGACTTGAAACCGATGCGGCCGTATTTGTCGTCCGGAGGGAAGTAAGTTCCACCGAAGACGGGGTGCAGCGCGGGCGTGAGGAACACCGACATGGGCCACCCTCCCCCGCCCTGCGTGGCCTGCACGTACGTCATGTACACCTGGGGAGAGAAGGGGGGGAGAGAAGCGGCGGTTGTGGGGGTGGGCGACGGAGAGGAGGGAGTGGGAGCAGTACTGCGACAGGGCGTGAGGAACATGGACCTGGGCCACCCGCCACCCGCCCCCGCCCTGTGTGGCCTGCACGTATGACATGTAGACCTGGGGGAGGGGGAGGGTGGTGAGAGAGTAAGGGGGAGAAGGGGGGAGGGAGGTGAAGAAAGGGGGAGAGGGAGGATTTGAGAGACATGTGGGCGTGCCAGCCCCCACCCGCGCCCTGTGTGGCCTGCACGTACGTCATGTAGACCTGTTGGGGGAGGTGTGGGAAGGGGGGTTGCTGGTAAGAAATTCCGAAATCCGCTCTTACACAGAGGGAGTAGCTATAGGCACCACCAAGGATAGGGTACACACGCTTCTTTGCTTAACCACGTCAGCACCCACTCGTTCCCCACCTTGTCCACGTCAGCACCCACTCGTTCCTCACCTTGTCCACGTCAGCACCCACTCGTTCCTCACCTTGTCCACGTCAGGGCGCTCCTCCCTGTCGACCTTAATGTTCACGAAGCCGTCGTTCATGACGTCCGCCACGTCATCACGCTCAAAGGACTCCACCTCCATGACGTGGCACCAGTGACACGTGGAGTACCCCACTGACAGAAAGATCAGCTTCCCCTCCTCCCGCGCCCGCGCAAACGCTTCTTCCCCCCATGGGTACCAGTCCACCTACAATATGGGGAAGGGGCAAGAGGGGGACGGGATGGGGGGACGGGATGGGGGCAAGGGGGAGCAGATCAGCATCTCACGCAGAGAGTACCCCACTGACAGGAATATCAGCTTGCCCTCCTCCCGCGCCCGTGTAAACGCCTCCTCTCCCCACGGATACCTGTCCACCTGCGGTATGGGAGAGGAGATGGGAGAGGGCAGGGAGAGGAGATGGGAGATGAAATAGGAGGTCAGTCAAAACGCCTCCTCCCCCCTGCGGTATGGGAGAGGGGACAGAGGAGAAAAGAAGGAATAGCTTACAAAGGCTTCAAGGTATTAACAACTGTGCGGAACGGAGGATAACGTGCGCGGAGGGGAGCTGTGCGGAGGGGAGGATAACGTGCGCGGAGGGGAGGTGTGCGGAGGGGAAGACAACGTGCGCGGAAGGGAGGGATAAATATGTACCGGGTTATGCGC